>CAIGQV010016631.1:1366673-1382592 GCA_903798115.1 Danio jaintianensis
ACACACACACACACACACACACACACACACACACACACACACACACATGAAGTGTCTTCGCTCATTGGCGGCAGTTCTCCGGACTCGTGCACGCTGATCCGTGTCGCGCGCGCCTCAGTCTCTGGTTGAGAGCGCGTGGAAGCAGCAGCTGTTCCGTCAGATGCAGCAGCACTGAAGAGCGACGACGGACAGCGTTTAACATTTCAGCTTCATTCGCGTTCATTTCGCAGGATTATCTCGGCGAATCGCACCGGGGGCTCTGAGCGGACTCTCTTCACACCGGTAAGTGTCGTTCCCCGTTCTTCAGCGTTGCCGTTTCGCGTATTCGCTCCTGTGTTTGTCCCAATCCTGATAGCGTCTGCTAGTTCCCATTCTTCTCATTTCATCAGACCGAGCTGAGCTCCATCACAGCGTTTCCCCCTATCAGAGCATCAGTCACATTTACGAGCGGCGTATTTACGTTTGTTTACATCCATTTACACGTTCTTTCTAAATCGCGCGCGACTCTCACCGGAGAGTCATGAATTCATGTTATACTTATTGGAATACTTGTTGAGACAGAATGATTATTAAAGGCTGTTGAATATGTTTGGTGCGTTGCTGTTTCGAAAGTTTAACGCGCAATGTTGTTTAGGAGAGTGAAAGGAAAGCTAAACAGACTTCATGAAGGACGCTGTTTATTTAGAGTGATGATATCTAACAAACACGACATTTTTTGAGGCTGTGCTTTTAAACAGGCTTATCTCCTCTCGTTGGTTAACTTGTGTTCTGAGAAGTTGAGTGTTTGGTTTGTTTTAGTACTATTATTGTGTTTGAGTGGTTCTGCGCTGCTCTGTAGAAACGCCGATGCCCTTGATATCATCATGTCACCTGGGCAACCGCTTCAGCACCATGGAGAGAGTTCAATCTGCTGGCTGAGCGCTCAACTCCACATTCCCGGAAAGCGAAGTTATGCTCGTCTGGGCGATTTCTTAGCTAGACGACTGTTAACTCACGTGTTATGCTTGCTGTGAAACTTTTTTTGTTGTTTGTGTGTGACTCTAATGACACAAATCTTGCAGCTACACTCAAACAAGTTTTCTATGTAATATTTTAAATTCATGGGTTATTTTTCTTTTTATGAAACAGTTTGGTCCTCAGATATAATTGGCTCTTTGAGTAAAACAATACACTAAAAAACATTAAGTTAAATCTGATACAGTTTTAGGTAAAGTTTTTGCAGTTTGTGTTTAAAGGGGTAGTTCACCCAAAAATGAAAATGTACTCACTATTTACTCACCCTCAAGTGGTTCCAAAAACCCATTATGAGTTTCCTTTTTCTGTTGAACACAAATGGAGATATTTTGAAGAATGCTGAAAACACCATTGACTTCCATAGTAGGAAAACACACACCATGGAAGTCGATGGTTACAGGTTTTTTAACATTCTTCAAAATATCTTAATTTGTGTGCAACAAGAAGAAAGGTCAAACTTATTAGGAACAAGTGAAAGGTGAGTAAACGATGAGTATATATCATGTAGATGAATTAAGTCAATTTTGCAAAATGTTGTTGATGTTGTGCAAAAGTAACGTTGTTTATTGAGTAATTTATTTTTGACAAATGTCTACAGAGTTATACTGAAATATGGGATTATTTTAAAGGACATTCTTCAGTTAATACCCTTTAGAAAGGAAAGCAACACATTCGATTTTGCACATTTGCACCAGACACTTTCTTACAATCACGCAATATCTAAAAAAAAAAAAACCTTGTGCATTTATGAATTGTACTTCACACAGGTGAGTGGGCTTGACAAACCACCTGTAGAAACTCTCTTCTCTCTATAAAAACATTGCCCTTTCTCCTTTAGCACTTAATTCTCAGCAGGGGCGATTCTAGGATTTCCATTTAAGGGGGGTTCAGCTCGGGTGGGTAGGGTGGACATCGCGGACTAAATTGAGGACCTGGAGGGGGGAACTATAGCCCCCCTAAAATAGGCCTAGCAACACCCATGATTCTCGGAACACTTACAGTTTCTTTGTATAATTAGCACTTCTTGTGTGTATTGCCTCTACTTGTTCAATTGCTGAATGCTTCCTCAATTGTAAGTGGCTTTGTACAAATGCGTCTGGTAAATGACTACGTGTAAAATGTAAATGTGGATTCCTAGATTGCAGTCTATTTAATAACATACCTACAACTGAGGTTTTGAGGTACCCAACCGAACACAAAGACAGCAATACTTGGTACACAATACACAATGATGGTTACAGTCAATATGTTTTTTTTTTGTGTGTGTGTGTGTGTGTGTGTGTGAGAGTGTTTTTGAGTAGAAATGATCTCTAGAGGTGTCATAAAGCAGCAGGTTACTACACTTAACAACAAAGCAACTATAAAAGAATGGAAATACAACTGGAAAACTATTTTTTTCGACTTTCAATCATTTTGTTAAACAAATTTGGACTCTGTTTACCTTCAATTTTAATCCTAAACATGCATGAATAATTGCATTGACTTTCCAATGAGATGACTGTGATTTTAACAGTGAAATCTCACTTTGTAATGGTAAAAGTGAAGGTGCAGAGCAGGTGTTTTGACAGCTGTACTGTCTGCGTTTTCTCTAGTGAATGGAGAGTTGTGTGATTTTTTTTGGTTTTGTTTACATCGAAAATATGATCAATGAGCATTTGAAGTGTCTGTTTGGCTTCACGATTATTTGCGTGTTGTTGTTTCCTTTGCCGTTCCACTCAGAGAAAATACAGAGTGGAGTTATTAAAATGTACTTTGAGCAAGTGAAGACAAATATCTGTTGCTCTGCTCCACTCATCTATTCTCCTTCAGTCTGGCTTTCTGCTTGGTTATATGTGAAGCTCAATGATTTGGATTATTTTGCTGACAGATGAGAAACATACAAATCACTGGGCTAAAAAAAATGGCTACATTTCCCAAAAGCATCACAAGCCTAATTAGATTGTAAAAATTAGCTTAGCACTGGTCTTATTGTTATGGTCTGTTTCCCCAAATCATTGTAACTTAAGTAGCACTTGAAATTCACTGTCAGATCTATGAGTGCTCTGGAGTAATCATTAAAGTTATACGAGCATTGTAAGAAGTTATAAGGTCACCTGCAGGACAATCTACAGATTATACCTTTAACTCAGTGTGATTGTAGGTTGTTTGCATATGACGTCATTGAGGATGCTCAAAATTCAGATGAAGGGCAGAAAGTGAGTCTACTACATAGGAATAACTATCAGAACATCAAAATGTTTATGTTTTGTGTTGTTTATAGTTGTTTAAATCGGCCAAAATGAGAAACGCCAAACTGCGTTTAAAGAGTTCCAAAAGATTTTGCTCATAAAGAGGGAAAGTTTAAGAAACTAACTGAACAAATGGAAGAAAAGGTGTCTTGTTATAAACATTTTGTCAATACATCCATGTGTACAACTCTTTTTTTGGACGTGATAATTCGTTTGACAGGACTAATAAAGATGATCTGCAATTATCCATGGTGGAATATCGTAAAGTAAACAATCGTAATGCTAACATCAAGATGTGTAGCAGCCTTGAATGTTTTTTTTTTGCTGGTTAGTTCATCGACAAAACAAAAAAGAAATGCTATCCTTGCAAGCAAAACTAGACAGTTGTTATTGTCGAGCACTAGTGTACCCCCGTCCACTAACATTCATTCATTAATTTTCCTTCGGCTTAGTCGCTTTATTCATCAGGGGTCACCCTGATTGAACCTCCAACTTATCCAGCATATGTTTTACACAGCGGATGCCCTTCCAGCTGCAACCCAGTACTGGGAAACATCCATACACACTACGGCCAATTTAGTTTACTCAATTTACCTATACCACATGTCTTTGGACTGTGGGGGAAGCAACCGGAGGAAACCCATGCCAACACGGGGAGAACATGCAAACTCCACACAGAAATGCCAACTGACCTAGCCGAGACTCGAACCAGCAACCTTCTTGCTGTGAGGCGACAGTGCTAACCACCGTGTCGCCCCATCCACTAACAACAACAACTAAAAAAAAACAATAAATAATGATAATAATAATGAAGGCTATGCGTCCACTCTTTTGTATGCTTTCATCAGTTTTTCTGTGTATAAGGATGTCTGAAAGATAACATTATCCGCATGAAAAAATACTGTAGTAATTTATAGTAAATACTATGTTTTTGAACCACAGTAAAGCGTATAATGTTATACAACTCTTTGTTAATGAATGCTAAACTGTAGTATAGTACAGTGTTTCCCAACCCTGTTCCTGGAGGCACACCAACAGTACATATTTTGGATGTCTCCCTTATCTGACCCACTTACTTCAGGTTTTGGAGTCTCTTCTAATGTTCTAATGAGTTGATTCAGGTGTGTTTGATTAGGAAGAGGTTGAAAATGTGTACTGTTGGTGTGCCTTCAGGAACAGGGTTGGGAAACACTGGTATAGTAAACTGACAAACTGTAATAAACACTGTATTGTGCACTGTGATGGTGTATAATTATAGTGTTGGAGACTATACAGTGGTTTATTGGATAATCCATTTATTACAATAGTTGTGTTGTACACAGTAGCAACCATATAATTACTACAACAGTTTAATTCAAGTAATTATCTATAGTATGGTTCAAAACACTATAGTATTTACTATAATATTATTTTCATGTGATAGCTTACAGTATGTACCACCTCAATGGCAGGCAAATTTGTTGTAGTTCAGTATTCAATTAATCTTTATTTCTATAGCGCTTTTACAATGCAGATTGTGTCAAAGCAGCTTAACATAAAAACTGTGTCAGTCCAGTTTCAGTGGAAAAGTCGGTCCACTTCATAATATAAATATCGTGTCAAACATGTGGTTATTTTCTATTTATATCTCTTTTGAAATATGGTATAAATCCCCAAAAAAATAAAACAGACTTTCCTCGATGACTTCCATTCCGTTTTTTTACTTTCTGCCCTCCATCTGAATTTTTGCGCTTCACCAGAATCACATGATTGCAAATAATCTATAGTTAAAGGGTTTGGATTATGTTACTAATTCTTGCTTAACTTATTATTAAACTTTTTAAACCACTAACAGAGTTGACAATTTCTACCATTTTGTGCATTAGCTCAAGATGCTAACCTCAGACCAGATGGCATGACTAAAACCTAAAATTTTCATCATATTATTGTTTTTAAAAAAGTGAATATGAAATTTGCTAAAAATCACAATAACAGAGTTGACAAATAATTAATCTACTATTAGTGAATCCTAAACACAATAATGGCATGCCTCAAGGCTTTCCAGAGTTTCCACTTGAACCAAGTAACATGCTTTTTCTATCAGTGCTTTAGGGCCTTATTTTACACCCGGTGCAATAAGGCGCAAGACGTGTTTGCCGCGATGTGTTGCTATTTTCAGACCAGCGCAACCCTAATTTTCACGTTTGCGCCACGTTGTTTAAATAGCAAATCCATTTGCGCCACTTTGTGGACTCATGGGTGTTTCGGTCTAGAAAAGAGATGTGTTAAGGCGCATTGTTGGAGCGTTGCTATTTTGAGGAACTAAAATAGACTATGCAATAGACCAGCTGAAAGCAAGTCTAAAGTCCAGCACAGAGCACATTAGTTATGCGCCTCGCTTACACATTGTTTAATACACACAGGATGTACAGCAACATGCAAATATCTTTACAAATGAAAAAGAATTAAAGGATTAAAATATTACAAAAATTATTACTTTCTACGTACGATGCGGTAGTGTAGTGGGTAGCGCTCTCGCCTCACAGCAAGAAGGTCGCTGATTCCAGCCTCGGCTGGCCCAGTTAGCATTTCTGTGTGGAGTTTGCATGTTCTCCCTGCATTCGCATGGGTTTCCTCCAGGTGCTCCGGTTTCCCCCACAAGTCCAAAGACATGCGGTACAGGTGAATTGGGTAAGCTAAATTGTCAGTAGTGTATGTGTGTGAATGAGAATGTATGGATGTTTCCCAGTGATGGGTTGCAGCTGGAAGGGCATCTGGCCAGATTAATAGGGCGACCCCAGATTAATAAAGGGACTAAGCTGAAAAGAAAATGAATGAATGAATGTATTACTTTCTACATAAATATAAAACCACTGCCTCCATGCCTTCTTCATCTCGGGGGGCTTTTTTCAGTTTATTCATGACAGCTTGCTTTTGTATAATGTTATTATTATTATTAGTAATACTTTTTTATATGCAAATTTATATTTGTTTTATTAAAAAGAAGCCTAGATTTGTCCACCTGTCACGTTTTGGACCATATGGGGCATAGGACGTGTGTTTGGACATAACTCAGTTTTTTGACCACACTTATTATTTATTACACTTATTCATTATTATTGCTCATTTATTCGTTGGCTGGAAATTAGAACTGAATTTAGAAATAGTCTTCAAACAAATCTTCGCTTAACAAACGAAATTAAATATGTAGGCTAATGAATGTCTGTCTTCAGTGGAGTGCGTACAACACCGTTTCCTTATCCACGGAAGAGAGAAAGAGAAAGTAAAGAGGCCGATTGGAGGAGGCTCGTTCTTTATCCTCGCTGCAGAAGGTCTGTTAACTTGTTTTCTCGCTAGTGAAGCATTCAGTTTTTCCACTTACAAAGTCCGCCATGTAAATAGCAAATGCTCCATGGCACGACGCAACTGACTCTTGAAGGGAGTGGGAGATGAGACTCTGATTGGTTTATTCTCAAAACACACCCAGAACTCATTAAGAGAATAAGCACGCCCTGTTAGACCATGCACCGTGGCGCAGAGTGTATTTATCCGTCCTTAAAATAGCAAAAGTGGATTCGGACACGCCCTTAATGCTTTTGTGCCATGCGCTTTAGACTTTGCACCTAGATCGTTAAAATAGAGCCCTTAAAGATTGTTATGCCTTTTTATAACCGAAGTAACAGAGTTGACAGAACATATAGATGGGCACAAAATTATTTTTTTATTACTGAAATTACAAATAATACAGGAAATTGATGTTTCATGCAAATGTTTATTTAAGTTAGTAAACACACAAAAAGATAATTGGGCTTATTTATTTCATAATGATGAAAGCTGTATGTTATGTATTATTTAGGAGGCTGAGACAAATATAGTTGTAGTTATAATAGGTGAGAGTCTTAAAGTTGATATTTTCAAGATAAAATGTCCCTAAATACACATAAAACATAATTTTTTAGATAATGGATATGAGATGACAATAAAGGTGGTCAATATAAGATCCTATAAGTTTATATTTCAGAAATTAATTTATGAATTTTAATTTATAATTAATGTTTAGACCTAACAAATAAGATGAAATTATGTATTCTGATTGCCTATAAAATGTCCATCCATTTGGATTACATACTTTTAACACAATTCAGCTAATAAACTTTATGTGATTGATATTTGTTAGTTGAAAATAAATGAAACAAATAAGAACAAGATTTATGTAATAATATAAATAAATCCAATGTGGTTTAAATGCTTCTTATTAATTTATCTATTGTGTGGAGTATCAACACGATTTCACGGCAGTTCGTAACTTTTTGGTTTAGTGGCAAATTCGTATGAATTCATATGATCTCATTTGTACAATTTAGTACGATTTGCTCATCCCGCAATGACGGTTGGGTTTAGGGATGGGGTTTGGTGCCACGTCTCCTTTTTAAAATTGTGCATTTTCGTAAAACTGAACCCGTACAAATTTGTTCTAATTAGCCACTAAAATGACAAAACGTAAAATACTTACGTTTCCTTGTAAAATCAGGCTGGGACTATGGAGCTGCATCAATTTTGCCTCCCGAATATAAAGTAAACCAATCTCATAGAATTTAACTAATTGTAACCGTCCTTTTCTACAACTAGATATATTTATACCATATTCATATCTTTTAACTGATAAAAAATCTAATAATATTATATTTTAACAGATTTAGTTTGATTCTAAGGAATCTGATAACACATTTTAAATCACTGAGAAAATAAATCTAATCAAAAGGTTACAAACAGTTCATGATAAACTTCATCGTGATTTTTTTTTTTTGAGTGACACATTGAGTACGTTTACATGGACACCAATAATCCAATTTTAATACGATTAAGACAATACTCTGATTAAGAGTCTATGTAAACACAGATTTTTGATTAATTTAATCCGACTAAGGTCAGAATCGAACTAAACAGAAATGGAATTAAGGCATGTGGAGTATGCCGATTTTAGTCACATTATTGAAGTGCAGTACAGACATGTAAACACCGCAGTCAAACTATTACCATCATGTAGGACTTTTCGCCGCGTTTTGCAACAGGATATTTCCTACACACACGGCTGTTTGACACTGTTCTCTGCAACCACAGATCCACACATGACGAAATTCAGAGTTTTTTTTTTTCCTCCCATTCGGCATGCGGTATCAAATTCCATTAAAACAACACTCTTCCACGAGTCCTTAATTCGTACTCGCATCCAATACCTCAGTTTGTCACAGGGGGCATGAATGAAATGTTCCTGAATAAAAGTGAAACTGCCGAACTGCAGTTAAAGCCGAAAAATTAAAAATGAAACTCCCGAAATTACATGAAACTCCGGAGGAAACGTGGATAGTGTGGTGACGCAATGACGTTAATCGATCTATAACATGTGAAACAGAATCATGAAAAGAACATTCAAAAAGCAACTCGTGTAAACGCCTTAATCATATTATTGTCTTAATAAGATTAAGGGAAATAATTCGATTACTGATGTCCATGTAAACTTAATCATTCTCACACGTTCATGTTACACGTTTGTAGCCTTGCACATAGAGAATGCACTTAAGAGCTAAGATACATCTTTATTGGGAACCCAGACTTATAGTTCCTGTCTCAAACAAAAAGATTAAATGTATTTAATTATTTGCATGTTGAACTATTGCCTAAAATATGGCCTCAAACACAATTGTTTCCTCTGATTAATCAATGCAGCTCTAGTAGCCAGGCTTCTGTTTAAATAGAGAATTAGAAATGATTTGACTGTACAACCTGCAAAATTGTGTCGACCTATTAGTTACAGTAAAGGAAAGTGTTTTAGAAATCTTTAGTGGCTGTCATTGTTATGAGGCACTGAACTTGGTATAGTATGTGCATTATTTTCCATTCTAGGTCACTCATGCACCTCAACAAGTACTGTTTCTGAAACAATAGCAAATTAGTTCTTTATGGATGGCCAAGCAAAATCAGCACAAAATAACTAAACAAGCGCTTTAATCAGAACTGGCAGAACTGAGCTACAATAATAAGCTGAGAAGACAAAAGAAATTATGATATTTGATACCGACTTTATGAACGCTTGACCTGCTGTTTATTATGATAGACAAACACTTGCAGTGGTGCGAGCAACAAGCAAAAGAGATTTATCTCTCTGATTCTCGTTCTTTAAGGGATAAAAGGCTTATCAAAGTGGATGCGATGCAAGAACTCAAATGATTTAACTTATTTATAAGTGCAAATATTTAAAAAATGTGTTGTTTTTAGTTTTAGTGGGGCCTGGAATTCATATCTGGATCTAAATAGTGATCTGCGCATCAATAGTTAATATAAACATGATTAATGAAATCAAACAAAACCAAAAGAAAATACAACTGGATCTCTGGAGGGAGATGGAGATCTAACAAGAGTACAAGGATGATGCAGTGTAAGAAACTCTTTTTTTTTTATAAAGCTTTTGATGATTCAAAACATTCAAACCATTTTATTGCTGCTGCTGCTTTTCTTTTAGAACTGTCTACACAGGAAGAAAAACACTGATTGAAATGCATTAGTTGTAATTAGAGTCTAAATATACCTTATCTGTATTTATTTATTTTTGTGCAGTAAGCTTGTCTTGTCCCACATTTTGCATACCTCTGTTCTTATTTGTATTTATTCAAGATGATCTTGTGATCTGCATATGCAGACACTGTAATGCAAAGCATTAACATATAAACAGCATCTAATCTGTTAATTATTTAAATATGAGCAATTATACAGACTTATCACATACTGAAATTGTGGAATTAGCATTTGGATTATACTGTGTTCAGTTGCCATATCAATGACATTATGCTTTCAGTCACAGTAGTTTACTTATATGTAGTTTTCTAATATAAAAAAATAATAACATTTAATGTTATTTGAATTTCTTTATTCTTTTGAACACAAAAGGAGATATTTTAAAGAAAGCTGGAAACCTGTAACCATTGACTTCCATAGTTTTTGTTTTTCCCATAGAAGTCAATGGTTACAGGTTTTCAGCTTTCTTCAAAATATCTCATTTTGTGTTCAACAGAAAAAAGAAACACTGTAAAAAAATGGTTGCTTCATGTTGAACCAACAGTTCCTTCATGTTAAACCAACAAAAATTGATTAAGTTAACTTAATCGTTTTTATAAATTTATGTGGATTGAACATACAACTTTTAAGTTGTCTCCCAATAAAACTTTAGGAATTGTGTTGTTTTAACTCATTTTAAATAAGTAGTTTAAACAAGCAGCAAATTTTTGAGTGAACTCATAAAGGTTTAAAACCACACAAGGGTGAGTAAATAGCGAGTACCAAAGAATACAGTGGAAGTCAATGGCTGTTTTTACCCAACATTTTTCAGTATATCTTCCTTTGTGTTGAACAGATGAAGGAAACACAAACAGCTTTGGAAAAAAGCAAAGGATAAGCAAATGATGACAAATTTGTAATTTTTGAGTGAACTACTCCTTTAATAATCCTTAGAAACCTACAGCAAACTGGCAGTATCTGTAATAATTAAATTTCATGGAATCGACCATGCGTAAACCTTCATTAAGCAATTTAATAAATGATTAAAATATAAAATATACTTCTATGTTCAATTACACTGTCCATTGGACAAGCTGTCTGCCATCATCAAGGAATTCAGTCAGTCATATCACCAACTAAAATCAACTAAACTATAAATTTTAGTTAATCTCTAGCTATTGAGTGTACAATGCTTGTCAGTCATTAAAAATGACTGTAACCTTAATAGGGTATAGGGCTGATTACCTGCTTAGTCACAGATTGCATCATGTCATTCATATGATGTGTGTTTTAATTCAAATCACTTACCTTCTTCATGCAGTGGATCAAGGTTATATTTTCAGCAATTAACACTTTCAGTTCTGCTAAGTACCTCACATTCTGCCATATAAGACTTTGATTTTTTTGAACTACTTTTGATGCAGCTTGGCAGTTAGTTATTGTGATCTGTGTTTTATGAATGTTTGTCTTTATACTGTACAGAGGATGCAGTACAACCAGCGAGCAGTGCAATACACAGTAATCCAGTCTAGAGGTCATGAAAGTGTGAACTAACTTTTCTGCATCTGAGAGAGAGAAGTTGTTTCTTAGAGTAGCATATCAATCTTTCTAAGTTGAAGGAAGGCTGTTTTTGTAACTTGATTGCATATATGATATTCAAAATAAATTCAAGCTGCTGTCAAATATAACACCCAGGTCTTAGATTGTAGAACCAATACAAACATTTTGAGTTGTCTTTTGGTCCTTTAAGTAATTCTTCAGTTTTTTTTATGAATGTAATATAAGAAAGTTATCTGTCATCTAGCCTTTTACATCTTTAACACACTTAGTTAGCAGAGTGCTTTAAATATCAGACAGCTTTAAATATCTGTTGAAATAGTTTTGTATTATCTGCATAGCGGTGAGAGATAATCCAATGCTTTCTAATAATGTCTCCCAGGGTCCTAATATATTGAAAATAGTAAGGGGTCTAAGACTGATCCTTGAGGCACTCCGTAATTCGCTGTCATTACATTTGACAGTTGTCCAATCACATATCTATTGATAATGGCATTTTAATGCTATATTGTTACTAAAATCGTATTATTGCTGGACAATTTTGGTCTATTATGTTTTTTACTGTGCAATGGTTGCGATTAGATTTAAGACAAGGGTTAAGGATCATTTATAAATTATAAAAGTGCATCTATATTATGTTTGTTGTATACAAGATTGGCAATATTTAATATTTTATACCTGTAAATAACAATGTTTACATTTTAAATGTTTATACGTACACATTTTCTGCATGAGCATCAATCAGAATGCACAGAAATCTTAGTTTTAGCTGTAAATGTTGCATAGTAATACACGGAGACCATTCTGTATTGTTTGAGAAAGACTGCATGTGTTTCTCTGCATTTAAATCACAGTGATTAGAAATAAGCATTCCCATCTGTATGGACAGATTCATAAAAATCAAACAAAGCATCACTTTGTGATTATTTAACAGCATTACGCCAATACTACAGTTTAGATTTGGAATGTATTTCAAATCTTAAGTGAGTCCTGGAAAACTTCCCTCACACTCTTATATTGTTTATAAATGAACAAAGGAATGTCATACTGATGTCTTCCCTCTCAAATTAAATTACCCTCAGTAACAGAATTGGCATTATAATATGCTCCAATACTTTCCACAGGCTCTGTTTTTTTTTAAATAGCAGTGAAAGGTCTCACCGCTGGCCAGAAATTTTGCAAAAACCAGTTGTGTTTCCATCGTTTAAAAGAGAGCCCAATTAGACTTATGTGTAGATAATTCTTCTGCAGGCGGTTTTCTCATTAACCGTTACAACACGCGAACCCCCAAATAAAACAAAAATTTTCCAATCAACTGTGGAAAATTATAGTCAGCAGGTGTCTGTGCTGCACGTGGCTGATATATTCTTAATAGACACTCTGAATGCAAACAATTCCAGCATTATGGATGTGACATTTACAGTAAAAACTTGAAATTCACAGAAACTATATATGTAACAGTATATTGAAACATCTGCTTATAGAATCACAGAGTTAAGAGATCAGAAAAATATCAATCTGTAAACATGTTTTGCATTTTAAATGAGAGAAATAAACATGCGTTATGGATGTGACCAAAAAAAAGTGTGTGAATTTACAGCAAACAACATCATTTGTAGAAATTCTGTGACTTAAACTGCACAACCTAAAATAAATAATACTAACCAAAAGGACAAGAGTTGGCTCTCTATAGAACACAATGGACCCTATCATACACCTGGCGCAATAAGGTGCAAGGCATGTAAGGTACGATTTGTTGCTATTTTCAGACCAGCGCAACAGTAATTTTCACGTTTTGCGCCACGTTGTTTAAATAGCAAATCCATTTGCACCACTTTGTGGACTCATGGGTGTGCTGGTCTAAAAAGGAGGTGTGTTAAAGTGCATTGTTGCAATTTGAGAAACTGAAATAGACCGCGCCATTGACCAACTAAAAGCTGGTCTAAAGTCTAGTGCAGAGCGCGTTAGTTATGTGCCTATGCAGGTCCAAACGCTTACACATTGCTTAATACACACAGGATATACAGCAATACACAAATATCTTTACAAATAATCCATGCTCCATGCCTGGATGCATGGGCCATGCATGGGCTTTTTTCAGTTTATTTATGACAATTTGCATTTGTATAATGTTATTTTTATTATTATTTATTATATGCATATTTATATTTGTTTTAATAAAAACAAGTTCAGATTTGTCTGCCTGTCGGGTTTTGGTATGCATCCCCATATGGGGCATAAGAATAGGATGTGTTTGGATATATGTTTTTTGACCACACTTCATTATTATTGTTCATTTATTTGTTTGCTGGAAATTAAAACTGAATTTAGAAATAGTTTTGAAACAAATCTTTGCACTTAACAAACAAAATTAAATATGTAGGCTAATGGATGTCTTTAGTGGAGTGAGTTTCCACCATTTCCTTATCCATGAAAGTAAAGGAGTAAAGTAAAGAGTAAAAGTAAAGTAAAGAGAAAGTAAAGAGGCTGAATGGAGGAGGCTCGTTCTTTATCCTCGCACTGCAGATGGTCTTTTTAACTGTTTTCTTGCTAGTGAAGCGTTCAGTTTTTCCACTTACAAAGTCTGCCATGTAAATAGCAAATGCGCCATGGCGCGACGCAACTAACTCTTAAAGGGAATAGGAGATGAGACTCTGATTGGTTTAATGCACGTTATGCTCAAAACACACCCATGACTCATTAAGAGAATGAGCTCAATGCTGTTAGACCGTGCACTGGGGCGCAGAGCGTATTTTTTCCGTCCTTAAAATAGCAAAAGTGGATTCGGACATGCCCTTAATGCTTTTGCGCCATGCGCTTTCGACTTTGTGCCTAGATTAGTAAAATAGAACCCAATGTATGTATTTTAATATATTTGAGATTTTTGCATTTATGAGGAAAAAGCTTGATTGCGGATGTGACAGATGTGAAACTGGCACTTGTGTGACTTCTGAAATCAAATAAAATACTTTGAAAATGACATTATATATTTTTTACAATACTGTAAAATACAAGCCTACACAAACAACTTAGAAAAGGTTTCACAATTTGTTTTCATGGCAAGGTTTAGGTTTGCATGGAATTGCTCATACATGCATTGTCTGATTGTGAGTTTAAGTCTTACTGCTAAATCTGTTTTTATGGCACACTTTTCACTTACAGATTTAGGACACTGTGACGTTAATGCTATTCTGCATGGCACGCTTTTCCTCAGCTGGCCCTCTTACCAGCTGTCTCCTCCGTTTAACAATACTAGCCATGATTAGAATTATCTCATCTAGACCCCCTGTACTTTAACACATCATCGTGACCGCTGTAGACCAAACTGTAATTGGCCCAATGTGCCGTGTCCAAATGACTTTGGACACACTTGCCGTCTGAAGCCACCGTATCACGCTGCATCTCAAAGCGGGAGTTATGAAAGCCTCCTTTGATGTTTGGGATGGTATTTTTTTTTTCTGGGATGGTTTTTCTCCCACAATAAGCTGTGGTATCCTTGGGAGGGGGATGCTGCGAGCCCTGAAGTAAAGCTTGGCAATAAATCAAGTTATAATTTAATTTATATGGAGATCCGTGGAATAAAGCGAGCAGGAAATGCAATTTGCTGCCTCTCAGATCTCTGAATAAACACGGCTGGGTTAGTACAGGACACAAGGAGCCCCTTCAGTGAGAGTCAGACTGGTGGGAACACAGACCTTTTTTTGTGTGGCTGCTTGCTGAAAAAAATTGGTGTGTGATTTACTTGATACTGAGAAATTGCTAGTATGAATCACACAAAATTGGAAAGAAATGAAAATAAGACATGAAGTAAGGAAATTTAACACATTTGTAAACTTAATAGTTTTAATATCTAATTTCTAATAACTAATAATGCCATGATGACTGTGCATAATGTATTTTACTTGTTATTTCGCAAGATACTATTATTCAGATATATGCCCCAGATTGGTTGTTCCTTGGTTTTTTTTCTCAGATTTTTTGAGTAATTGCTAGTAATAATGACAAATGATTAGAAAGACAAGTCTTCAATTTTCAATTTTCTAAACTAAACACAACTAACAAACCAACTAACTGTAAGCAATACATAGTTTCTCAGGTATTTTCAAAGTAAGAGACACTTTGTCTCACTGAATTTCAGTTTTAGATCAATTCGCATGGACTTTTAGATTGAATCCCCCTATTTTCTTTGTTTTTTTTCATAGATATATACACTAGATATCACATACGGACCCTGAGTAGCATCAATAGCGCTGCCGCATATGTGCAGTGCTCCCAGGACAAATGTCATTCAAGCGCACTAGTCAAGACTAAAGCCAATGTGAAGACGCTGGACTTTAGCGCTGTGTACGGGTGTAGTAACAAGCAAACAAAGAAAACAAAGCACAAAGGCAGAACATTTCATAGGTAAGATTTCGTTTTTTACGATTTTGTATGTTACGAACTTTTCTGCTAAACAAGTATTGATGATCTCTTACTGCACTGACCATAAGGCAAAGTAGCACCAACTTGCACTCAATACTAGGCTTATGCTAGTTTTGTTGAATAAAATAAGCAAACAATGTAAATGAAATATGACAACAAGATGTTAC
>CAIGQV010016631.1:1387592-1398174 GCA_903798115.1 Danio jaintianensis
CACACACACACACACACACACACACACACACACACACACACACAAACCTCTGCCTGCAAACAGTGCAGCAGGCCAGGCAGTGATGCAGAAGTCTTCAAGAATGGGGGTTAATGGCCTTTGCTGTGTGTGCGTCTCTCTCATTTAG
Organism: Danio jaintianensis; assembly: GCA_903798115.1. Lineage (NCBI taxonomy): Eukaryota > Metazoa > Chordata > Actinopteri > Cypriniformes > Danionidae > Danio > Danio jaintianensis. Next base: position 1,387,738 of record CAIGQV010016631.1, read on the forward strand.
TCATTCAATCCTTCTATTCTGCATGCCTTACTGCAAGAGGTCTGTGAAAAACCCTCAGTTTGGGTCTGTTTCTGCACTATTTGAAACATTTTAAGACTTTCTGACATCTTTATCATCACTGTAAAAATTCTGTAAATTGACTGTATTCTTATTTAGCATGGTGAATCTAATGCTGTGTTTTACTGTGTTAGAATTTGTATATGGAGAGCAAATTTGCTTTTGGAGGAAGTAAAATTGTAATAATGCATGTAATAATTTAAGAAAGCGTGATCCATATGTGTGTGTGTGTATTTTCCTATTGGAAAGTAATGTTTTTGGTATTCTTTGTAGATTCAAACACTCACAAAAGTGAAGTATGGGATCATTTTCTCATCCTCATGCTGTTCTATGGACTTGTCTTTTTTATGTAATGCACGAAACAAGACATTTTGAACATGTACTGAAAACAATACAATCTTTCCATAGACTGTAACAAATATGCTTTGAAAAATAGCTAGCTTGTGTATCAGCCATTTTGGGGATGGAGGGAGGGAGAGAGAATTTTTCCAATTTCAACACACCTTTAATATCATTTTCAAAAACATTATATGTTCATTACGGTTCAAAGTAAGTTTCCACATTTCGCACTAAACCCCCTTTTAACACCAAAGTGTTTCAAAACACACAAGATCTCCCATAGCCTTGTAGTAGTAATGAAAATCAATCAACATCCTGGATTTTGCTAAAATGTTTGTAAGCAGTCACTTAAATTTTGTTAAATTTTTACTTTCATAGTGTTGCCAGATTTATGTTTGACCCAAAAGAAATGTCAACAGCTTTCAACAAGATTGCTGTTTCCGAGTATACTTTTAGAAACAAATAAAAACGTCCAAAGAAAAAAGTTTCACCAAAACCATTAAATTAAGACCTGAAAATATGAATTAAGTCTAGTCCAAAGCAAAAAAGCAGAGAAAGAGAGAGAAAGAGAGAGAGAGAGAGAGAGAGAGAGAGAGAGAGAGAGAGAGAGAGAGAGAGAGAAAATAATATATGTATTGTAGAAGTAACTCTGTACAATTACAAAAAAATGACTGCCAGCTTTGTACAGTATTTCTAGCATAATTTGCCCAACTTAGACACTTGTTATGTTAAAAAAAAAAAACTGCTGTGGTCAAGATGCAGTATTCCAAATCGAAAGTGAAAATAAATGATCAACAATTATTTTTTTTAAACCTACCTACCTACCTAGGCAAAATTATTAGCCCTCCTCCTGTGAAATTTTAATGATTTTTTTTTTTACATTTCCCAAGTTCTGTTTAAAATAGAGATATTTTAACAATTAATAACCATTTTCTAATAACTACTTTTTTTTGTTATAATATTTTACTAGTTATTTTGCAAGATACCATTCAGCTTAAAGTGAAATTTAAAGGCTCAACTAGGTTAATTAGGTTTAATAGGTAAGTTAGATTAATTAGGCAAGTCATTGGAACACAGTGATTTGTTCTGTAGGCAATCAAATAAAAAAAAAATCTTAAGGGCGCTGATAATAATGACATTAAAAGTAATTAAAAAATGCTTTTATTCCAGTCAAACTAAAAGAATTAAGAGTTTGTCAAGAAGAAAAAAATATATATTTAGGAAATACTGTGGAAAGAGTTTGTTGCTCTGTTAAACATCACTTGGAAAATATTTGGAAAAGAATTAAACAGGAGGGCTAATAGTTTTGCTTTTAACTATGAATGAGTTAAACACAGGTTTTTACCAAAAAAACGAATTTTTCTTTATAATATGTCCTCTGCACTTTTGGACAAAATTCATACTAAACGATTTTAAATGAGCATTTCATAGTTGCGTGTTCCTGTTCACTAGCTTTATTTTCAACATGAAGCCTTGCACGCTCGTGTTGTGGCAGCCACTGTCCTGACCTTGCAAAATATCATTGGACATGCATGGATTGAATAAGATAGTATCTCTCCAGGCGGAGAGTATTAGATTGTGCTATTGCCATGTTTTACATTAGGTCTTGGGTTTACTCCAGGATTCAGAGCTTGCAACACAACTCAAATAACCTGGTATGAGCTGATCTGGAAGATACAACTAAAGTGAATTCATGCTAACTGCACGAGCACAGTGCAGGTCAATGTATAGTTTTTTATTTTTATTTTAGAAAGGCTCCATTCAGTAATACCATATGCTGTGGGATACGCTCATTTGAGAGCAATTAAAATGTTAGAATCGGTCACAAACAGCATTTCAGTCCAACACATCTGGACTCATTGTATCCAAAGTCAAGGTTCTCATTGGAAAGGAATTTTTCATTGGTAGCTTGCCAGATTATCTTACTGTTTTTACACTTAAATAAGTAAGGGATAAAGTACTTTCAGGAGGTTATTATCACAGAACAAAGCCTTATCGGTTGAAGGGCTTTATTCTGTGAAAACAACCTCCTGGATGTACTTTATACGCTTGTTACATGGCTACTTGCCACAAAACATAAAAATTAGACACAAAACATTGTTCTTAGTCGTAATAGTTCATATAATTAAACGCAAAGCTGACAAACGAAAACAGCTGATGGTTTTTAACGTTGCACTAAACTGCAGATTATTCAGTCACAAGATGGCGCCAAACAGTCAAAAAAAGTTCAAAGCTGACAGAAACGAAACTGGCTGAATAAGGGAGAGACTCCTCGCTGCAGCCCGCAGCTTGATGATGTACTGGACCAGGTCCAATATGTAGTGGACGTTGGCGTGAGAGTTTGTTGCTAGAAACACAAATTATTTATATTCATTGTTAAATTACACATTAAATTGTGCGTTATTAACGTCTGCACCTACCCCAACCCTAAACCCAACCGTCACAGTTATTAACGACTACACCTCCCCCAACCCTAAACCCAACTGTCACAGTAGCATGGGCATTACCTTATTGGGTGTTACAATATCCACTTTGTATTGGACCTGGTCCAGTACATAATCATGCTGCAGACTGCAGCGAGGACATCTTGGAAAAAGGGGCCAATCACACCAAACGTGCTTTTCCGTTCTGAGAACGTGAGGCGAACCCCACTGACTCTTTTTTTTGACAAGAAAAAAAGAAGTGCTTTGCGCTTTTTATGTTGCTAGGGAACCAATAAATTGCCTGCTTATTGTGAGCGAGCGCTGCTGTTGATATTGTTATAATTGTAATATTTTATAATATTGTGATATTCACGTCATACAGTATAACTCAAAACAGCGACCACTAGTCTCTCCTCCATCTTTAAAAGTCGCCGTAGTCGTCTTGACAACACAAACACTGCTGTTACCTGAATGGAAACCTCGCCTCTGCTTTAATTTGATTGGACAATGAAAAAAGACACGACTGACGGACGCATTTTTCCAGGCGCACAGCACATAATGGCAAAAATGCAAGGCAAGCAGTGTGCATAAGGGCTGGTTCACACCAAATGCGTCTTTGCTTCTGAAAACGCTTAATACGGCACTTAGGAGTGGGTTTAAAAAAGCGCAGCGCGAGGTCCACGTGATGCGATATTAAGTGATGTAATAACAACAATAATGGACCCATTAGAAATAGGAAAGCAATATGTTATGATAAGCACTTGAAGATACATCACATAACTCAGCATATATGGACAAAGCCAAAATGAGCACCTCCTCCACCATGATATAACGGTAAATAAAACAGTTGTCATGCCAACTTTCTACTACAAACAGAAGCTCACACCAGTTGCCCCGCCTCCAAACTCTTCTGATTGGTCCACTGTTTTTGGACCTGACAGTGATGAGCTGCGTTGTGCAAGCAAGGCGCTATTGCAATGGTCAAATACGTCCATCCAGCACGTGTTTACATTGAAAAACAATAGAAAAGTAGCATGTTCGAGAGGAAAAACACATTCTGTGTGAACTGACCCTTAGTAGCATGCAAAACACTCGCAGCCATTACAAAATCATTCAAAAAAGGCGCCTCTCAACGCAAAATAAAAGTGTTAAGTATGATCGAGGTCTAAAGCAAGACTACCTACCTATTATTCATTCACAAGAGACCGCCAAACAGTACGAAACAGTCAAAAACCATTGCGTGACACATAGACATGAATGTGGATAGATGAATGAGCATATTCAGTGATCAAAGTAATTCTAAGTTCCCGGATGAGCCTGCGTTATGACGTTGTTAACTGGGAATAACTTACCTTGAAATGTCGTGACTGACCAATCAGAAGCGAGTACATATATAAGTAAAATAATGCCTTATTTTGCATTTACTCTTTGAAAACATGATTTACACAGCAACAGTATAATGATGTTTGAGTGACATCTCTTGCTTTCTGAAATTGATTTAGATTTTTTTTTCCTCACACACTCAACGGATCAGTAGACAGACACTGCATGATTGCACCGAAACCTTAAGATACAGAATGTCCTTTCAAAGATGGCTTTCATCTCCTCTGTCTCTGTCCTGCTCAAGGACAAAGGCTGGAAAAGGTGGGGGAGGGGGACAATGGAGATACAAAAAGCGCTGGACCACTGACATGTGCACACCATTGCTCCCTAACATAAATACATGAACGTAGATGATTGCAGCTAACCAAACTGAATTTGATCATCGACTTTTCACTGCTCCAAAAATGTAGCTTCAGTAAGATTGAATTTTTTATTTAAATAAATTGTTACTTTTGTTCAGCAAGTATGTATTAAATTGGTTAAAAATTATGAAGACATTCATTCATGAAAAGTCACAAAATAGCATGTTGATGAATATGGCGATGTTATTTGGTCCTGCATAGTGGACTGAATGTGGATTTGCTGATGCTAGTAGATACACAAACGCTGCTGTGAGCATGACAGATATGGCTCAAATTGGGACCTATATCTACAGTAATAGATGAAACACCTATCTAATTTCAAAATATTACTACTTTTACTTGTATAATATAATATAATATAATATAATATAATATAATATAATGTTCCTATTTTTACTGTTATTTAGATCAAAATAAATTCATCCTTATTTGTTGAGCATAATATATTTATATTAAAAGCTTTTAAGCAATCTGACCAAACCCTATCTTGAATAGTTCAATAAAAATCTTAATTATACCAATTAAAAAAAAAGTTGAATTGATTTAGCACTCTAGAGGCTATTGGTTATATAATATCTCAGTCCGATAACTAGATTTTAGGCTAAAATAACCATTACAAATGTCCAGACCTTTGCTGGTAAGGAAACATTGTGAGTGGACCACTTGGAATTGTAATTGAATACGGTTTTTAAGGTATGAACCCTTAAAAAAATAATAAATAAATCTTGATGTGGGACATTAAACACAATAAATTAGTAAAAGAAAAAAAATATATATAAAAAAATATATATAATATTTCTGCTTTTGCTATTTTGCAGGAATCAATTACATTTGATGTTATCTATAAAAAAATAAATCTGTAATATAGTATAATATATCATAATATAATATAATATAATATAATATAATATAATGTAATGAAGTGTATATATATAACAAGATGATTACACATTTAAAAAAGCGAACGATTGGTCCATATTTCAAATTTCTGTCCAGAGAGGTCAATGTTTTGATCTTCGATTGGTCTCACGCAGTCATGTGATGCGATTTCGCAGGTCAGAGTTCACCAAGCTTGAACTTTCCAACGCAGCGAACTGCAAAACTTGCATGTGTTTCCAGTCTGACGCATTCACATGCATATGAATGGAAGTCTATGAGGAGAAAAGTGCAGTGTGACCGCAGCTTTAGTCCCTTTATTCATCAGGGGTCGCCACAGCGGCCAGGGAGAACATGCAAACTCCACACAGAAATGGCTACTGGCCCAGCCGGGACTCGAACCAGCGACCTTCTTGCTGTGAGGTGACAGTGCTAACCACTGAGCCACCATGTTGCAATATAATATAATATAATATAATATAATATAATATAATATTAGGCGACGCAGTGGCGCAGTGGGTAGTGCTGCCGCCTCACAGCAAGAAGGTCGCTGGTTCGAGCCTCGGCTGGGTCAGTTGGCATTTCTGTGTGGAGTTTGCATGTTCTCCCCGTGTTCGCGTGGGTTTCCTCCAGGTGCTCCGGTTTCCCCCACAGTCCAAAGACATGCGCTTTAGGTGAATTGGGTAAGCTAAATTGTCAGTAGTGTATGTATGTGTGTGAATGAGTGTGTATGGAATGTTGCCAGTGATGGGTTGCGGCTGGAAGGGCATCCGCTGCTGATTGATCATACTTTCGTTGTACTTTCATACTTTCAAAATCTTAATTATAACTATTCAAAAAAAATGATGACTTCATTGATTTAGCTCTCTAATATCACAGAGGCAGCTATTTATATAATTCCTTAGTCAGATAACTTGATTTGAGGGCTTTCACACCTCCAAAATCCCGATTTAACCCCTGCCTAATTTAAGTCCTCTCGCCATCCTCCACTCTCCAGCAGGGGTGATGGCAGAAGATGAAGACAGCTCTATGAAAAACCCACAGCTCTGAGCTCCGCCACACTGCATGATGGGATTTCTCTAGACATTAATGGCCAGTAAGCAGAAAAGGATGTTCTCTTCCAGTCCCAATTGCTGGATGATCTCTGGATACACTTTAAAATGAATGTTGTCCAAACACAAATCAATTAAGTTAACTTATCAAATTTAAGTTGACTTAACGTAGAGTTGAAGTCAAAATGATTAGTCCTGTGAATTTTTTTCTTTCTTTTTCAAGTATTTCCCAAATGATGTTTAACAGAGCAAATGATTTTTTGCAGTATTTCCTATAATATTTTTTTCTTCTAGACAAAGTCTTATTTGTTTTATTGCAGGTGCTGGTCATATAATTAGAATACCTTCAAAAAGTTGATTTATTTCACCAATTCCATTCAAGAAGTGAAACTTGTATAATGTATACATTCATTCCACACAGACTGATATATTTCAAGTGTTTATTTCTTTTAATTTTGATGATTTTGATGACAACTAATGAAAACCCCAAATTCAGTATCTCAGAAAGTTAGAATATTGTGAAAAGGTTAGACACCTGGTGCCACACTCTACTAATGAGCTAATTACCTCAAGACACCTGCAAAGGCCTTAAATGGTCTCTCAGTCTAGTTCTGTAGGCTACATAATCATGGGGAAGATGGCTGATTTGACAGTTGTCCAAAAGACGACCATTGACACCTTGCAGAGAGAACACAAAAGTTCATTGCAAAAGATTGTTTACAGAGCTCTGTGTCCAAGCACATTAATAGAGAGGCAAAGGGAAGGAAAAGATGTGGTAGAAAAAAAAGTGTACAAGCAATAGGGATAACCGCACCCTGAAGAGAATTGTGAAACAAAACCCATTCAAAAATTGGGGGAAGATTCACAAAGAGTGGACTGCAGCTGGAGTCAGTGCTTTAAGAACCACTATGTACAGATGTATGCAAGACAGCTGTCGCATTCCTTGTGTCAAGCCACTCTGGAACAACAGACAGTGTCAGAAGTGTATTGCCTGGGCTAAAGACTGGACTGCTGCTGAGTGCTCCAAAGTAATGTTCTCTGATGAAAATCAATTTTGCATTTCCTTTGGAAATCAGGGCCCCAGAGTCTGGAGGAAGAGAGGAGAGGCACACAAACCATGTTACTTGAGTTCCAGTGTAAAGTTTCCACAGTCAGTGATGGTTTGGGGTGCCATGTCATCTGCTGCTGTTGCTCCACTGTGTTTTCTGAGGCCCAAGGTCAACGCAGCTCTATATGTGGGAGAGTGTTGCTATTATGTGATTGTATTGTATTGCAATATGGAGCAATTAAGTGTTGATGTTAAATCAAACGTAATTCACAAATACTTGAAAATGAAATGATTTAATGACATTAATTCTCTATGGTTACAACTGAATTCGTTACAAAATAACTGTATAAAATGATAAAACATGAAATGATAAAAACATATGATAATAATTGTACCCAGCTTAATTGTAAAATAAAGTTACAGAGAGACAAAGAGCAGTGAGTAGGCCTCAAAGAGAGCCTGATAGCAGTAGAGCCAGAGAAGATAGCCTAGAAGATAACAGGAGAGGAGCAGAGCAGGAAAAGAGCCAGAGCAAAGTTTACCAACTATTTTGTATCTTTCTTGACCATGTGACCAAAGCCATACAAACTAACCAATCAACATGTGACCAGATCGTAAAACCCCCAAAGTCCACACACCAGCCCCTGATCTAATCAGTATCTGCCTTTGAAGTCAGTATGGACCTTCTTGGTGAAAAAGACATGTTTTGCCAAATAAACAAATGCGTATGATAATTTAGATTCTTACAATGTTCATACTTTTCAGTTGGCCAAGATTTCTAAAAATCCTTTTTTTGTGTTGGGCTCAAGTAATATTGAAACATTCTGAGATACTGAATTTGGGGTTTTCATTAGTTGTCATCAAAATCATCAAAATTAAAAGAAATAAACACTTGAAATATATCAGTCTGTGTGGAATGAATGTATACATTATACAATTTTCACTTCTTAAAAGGAGTTGAGGTAAATCAACTTTTTGAAGATATTCTAACTATTTGACCAGCACCTGTATGTTTAAAAATGTGTTGAAAACGGAAATCTTCTTTCTGTGAAACAGAAATTGGGGAAAAAATATACAGTGGGCTAATAATTCAGGAGGGCTAATAATTCTGACTTCAACTGTAAAACAATAAATTTGGGGTTTTTTTCAGCTCATTTTAAATAAGTACATTTGAACAAGCAGCAATTTATTTATATATATTTTATATGATTATGTGAGTGTGCGGCCTCACTAAACACAGACAGCCCTTTTGCATCGAACTCTGTAATAAAACAACGTCAGCACTGATAGCGAACACCTCGCTGTCCAAATCTCATCTCGCTTCCATTTCTCTAGCCTAGATTGCTTTGGGGAGAGATTTAACCTGAAAGGGCCAGCCGAATACCTGAAAGACAGAACAAAGTGAGTCATGGGGTAGATTGAAGCTCTGGCGTTTCCTCGCTCTATTGCTGAGCGGGACAATTGTTCACGCCTGAAGACTGGCATGAGAGTTTGGCGCACACACACACTGAATTGTGCATCAGGAATAAAGCTTGGCACTTGATATTGTAACACAGCACCACTTCAGCCAAAGCAGCTCCTCAATTCAGGACTGCTGATGACATGCAAACTAGTTAGTGATGACCACTGAGCTCTTAATGTCTGAGTGTCTGTTAGGGGTGACAGGTGTGTGTACTCTTATAAAGATATGGCATGATAATGGTTTAAAATGTAGCTGTTATTTGGTGTAAAATATACATATATACACTCAAAAATGACTTGTTTAAACTACTTATTTAAAATGAGTTGAAACAACACAATTCTTAAGGTTTTTTTTGGGGGGAAACCTAATTGTTTTATGTTCAATCCACTTAAATTTGTAAAAAAAAAAAAAAAGTAAGTTGTGTTGGGACAACATGAAGGAATTGTGTGAAACCATCATTTTTTTTACAGTGTGTGTGTCAGGAATCAGATGAATAGCTCGATATCCCTTACCAGTTGTTGTATCCTGTTTGCCTGTCTGTCTGCTCACCGGTTTGCCTGTTATCCTGATTGTGATCTCCTTCTTTTTATTCCTGAACTGTGTTTACCTCCATCACCATCATCTTGTTTCAGTTACCACCCGAAGTTAAGTCCTGTTTGTTTGGTTTTCTTCTGTTATGTTGGTATTGATGATACTTCTGTTCGGAACAACTTCCAACTTGGTTGTTTAAGTTATCATTTAATACCCGTTCTTTCTGTTAATCCGCCTTTGTCTTCTCTCTGATCCGTTACAGTGTGGTGCACAAGCATTAGAAATCAAAAGCTTGGAAAAATTATGATAGTTTTATGTTTTTGAAACTAATTTTATACTCATTAAGGATGCATTTATATAGTATTAATATGTTATATAACATTATATTATATTGTACTGTTGACGCGGTGGAGAAAACTCACTCTGCAGACACGCTCGTGTCTGGATCCGCAAGTATCGCTATAACAGCCAAGAGGAGAGGAAACGTTACGCCAGCAGGTCAAAGGGGCCACAGAGAGAGAGAGAGAGAGAGACAGAGAGAAATGGAGTTTACTTTCATTTTCTCCATGGGAGTGAAATAGGGGCTTCTGCTGTAACTTCAGTGTCAGTGAATGACTGTCCAGCAAACACACGCAGCGAATTGTGCAGCGAGTTTCTGCGTTTTAATTACTCGCGGTCTCCTCCCTCGCCATAGTATTCTACCGCCACATAGCCCACATGATATAAATGACGTCAGTACATAATAATCGGTGATGATCTATTTCTGAACCGATACCCCATCTGCATCGTGGTGCACCGAAGAAACAATTATTTTTGACACCCCTAGCATATTATATTATATTATATTATATTATATTATATTATATTATATTATATTATATTATATTATATTATATTATATTAT
>CAIGQV010016631.1:1398668-1473644 GCA_903798115.1 Danio jaintianensis
TATATTATATTATATTATATTATATTATATTATATTATATTATATTATATTATATTATATTATATTATATTGTGGTTCATTCCGCTGTGGCAATCCCTGATAAATACTAAGCCGAAGGAGAATTAATTATATTATATTATATTATACTATATGTTATATTATACATGATTGAATTAAATGATCATTTATTTTCTTTTATAAGAATTTTATGGATGCAATACAAAAGACAGATTAAAATTAACACTTTATTTTGATGGTCCATTTGAGTATTAGTAGACTATCTGCTTAATATCTGTTGATACTGCGCCTTCAACAGACATTTAACTGACTATAAGAAACTTTGCAAGTACATGTCAACTTACACTAACCCTAACTCCAACCTAACAGTCTACATATAATCTAATGAGAATTAGTTGGCATGTAGATGCAATGTAACTTAAATTCAACAAACGGATCATCAAAATAAAGTGTGACCAAATTTAAAAGGTGAGGTAAAAATCCCAATAATAACAAAACAAAATGCGCAGTTTTTTTATACTTCATATTTGATTATAAACAATGCAATATCACACTGCCTAATGCTTTTTAATCTGAATTTATAAACAAGGATGTGAGCAAAATCATCAGCAAGACAATGATAAGTCATCATAATTCATCAGTATGTTTGGAGCCCAACTCTGAGGATGTTTGTGAGGCTGTTTGTAAAACTAACTGCTGTACTTATTGTATAATACTTAACAGCAAACAACTCCCCATTAATCAGTTCTCCATTGCATAATAGCAATAAAGAAATCAAAAAGACCTTTACTTTCCTAATGCATTTCCTGCATCATACTTGGAATGATTCATCACTGAAAAATAAAAAGTATGTATATGAAGTCAGAATTATTAGCCCTCCTGTTAAATATGAATTCTTTTATATTTTTGTTCAATTTCTGTTTAACTGAGACATGTTTTTTTTTCAACGTTTCTAAACATAATCCTTTTAATAATTTCTAATATTATTTCTTAAAACTTATTTCTAATAAATGATTTATTTTATCTTTGCCATAATATATAATAATAATAGCACATAATATTTTAGATATTTTTCAAGATATTAGTATTCAGCTTAAAGTGACATTTAAAGGCTTAGGTTTCTATTTACTAGGGCACTATTCCTTCATTTTGTAGCATAAGAGTGTGAATAGTGTGTTCATACTGATAACACACACACACAAAAATACGGATTTCCTTCAAGTCAGAAGGGAAGAGAATGTCAGACCTGATGCTGGATGATAATGAAACCTTATAGGATTCATACACCTGACTAACCCACACTAGTAGAGTATATTTGGTATGCAGTGAGCACACCTTTTTTTTTTTTTTTTTTTTAGCAAACTCACATAAAGTCTGGCTTAATTATAATTCCCACTCTGCATTTTGTCCTTGTTAAAGATCCAATTTCAAGTGAAAATGTCACATTACTGCAGTAAAATGGTTTGAGAATACAAATTCACATCGACTTTACTATGCCACAGTGCATTTGCGTGTTGAATTAGTAGTAAGTCTGGTATTTTAACAAAGGATGAGTTAATTTGCCTTTGATATTTTGTCATCTTTAAAAAGAAGAGACTGACACACACACACACACACATGTACCTGCCACAGATCTGACACCTTCTCAACTGGGATTTTAACCAGTTGCTAAGCAACAAGCACAAACCTCCTTGGAAGGCTTGAATCCTAATTGGTCTGACTGGTCAGTTGTACTTATTTATTTATTTTTATTTGCGATGACAAGGTCACAGCTTTTGGAGCACTGACAGAGAAAAACACGCACGCAGGAGCTTCATAAATGAAACATGAGCAAAAGCTCCCTCACCGTCCAATCTACCTCAAACTATTTACGTAGACACACTCGCTCTGCTTTTCCTCAAGCATGAAAGAGCAGCAGCACCTGTGGACTACAAAGTGTGTTCTCCAATGCAGTCAAGATCTCAGGTGTTTGCAGAGTTCATGCTCAACTCAGAAAGCTCGGGGTGCTTGATAATTGTACTTCTCATGCATAATGAAATCTTATTGGGGACAGATGGAAACTACAGTTGAACTCAGAATTATTAGCCCTCCTGAATTATTAGCCCCCACATGCCCCCCCCCCCCCCCCCCAATTTCTGTTTAACGAAAAGAAGGTTTTTTTTAACACATTTCTAAGCATAATAGTTTTAATAACTAGTTCTAATAACTGATTTATTTTATCTTTTCCATGATGATAAAATACATAATATTTTACTAGATATTTTTCATGATACTAGTATTCAGCTTAAAGTGACATTCAAAGGCTTTACTAGGTTAATTAGGCAAGTTAGGGTAATTAGGCAAATCATTGTATAACAGTGGTTTGTTCTGTAGACAATCGAACAACATATCGCTTAAGGGGGCTAATAATATTGACCTTAAAATGGTTCTAAAAAATAAAAAATAAAACAAATAAGACTTTCTCCAGAAGAAAAAATATTATAGGAAATACTGTGAAAAATTCCTTGCTCTGCTAAAAACATCATTTGGGAAATATTTGAAAAAAAATTTATAATAATCACAGGAGGGCTAATAATTATGACTGTATATCAGATATTCACTATATAAAATGCTGGGTCCCACACAATTCCTTCTTGTTGTCCCAACACAAATTGATTAAGTTAGCTTAATTGTTTTTACAAATTTAAGTGGATTGAACATAAAACAAATAAGTTGTCCATCAAAAAAACTCAAGAATAGTATTGATTCAGCTCATTTTAAATAAGTAGCTTGAACATTAACCATTTTTTGAGTGTTAATTCAAATGTGCTCAGGTTTGGAATAAAAGAAATACTGGAATTGAATGATATTTTTGTGACATTAACAGTTCTGGAACATCTTGATCTACAAGTCAAATACTCTGATGGTGTTTACTGGGGCTGCTCTGAAAGAAACTCTGTCGGCTGAGTCGTGAGCGTGTGCCTGAACTGAATGTGATGAGAGAGAAAGAATGGGCGCTGTGAAAAAAAAAAAGAAAGATGATAAAGAGCCAACACGTCTTTCTATTGTTTCAGCGTCCTCGCTGCTTGCAGACAAAACAGCACACACACAGAGACACCATTTTGCTCAATTTCATGAATAAATGGCTCTTATGAGGCTATTTTTTTAAACATTATTTGGCCAATATAACTCACAAAGTAAAAACAACAACAACAACAAAAATGTAATCTAACAATACATTTTATTATTATTATTATTATTATTATTATTATTATTTATTTATTCATTTTATAACTGTTTTATATTTGAATTTATAATGAATGTATAATGAATGCAGTGAATATGCATGGCAAATCGTTACTGTTCCCAGTTTGACATGATCCTTTAGAAATCCAATATGCTGATGTATTATCAATGTTTTAGACAGTTGGGCTGTTGAATATTTTGAATATAGATTAGCTTCAGATTTGGCTTCAGTTTTGACTAAACAAATGTATATGCACAAATATAATATTGTAAAGCACTGTATATATATACTTTTTCTGGAAGCTGGCTACAGAGCAGACCCCTGTTGTCCAATGACTCGCCTAGTTAACCAAATTAACCTAGTTAAGCCTTTAAATTGTACTTTAAACTCAATACTAGTATCTTATAAAACAACTAGTATAATATTATGTAATGTCATCAAGGCAAAATAACTATATGCATATAAATGCACATTTACAAACCAAACATCTTGCAAATTATTTCGTTTCAGAATATTTGACATCATTTGTTATTTAATTTGTACTGAAAATGAAATTATTCACAGTTTCTAACTATACACTTCTTTATATATTTTTAAGGAAATAGCTATTGAAAATATTCCAGTATAATTGTCAGTTTATAAAAGACCTGCGTCATACACTATAAAGACTCAAAGCACTTAGACAAAGACTTTTTCTCATTGGCCAGCGGTGTTTCCCTGCGAATGTTTCATCAACCACTGAAGATCGGCCAAAAATAGATCCTACCAAAATATGTGTAACATTATCCCACTCCCTCTCATGCCAGCTTATAGTCACCATTTAAAATGTGTACCCAGCGATTGGCCCTCTCTCTCACACACACACACACGCACACACACACGCACGCACACACGCACACACACACGCACACACACACACATTACTGACCCACACAATCCTCAGGGCGTCAGGCACACTTTTCACTCCAGTGTGAGCCTAATGCACAACTTCAAGGTAGAGATTGTTTTCCACTCGTTCGGTGGGTAATATGTGCTGTATGATGATATCCCTAAGAAAGGATGGTTTAAATTTTAATGACTTTTGCAGGAGGTGGTTATTTCATTGGAAACACTTGGGTGCACAAGCTCAAATCTATAATCCTCTTTATTGGATGGCGTCTCGTTGTATTCTCACGGGACGTCCACCTCTATAATGCCGCATGTGTGCTCAGGATGGTGATGTAGGGATATTTATGTCATTTATTCTACAGTTAGGTAGTATAATAATAATAATAATAATAATAATAATAATAATAATAATAATGATAATTTCTTACATTTATATAGCGCTTTACACATTTTTTGGGGGAATCCCCTTATCCACCACCAGTGTGACGCGACGGCAGCCATATTGCACCAGATCGCACACCACACACCAGCTGATTGGTGGAGTGGTGATGGAGTGATGAAGCCAATTATGATATGGGGATGGTTAGGAGGATATGATGGACAAATTTGGCCAGGATGCCAGGGTTAAGCCCCTACTCTTTTTCAAAGGACATCCTGGGATTTTTAACGACCACAGAGAGTCAAGACCTCGGTTTAACGTCTCATCCGAAAGAAGGTGCTCACTGAGCAGTATAGAGTCCCCATCAATATACTGGGGTATTAGGACCCACACAGACCGCGGGTTGAGCGCCCCCTGCTGGTCTCACTGACACTACTTCTGGCAGCAACCTAGCTTTCCCAAGTGGTCTCCCATCACAGCCCTGCTTCGCTTCAGTGGGCAACCATGTGAGAGTTGCAGAGAGCTAGCTGCCGGCATGGGTTAATTGCAACTGATTTCAAAAGTTATTCTGAAGAATGGTTTCGGAATTGAAAAGATCAAAATTCTGTCATCGTTTATGTATCCTCCACTTGTTCCAAAACTGTTTGATTTTCTTTCTTTTGTTGAACACAAAGAAAGATATACTGAAGAATACTTGGAAAAAAAATAGCCATTGGTTGGTAGTATTCCTACATTGGATGTCGATGGCTGTTTTTTCCCCATAACATTCTTCAGAATACCTTGTTTTGTGTTCAGCAAAAAAAAAAGAAATTCATAAAGGTTTAGAACCACTTGAGTGCAAGTAAATGGTGAGGGGGCGACGCGGTGGCGCAGTGGGTAGCACGTTCGCCTCACAGCAAGAAGGTCGCTGGTTCGAGCCTCGGCTGGGTCAGTTGGCATTTCTGTGTGGAGTTTGCATGTTCTCCCCGTGTTCGCGTGGGTTTCCTCCGGGTGCTCCGGTTTCCCCCACAAGTCCAAAGACATGCGGTATAGGTGAATTGGGTAAGCTAAAATTGTCCGTAGTGTATGAGTGTGAATGAGTGTGTATGAATGTTTCCCAGTGATGGGTTGCAGCTGGAAGGGCATCCGCTGCGTGAAACATATGCTGGATAAGTTGGCGGTTCATCCCGCTGTGGCGACCCCAGATTAATAAAGGGACTAAGCCGAAAAGAAAATGAATGAATGAATAAATGGTGAGGAAATTTTCATTTTGGTGTGAACTATCCCTTTAAGACTCGTTCATACTAAGTATGACTAAAATTATAACTAACAAAACTTTGGTAATAGTACAAAAAAAATCTGTAGTTTGTGATGTTTTTCGTTTATTTACACATTTCGATTGTATTGTATCTCAATTTCTGATGTTGAAAAATTAACAAAGTGACTTTAATTCAATTGTTTAGTAGTTTAAAACAATGTATTGTATACAACAGGAGTGTCAAACTCAGTTCCTGGAGGGCCGGAGCCATGCACAATTTAGTTCCAACCCTGCTTCAACACACTTATCTGGAGGTTTAAAACAAGCCTGAAGGACTCAATTAGTTTGATCAAGTGTGTTTAATTAGGGTTAAAGCTAAACTGTGCAGAACTGTGGCCCTCCAGGAACTGAGTTTGACACCTGTGGTATACAGTGTAAAAAAATCCCAGGTTTTTTCAACCCGATGCTGGGTGTAATATGGACTAACCCAACTGGGTTAATTTTTTTAATTAAATTAATAGGAGCAAATTTAACCCAATGTTTGGGTTAGTCTACATTTTACCCAATTTGGGTTTAAATAACCCAGCATTTCTTAGTGTAAGTAACATATAAATAGAGAAATAAATATGGCAAATGTACACTGTAGGGAGCTCATTATCCATTTTTGTATGTTCATTTACATGACTCAATGAGAGTAAAAATCACTTTATTAAACTTATCAACATAAACCAAGTTACTAGAGCAAACATCAACAGAGGCCCCATAATACAAATCAAAAGTGTAAATACATTGCAAACCCTCGGGGCAGTCGTGGCCTGGTGGTTAGAGTGTTGGACTCGTGATCCGAAGGTTGCTGGTTCGATACTCGGTACCAGCGGGAATTGGGGGTGGGGGGAGTGAATGACCACTCTCCACCACCCTCAATACCACGACTGAGGTGAGTCCCTTGAGCAAGGCACCGTTCCCCCCAACTGCTCCCCGGTGTGTGTTCACGGTATGTGTGTGTTCACTAACTGTGTGTGTGCACTTGGATGGGTTAAATGCAGAGCACAAATTCCAAGTATGGGACACCATACTTGGCCACACTACACTTCACTTCACTTCACTTCACTAAATCCTCATAATGAGCTATGAACAGTTGTCAGTCAGATTTTGGATTCTGAAATCCAGTTGTTTTGATGGCAATGCAGGCAAATTAGTGATGGCTGCTTTCAATGCACTGCTTCATGAAGCTTTGAAACATTTAAGAATATTTTGTTTAGAATCTTTTACTAAAGATGCACTAATGTCTAATTAGTCTAATGTCTAATTAGTCTAATGTCTAATTAGTCTAGTCTTATGTCTAATATACAGGCATATAGTGTTTCTTTACTACTCAGTACTACGTTTTCAGTTATTTTCGCAGTGTTTTCCCACTAAGGAAAGCAGACTGGATTGACCTCTACAGAGATATATTTTTTTGATGATCTAAGGAATGAAAACATCAGGACAGAAAGACTTAGCAAATCTCTAATGACATAAGGTCCATCTGTGCAGCACATACTTCAAAAGAGAATTTTAAAGCATGAAGAGATAACAAAGAAGCATCCAAGCAGATCTTTAAGGCGTCTTTGTGAAATGTAAATGCACTTTGATGCATTCGGATCTACTTATACTCGGACTCTGGAGATGTAAAAAAATCAATACCAACTCCAGAGCCTGTGAGGTAAATTAGGCCAGATTTCCTGGATTGGAAGCATATATAGATTAGACTCGTGCAGTTGCATTAATGTTTCGATCTACCTGGTGCTTACAGTGCATCATTTATATTTTCTTTTGCAGAGATGCTGCAATTGACAAGCCTGCAGAAAACACTCTTTGTTTCGAAGTTAATGTTGCATTGAAAAGCTGGAACACTCAGAAAATGCTGTAAATTTCTCTGCGCTTAGACTGTAAAAAGTGCAGGGTTCCACACAATTCATTTATGTTGTCCCAACTCAATTGAGTGAATTGGTTTTGACAAATTTAAGTGTATTGAACATAAAACAATTAAGTTATCCCCCCCCAAAAAACTCAAGAACTGTGTTGTTTCAGCTTATTTTAAATAAGTAGTTTACAAGCAGCAAAAAAAATAAACAAAATATTATATACAATCACCAGCCACTTTATTAGGTACACCTTACTAGTACCGCGTTGAACCCCCTTTTGCCTTCAGAATTGACTTAATCCTTGAGACGTAAATTCAACAAGGTACTGGAAATATTCTTTTGGTCCTTTTTGGTATATTGATTTTGGTCCTTATTGACATAATAGCATCACGCAGTTGCTGCAAATTTGTCGGCTGCACATCCATGATGCGACTTTCCCGTTCCACCACATCCCAAAAGTGCTCTATTGGATTGAGATCTGGTGACTGTGGAGGCCATTTGAGTACAGTGAACTCATTGTCATGTTCAAGAAACCAGTCTGAGATGATTCGTGCTTTATGACATGACGCATTATTCTGCTGGAAGTAGCCATCAGAAGATGGGTACACTGTGGTCATAAAGGGATGGACATGGTCAGTAACAATACTCAGGTAGGCTGTGGCGTTGACATGATGCTCAGTTGGTACTAATGGGCCCAAAGTGTGCCAAGAAAATATCTCCCACACCCTTACACCACCACCACCAGCCTGAACCGTTGATACAAGGCAGGATGGATCCATGCTTTCATGGTGTTGACGCCAAATTCTGACCCTTGAATCCGAATGTGGCAGCAGAATTCGAGACTCATCACACCAGGCAAAATTTTTCCAATCTTCTATTGTCCAATTTTGGTGAGCCTGTGCAAATTGTAGCCTCAGTTTCCTGTTCTTAGCTGACAGGAGTAGCACCCGGTGTGGTTTTCTGCTGCTGTAGCCCATCCGCCTCAAGGTTCAACGTGTTGTGCAGTCTTCTGCATGCCTCGGTTGTAACGAGTGGTTATTTGAGTTACTGTTGCCTTTCTATCAGCTGGAACCAGTCTGGCCATTCTCTTCTGACCTCTGGCATCAACAAAGCATTTGCACCCACAGAACTGCTGCTCACTGGACATTTTCTCTTTTTCTGACCATTCTCTGTAAACCCTAGAGATGGTTGTGTGTGAAAATCCCAGTAGATCAGCAGTTTCTGAAATACTCAGACCAGCCTGTCTGGCACCAACAACCATGCCATTGTCAAAGTCACTTAAATCATTTTTCTTCGCCATTCTGATGCTCGGTTTGAACTGCAGCCGATCATCTTGACCATGTCTACATGCCTAAATGCATTTAGTTGTTGCCATATGATTGGCTGATTAGAAATTAGCGTTACCGAGCAGTTGGACAGGTGTACCTAATAAAGTGGCCGGTGAGTGTATATTTACAGTACTGTTCAAAAGTCTTAGTCTTCCAGTTACATTTGTTGTTTTAGTGAGAGAATAATGACATTATATATTACTTTTCATTCTCTTTATTAAAATACGACCAGAAAATACAGGCTCTACTTTAATTTTTTTGGTGTCTAATTGTTTATGACATGAAAGAAAGATGGAAGAATGAATGAAAAGTTTCTGTCTTGTTTGATCTGCATTTCCGCCAGAGCTGTTGTCTATATTGCCTGAATTGATGGGATTGTGAATGCTGAAAAATACAGACAGGTTTTAATTCATCATGTACTTCCTACTCGAAAGCACCTAATTTGTATTAGTTTTATTTTTCAGTATGATAATGATCCCAAACACACTGCTAATGTAATGAAATCATATTTGGAAAGAAAAACAGCTGATGAAACAAAGACAGTCATGAAATGGCCTCCACAGAGTCCAGACCTGAATATTATATACAGTATGTATAAGCGATATTATAGGCAGTATGAGGTTCACCTGGAGAGAAAAAGAAAGATAGAACATGCTAAATCTAAGGAAGAACTCTTATGCTGCGTTCACACCAGACGCGGAACGCGCGTATAAATCGCGCTATTCGCGCGTAAATAGACGCGTGAACATTTTAGTTTACTCGCTTCATTCGCGCGTCAAAATCCGCTTCATTCGCGCATGAAAATCACTTCACCATAGATGCGGATTCGCGTCATGGGCGGGGCTGCCCGGTGACTCTTGCTTCGTTGCTAAATGGCTAACATGGATTTTATTTAGAGAATAGCTGTGTTTATGTGCTTTAGGAAGACTGAAAAACAGCGTCGATTTGTTTGGAGCCGTGCCTGAGTCCACTAGATCCATTCTGAGGTGCACCTAGCTCTGTGAGTTCAAAAACTCCTCCAGAAACTATACCTGGATGATGGAAGCTTTCAGCGGTGCTTCCGACTGAGCCAAGCCCAGTTTGATGAACTGTTGTCCGGTGTCGGCAAGAGGATTTCCCCTCGGGACACCAACAACAGGCGCTACGTCATAATCACGCCCCTACAAAACAAAGCTCCTGATTGGTTAACGCGACGCGAATGTCCACTGAAGTTCAGATGTTTGAACTCGAGCGATTCGCGCGATTCGCGCGTTAAGCGCGTCAAACGCGCAAAACGCTCAATCCGCGCCGCGCCATTCGCGCGAATCGCGTCATTCGCGCCGCGCCATTCGCGCTTATCGCGCCGCAGGGTGCCTAATCGCGTCTTTGCATTGACTTAACATGTAAGTCACTCGCGCTTGACGCTTCTTCCGCGTCTGGTGTGAACGCAGCATGAGAAATGCTGAAAGATGCTTGATATTAAATAGCACATCATTTCAGAAAAGACTCAACAAAAAAGTTCAAGCTGTTGTTCATAATATTGTTTACTTATTTCCCATATTTTCTGTTTGTATATTAAAGGTATAGTTCAGCCAAAAGTAATGACCCGGCAGTTGCTCCATACCTTTTAGGTAGGTAGGTAGGTAGGTAGGTAGGTAGGTAGGTAGATAGATAGATAGATAGATAGATAGATAGATAGATAGATAGATAGATAGATAGATAGATAGATAGATAGATAGATAGATAGATAGATTGATTGATTGATTGATTGATTTGTGCAAAAGTCTTAGCCTCCCAAAGCTGGTGGTGGTCTAAGACTTTTGCAGAGTACTGTATATATAATTTTTGAGTTTACCTTTTGTTTGGATGTTTACAGTATACGCCTCTGGGACAAATGCTGTTCTTAGCAGGCGTCCAGATCTCTGAACTCACTCAAGTAAAGACAGGTGAACGCGTTGGTAATTTACTCAAAACATACACAGTAAAAGAAGGTTTCAGGTTAACCTTTATTGATCAGAGCAGGCAGTAGGAATTCATTTGCCTTTTGCATATTGATCAACAAACGTTGAAACTGAAGCTCCTGAAGGCTTTTAATTGTTTGAATCTGTTTTTCCTTCAGACAGAGGTCACTTGCACTGCTTAAATACATCGCAAAGGAGATCCGAATAAGATTGCGTGACCTTAAAATGATTACAGGGCTACATTTCCATGAAACTAATCAGAAAACATATATGCCGTCGCTCTTGGCATAGGTACACTTGTTAACTAGATAGGGGTCCCTTGGGGTAGACAGATTGATTAGCTATTGATTGGAAGCAGTCAATCCCTGTTCTAAATATATGTCATCTGCGGTTGGCTGATGATTATTCAATTTGGCCGATATCTGAGGTGATCTACGATACCAGATATTCAAGCCAACGCTGCACGGTATGCCTCAGAATGAAAACATGCCCATCTGGCATTATTTTTCCTTTAAATTAGATCAGGCTAATGCTATTGTCAGTGTTTGTGAAACATTTCGTGGGTAAAACAACACATGGTTTTAACGTGAGCACAAGTAAAGAGTGCTAGCTTTGTGCACCATTAATAGAGTTAAAAAAATAAAAAGAAAATCTCATGTTTATGCTTATTAATTCTGTAAATAAAAGTGGACAATTTTTTTGTTGTTGTTGATAACACCATTGCGCAATATTCTTATTTTTATTACAAAAACAGGTTACGTCGCTGGAAGTTCCTATACCGCTGGATTAGATCTTGCTCTGAAGCTAATTAAGTTCATATAACTAAAATCATTCCCAGGTCCTAGGCAAAGAGACATACATGTATGCAGCTGGAAGTTAAAAAGTGAAGTGTTTATGCCTATTCACTGTATGTATTCAGGAAACTTATTGATAATCAGGCTACAGATTAAACCATTAAACCGATGGTCATTTTTTACAGTGCAGCAAAATGTACCCAGAGCAACATATTTCAGTTTTTGTGGAAATATAGGCGTAGTCACGTATTTTCAATGAGTCAGTCACAGAAATACTTTAACATCAGTCAAAAGTGATGCAGTTTACCAGGGTGACAAAGCCTTGTCGGAAATGATGTTAACCAGAATAAGGCTAGTGAGCCGCAGATTCCTGTTAGCCGCAGGTGATTGATCATAACAAAGGCTTCATCCCTGCATCAGGTCTCTCTTAGATGCACTGCGAGAGGAAGTCAGCCCTGCCACAAGAGGTGCTCATTAGAGGAGGTGTCTCTGTTCATGGACATCATGATGAATGGAGGACACAGCACCTCCGGCTGACGGCTGTTTATCTGCGAGCGCTTCCTCTGCCCTGAGCCTGCCATCACAAGGCTCTTCTGCTATTTCACAAGTCTATTCAGTTCACATCCTCAGCCAAGCAGACTGGCTAGACTGCAGTTTGAAAAAGGCACAGATTATTCATCAGAACAGCACAAAATAGTGGCTGGCTGATTCATAATCAGTCCTGTTGTTCAGTACAAACATCACCATGTAGAATAATAAGAGCTGTTTTTTACAATCTTATTGTAATCACAGATCTCACTCAGTGTAGATTTATTTTTATGCATTGATTTATAATGGAATAATCACAACAGTAAGAAAAAAAAACATCAAGCAGAAGGAAATTGATTAAATTCGAAGGCGATTAAGATAAATTGAAATGTTTATATTTTCATAGTGAAATGTTATTTTTAGTAAGTATTAAAAAAAAGGTTTCATTTTTGTAATGATCATACTAAAGTAAACTGGTAATAGATTTTTTTTTAATTACATTTAAGTCAGGCTTTAAAAAACTGTCAAGATGCAGACATTTAGACTTTAAAACACTATGAATGAGTGAAAACCTCGGCAGATATTTTGACTCTTATTGGCTGTTTTCTTGTCTCAGCGGTTTATCTTTGGGCTGATCTGGCTTATAGTAGAACAGCATCTATTGTGGAGGCAGGTATAAGCATACAGTAGTAAAGACTCGATCTGATTGGTCAGATTTGAGTAAACAACCTATGCATGCAACGTGCAAATGCTTTGGCACATAAATGATATTTTTCACAGTTCTCTTGCATATACACACTTCTTGCATTTACTATCATTGTGATAAGGATCATTTTTGGATATACAGGATGGCCAACCAACAGTCAAACGTAGATATTGCTTCTAATTGCCGAGGTTTAACCAACACAATCACATGACAATTAATAACTTTTTGATTTAGTGGCTAGTTCGTATGAATTTGTATGAATCTTTTCAGACAATACATAAATAGTTAGGTTTCCTCGCGAGATTGGGCTGGTTTAACATGCTATGCAATACAATTCGTGAAAACTGTAATATGGTTTAAACTCATTGTTTAATGGAAGAAGGAGGCGGGAAACCAACGAAGGTTTTAAATACTTCAATAAGTAAAAAAATAGTACAAATGATTATAGCACCTTACGGAACCAAGCTATAACCAAACTAAAAGCAAAACAAAAATAACGGGTTCCAGGCCTGGACCTCTCTCATCTTTTTCTTCTGTTGTCACTCCTTCTTTTATCCTTCTGCCTCCTCTGTGGGATGGTTGTTACTAAAAGGGATACAGCTGTGGCTGGAAGTTATATAAAATATTTATAGTATTTATTAAATTACCCATTAATTGTATTTGAACGTCTACCCCCACCTCAACCCTAAACCCAAACCTCACAGTAATGTAAAAACAATAGTTATTGTTGTACAGTGTCGCAAAAATGATACTATATTGATGTGTGTATATCCCTATAGCTATACCCCATCTAGACTCGAGACTGGTGTGGCGCACAGGTGACGCTCATCAGTAATCGCGTCACCGGCCTCTCTCCATTCCCACCTCCATTATGTTTTTATTTTTGTCATCCTCTGTATATTTCCTCTGTACACATATTTCAAATCATAGTTCCATATACTTGTATTCCTGTTCAGATTCAATCCTCAATTATTTTATATATTTCTTTTTTTTTATGTTTCCCAATTATACAAAGAAAAAGGCATTAAATTTATTCTTTATATATATTTTAGGGTCTTTTAACCCTTAATGCATAGAACATTGTAGAGTATTGACTGGAAATTATGGGGAGGGGAAGGATCGGCAAAGGACCTTGAGCCGGGAATCGAACATCTGTGCTATATGTCTATTGACACCGACTTGTTTATTCCTAAAGCATTATTTCGTATTAAGCATTGTTTACTTCAACGTCTTTCCACTTGAATTCATTTGTGTTTATGGATCTCCATGCAGTCACGACTAAAGTATGCACCTCTCACCCCCCCCAAAAAAAGTCCTCCAGCTAATG
Organism: Danio jaintianensis; assembly: GCA_903798115.1. NCBI lineage: Eukaryota > Metazoa > Chordata > Actinopteri > Cypriniformes > Danionidae > Danio > Danio jaintianensis. Next base: position 1,412,947 of record CAIGQV010016631.1, read on the forward strand.
AGCTGTTCCCTTCAGAGTCAGAGAGCACCCACTGCTCTCCACCATATGCACAGCCACGCTACGCAGTTTTCGCTCATCTAGCTGTGGGTTATCTGACCACGACCGCTCTACCATATGCGCATTTTTGGCAAACGCATCCCCACACTCCGTCAACACTCGTTTCTGCTTCAACAGCAGTATTTTCTGATTTACTTTCCATGACACGCGGAACTCGTCTGTCCTACATTTTGCCACTCATCACATTCGTTTCAGCTCTTCTCTGTTGCTGCACTTGCAAATTCAAGCCAGCATGTGCTACTTTCCGCTCCTTTGCAGGGGTGCTGGAACCAGGTGGGAGATTTTTGGCCTGCATAAATAGAGCTTCATCGCCTGAGATTTCAAATATATTGTTATCTTGTGTGCACAGTGCATGTCTGGTGTACACTATATAATTCTCGTTTAGCATTTAATTGAACCCTTTATAGGGAACTTGTTGAAATACTCATTGGAAAAACGCTGGAGTGTTATTATGGGTTGTTAAAAGACTTTTGAAATTTTATAACATTTATTCATTTTCCTCCACAGTGGAGTGAACCACCAACTATTCCAGCATATGTTTTACGCAGCGGATGCCCTTCCAGCCGCAACCCAGTGGGAAACACCCATACATTCACAGACACACCCGTCCACTACGGACAATTTAGCTTACCCAATTCACCTATAGCGCATGTCTTTGGACTGTGGGGGAAACCGGAGCCCGTGGAGGAAACCCACGCCAACACGGGGAGAGCATGCAAACTCCACACAGAAATGCCAACTGACCCAGCTGGGATTCGAACCAGCGAACTTCTTGCTTTGAGGCGACAGTGATAACCACTGGGCCACCGTGCCACCCCCTATTTTATAACATTCATTCGTTCATTCATTTTCTTTTTGGCTTAATCCTTTTATTAACTGGGAAACACCCATACACTCCCATTCACACACATACACTATGGACAATTTAGCTTACCCAATTCACCTATACCGCATGTCTTTGGACTCGTGAGGGAAATCGGAGCAAACTCCACACAGAAATGCCAACTGACCCAGCCGAGCCTTGAACCAATGACCTTCTTGCTGTGAGGCGATCATGCTATCCACTACGCCACCGTGATGCCATTTTATAACATATATATTCTAATTAATGTCAATGAAGTTACCTTATATGGTTCTTCACCTGATTAAAGGGTTAAAATTCAGAAAATAATGAATTACAAGTGCTAAACTTGTGCTAACAAATTGAAACAAATACTGTATATCCAATTACCAATAGTAAAAAAAGAAGTGTGCTTAATTGTAGTGTATGCAATGCACTTGCGCACAAACACACACACACACAATCACAAACACAAAAATATGTATTTTTAATGTTTTAATTTGAAATTGAAATTTTTAAATTGATCTGTTGTATGTTACACATATAATAATATACTACACATACAGTATAATCACATACTTGATTATTTTTTATCTATAGTTAAATTATTTTAATTGACTAAATTGCATCTACAGTCGTGGCCAAAAGTTTTGAGAATTACATAAATATTGGAAATTGGAAAAGTTGCTGCTTACGTTTTTATAATATCAATTTGCATATACTCCAGAATGTTATGAAGAGTGATCAGATGAATTGCATAGTCCTTCTTTGCCATGAAAATTAACTTAATCCTGAAAAAAACTTTCCACTGCATTTCATTGCTGTCATTAAAGGACCTGCTGAGATCATTTCAGTAATCATCTTGTTAACTCAGGTGAGAATGTTGACGAGCACAAGGCTGGAGATCATTATGTCAGGCTGATTGGGTTAGAATGGCAGACTTGACATGTTAAAAGGAGGGTGATGCTTGAAATCATTGTTCTTCAATTGTTAACCATGGTGACCTGCAAAGAAACGCGTGCAGCCATCATTGCGTTGCATAAAAATGGCTTCACAGGCAAGGATATTGTGGCTACTAAGATTGCACCTAAATCAACAATTTATAGGATCATCAAAAACTTCAAGGAAAGAGGTTCAATTCTTGTTAAGAAGGCTTCAGGGCGTCCAAGAAAGTCCAGCAAGCGCCAGGATAGTCTCCTAAAGTGGATTCAGCTGCGGGATCGGAGTGCCACCAGTGCAGAGCTTGCTCAGGAATGGCAGCAGGCAGGTGTGAGTGCATCTGCACACACAGTGAGGCGAAGACTTTTGGAAGAAAAGTGTCAAGAAGGGCAGCAAAGAAGCCACTTCTCTCCAAAAAAAACATCAGGGACAGATTGATCTTCTGCAAAAAGTATGGCGAATGGACTGCTGAGGATTGGGGCAAAGTCATATTCTCCGATGAAGCCCCTTTCCGTTTTGTGTTTAGGGCATCTGGAAAAAGGCTTGTCCGGAGAAGAAAAGGTGAGCGCTACCATCAGTCCTGTGTCATGCCAACAGTAAAGCATCCTGAGACCATTCATGTGTGGGGTTGCTTCTCATCCAAGGGAGTGGGCTCACTCACAATTTTGCCCAAAAACACAGCCATGAATAAAGAATGGTACCAAAACACCCTCCAACAGCAACTTCTTCCAACAATCCAACAACAGTTTGGTGAAGAACAATGCATTTTCCAGCACGATGGAGCACCGTGCCATAAGGCAAAAGTGATATCTAAGTGGCTCGGGGACCAAAACGTTGAAATTTTGGGCCCATGGCCTGGAAACTCCCCAGATCTTAATCCCATTGAGAACTTGTGGTCAATCCTCAAGAGGCGGGTGGACAAACAAAAACCCACTAGTTCTGACAAACTCCAAGAAGTGATTATGAAAGAATGGGTTGCTATCAGTCAGGATTTGGCCCAGATGTTGATTGAGAGCATGCCCAGTCGAATTGCAGAGGTCCTGAAAAAGAAGGACCAACACTGCAAATACTGACTCTTTGCATAAATGTCATTTCAAAAGTTCACACTTAGATATTGCTTGATAATAATAGCAGGTTTGGCATGCTGTCCTGGGAGAGAACCCTGAGCTCGAAGATAATTGAGCACAGGGCTCCCGCCTGGTCAGTAAGCAATAAAGGGGGTACGAGATCAGGTTGTTCTCGAGAACTCCCCCTGGCAAAAGGAGGAGAAAAAGGGGGGAAGATGGGGTGGATGGGGGGTTTCTTCGGAAAAACGAAGATGAGGGAATGGTTTTTAGATGGGCTACTTATAGTAAGTTTGAATTATTTTGATTAGCTTACTAATGATTACGGATGAGAGTCCAGCTGTGATCAATCAAATCACGTGCTCCTCTCGAAATTAGTTTGTGAAACGTCACGTAATTGTAATTGTAATTTGAAACGTATGAAGTGCTTGTAATTATATTTCAGTACATCACAGAAACAATTGAAACAAAGATCTAAAAGCAGTTTAGCAGCAAACTTTGTGAAAACTAATATTTGTGTCATTCTGTACAAGCACTCTAGAGTTTTAATTTAGTTTTAGTTTAAATAAAAATAATTTTAAAAAATCATCTATTTGCAAATAAATCCTTGCAATAATACATACATACATACATACATACTGTACAATACATACATTTTACGTACATAAATTCTACATTAAGTTCTCTTTTTTATTTAATGTAATTCTCAGGTGTCCCCGGAAAGTGTCTGTCAAGTTTCAGCTCAGAATATCTGAAAGATTATTTATTACGCCATGTTCAAGGTCAGTGTTTCTCAGGGGGTGGGTCACATAAGTGTTCAGGGTGAGTTTCTGAGTGATTTTGAAAGACGTGTGATCAGATGCGTTTCATGTTCTCCCAAAGGTCATTTTACACTGGATGCAACAGTCGTGAAGGTCTAGCTCATTTTCAATACTGTAGGTGAAATTTCAGATTGCAGAAATACGGTATAGCACTCATTTTATGTCACTTTATTATAAATGAAGAGGAAAATAAATTGGTAGCATTCAATTTTTAAACAACTGCTGTGGTGGCTTTTAACAATTCACTAATTGTGTTCTATCAACAAAAATGAGTGTGGGACCAAAAAAAAAAAAGGAAAAAAATGGGTGACCATGATAATGATCATGGTAAAATGTCGGTCCCCTAGACAAACCAGTTGCAAACCACTATTCTAGATGTCCATTTTTGTGTGGAAGCAAAAAAAAAACTGTTTATGTGTGTCTCTTTAAATGCAAAGAATTTGCTTCCCTTTACTGTCCTTGTCTCAGATACTCTCAAGGCAAATCCTCCATTTGATTTTTGTCTTTGGCTCTAACTTAAAATTGCAGTTCTTTGTCATCATGAACGTAAATTATCTGCATGCATTTTAAAGCCTTGTCAGTTCAAATATGGCTGCCTTAATTTTTTTTTACAACTTTTCTAGTCATTTCAACTTAAATCACATTGACTATTTATGTATAATTAAAAAAATCTAGTTGAAACCTGATTAACTTATTGAAATAAGTTAAAGTAACATAAAAATGATTTTTTACAGTGTACTGATGTATTATTTTCTCAGCACACACATCTGAAGTGCATTTTTGCTATTATTGGCTGGATTGTGGACACACATCAGTGTCCATACATCATATAAAGTTGAATTTTGCATTAAAGGTTCCATTTAAAAGTTGAAGTGTATCTCTTTTTTTATTAGGAGAATTCTTACTGGAATAGAAATGAAGTAATCATAACTTGATGTTAAATTGCTTCACATTGTTTTAACATGAGGCATATTCAGCTGCACATCTAATCTTCAGATCTTGATTACAATACAATACAAGAATTCCTTTCATAACCCCAATTTGTCTGCAAAACTACAACACAAAATTGTCTTTTATTTTATTTTCATTCTTTTTCCTTCGGCTTAGTCCCTTTATTCATCAGGGGTCGCCACAGCGGAATGAACCGCCAACTTATCCAGCGTATGTTTTATACAGCGGATACCCTTACAGCTGCAACCCAGTACTGGGAAACATCCATAAACACTCATTCACACACACACACACACTACGACCAATTTAGTTTATTCAATTCACCTATAGCGCATGTCTTTGGACTGTGGGGGAAACCGGAGCACCCGGAGGAAACCCACGCCAACCAGGGGAGAACATACAAGCTCCACACAGAAATGCCAACTGGCCCAGCCGGGACTCGAACCAGCGACCTTCTTGCTGTGAGGCGACAGTGCTAACCACTGAGCTACCATGTCGCCCCTTTATTTTAATTTATTTTATTTTATCACAGGACATAGTATTAATGCAATACAATACAAGAATTCCCAAGAATAGCCTTAAATCTCCACAAACCCCAGCATTCCCATTTTAACCTAGAAAATAAAGAAATATAGGAGCAGTATAGTCTAGTACAATAGCACAAACACAAGGAAACAACAGTTTATTTACATAAAGGAGACAGAAATAGACCAGAGAGAAGGCTGCATAAATTGGATACGACAGATTACATTCTGGTCATATGCACACAAAAATGAGCAAGAATACATCATGCAGAAAAGTAACTTCAGAGGAAAAAAGGAACAGGCTGTTTCGACTCAGCATAGTAGTTTAGCCAGTGGCAGTAAGCCATTTATTTTTGCAGTAAACCTCTAATTTCATATTTTTATTGTTGATAAACAACTAATTTGAGCTGCTTAGTATTTCATTTATTGCCAATACAGCTGACAGTGCATCTCCACTTTTAAATGTTCAATTGAAACACATTGTGTTTATAATGTGGCCTCCATTAATACACACAGTAACAAGTACAATACAACTTAAATACATTTAAATGATATATTCGTTCCAATCTGTCAATAACTACCAGTCATACAAAGAAATGTTCATAATTGTGACCATATTGTCATCTAATTGAATCATGAATTACTTGTTCGCTTGGCTTGTTGTTCAAGGCTGTAGAGCTCTGTTGGTGTCTCAAATGATACGTCTGACAAGTCTTGCTCTCTCCTGGGCTTTCTGGCCTGTAAATCTGATGTCATGTACTGATGTCTGGATCCCACCCTGCTCCGACTGCACCCAAAACCTTCTGTGGGTTTTGCAGGCCTGTTTTTAGTCAGGATTGGGTGTGTGCTGCTTACAGCTGACCCAGATATCAAAACACATCTGTGAGAAAACAGAACAGACATGACCGAACTGTAGCCACCTGCATTGTCCCTGCAGTGTTACGGCTTGCTGAGCTTCAGGATCTTTTCCTTTATGAAGATCAATATTACTCAAGGTCGCTGGAGAAATATTAAACATTTCTGTTTGAAAGCCTTTCTTGAATGCTCATCAGCATGGCTGGAGTTAACGTACTGTAATAATGCCTTCTGTGTTGTACAGTAAATGCACTGTAAAAAATGCAGGGTTCCATTCAGTCACAATTCATTCTTGCTGTCCCAACGCAAATCGATTAAATTAACTTAAAAAATGGAAGTGGATTGAACATAAAACAGTTAAGCCCCCCCCCCCCCTTCCCAAAATCTCAAGAATTGTGTTGTTTCAGCTCATTTTAAATAAGTAGATTGAACAAGTGTGTTTTTTGAGTGTGGGTGATTCTAGAATTGTGGGTGCATTTAGCATCTTCAAGATAAACCTGCTGTTATTTTTCAAAAACATTTTTTTTATGAAACAGTTTTGAATAATACTACATATTAAATCAAGTTAACACTTGAAATTATTTTTGTATGTGTATTTAGGGACATTTTGTCTTGAAAATATTCACTTAAATCTGAATATTTAAATATTTACTTAAAGCATACCTGTCAACATTGAGATGTAAAGCCCCCCCCCATTCCCCCGCCTCACACCTACCCATGAAACCCATCCCAAAATGACCCCAAACTCCTTAATCTGTTCATTCAGAGCAGTTAAATTGTATATAAGCCTAAATTAGCTTCAAATGATAAAATACACAGTAAACATTAGAAAATATTGAAAATAAAATAAAAGGTTCAGCCTATAAAAATCCATGGCCTATACAGAAATTAAATTAAAGTTATAAAATCTTGTTCACATTTTATTCGCTGTATTTATTACTGATTAAAGTTACTATGGTTATTTAGTGAAGAGCTAAGAGATAACAGAGCTGTCACTTTAAGAATGCAGAGATAATGAAAGCATTCGATTACTTTGGTAACTGTTTATGCTCATTTAAGACAAAATTATTTGTGTTTAAAATAAAACACACCACGACGGACATCTTTACATATTATTAAGTGCGTTTGTCTGTTTAAAAACCCACCCAAATCCAAAAGTGTCCATTTTCGCTCCTCTTCAAATCGCGTATGCAGAAGCTGATCAGGGAACAGTGTCTTTAAATGGAGCACGTCCGTCAGTCAGCACCGTTACATGAATGGACTGATTCAGAGGTTACATAGGAAGGGCGACGATCGACGCATATATTTTATGTTAATGAAGTGAAAGCTGCCAATTTTCTATTCATTTCAACGTGCTTTCAAGCCTAAATAAAGCAAAAGCATAATTCTCTTGAACAGCTCTTGCAATTATATCACATTTTAGATTGACTCTTTGATGCTTATATTCACTTAAACCTCACAGGAGGTCTTCACCTCCTGAATTATACATTCAGCTTCAAGTCTAATTATTAAATAATGAAATCTTTTTTGTGTGTGTTTTCTCTACTAAATTAAATATGCATTTGCATGAAACATATATTTTCTGTATTATTAGAAATTTCAGTTCTACAAAATACATTATGTGTTTGTCCCTATGTTCTGTCAACTCTGTTACACCAGTAAGCATATCAAAGCATATCAATCTTTAAAGCACTGAAAGAAAAAGCATGTGACTTTATCCAAGTGATGTCACTTCCTCTGGTGGGAACTCCAGAACAGTTTTTCCCAACCCTGTTCCAGAAGGCACTTGGTGTACACATTGTCCACCTCTTCCAACTTAGCAGAACATTAGAAGAGACTCCAAAACCTGAAGTGAATGGGTCAGATAAGGGAGACGTCCAAAATATGTACTGTTGGTGTGCCTCCAGGAACAGGGTTGGGAAACACAGCTCTAGAATGCACTGACTCATGTCATTTTGTCATTCTTTTCTCGTTATTTGTACAAAATGTTTAAGATACATTCATTATTTGTCAACTATGTTATTGTGAATTTGTAATTAAATTAAAAAATAATAATAATATGATGATGGGGCTGCACGGTGGCGCAGTGGGTAGCACGTTTGCCTCACAGCAAGAAGGTCGCTGGTTCTAGTTGCCGTTTCTGTGTGGAGTTTGCATGTTCTCCCCGTGTTGGTGTGGGTTTCCTCCAGGTGCTCCGGTTTCCCCCACAAGTCCAAAGACATGCTGTATAGGTGAATTGGGTAAGCTAAATTGTCTGTAGTGTATGAGTTTGTATGGAGGTTTCCCAGTGATGGGTTGCAGCTGGAAGGGCATCCGCTGCGTAAAACTTATGCTGGATAAGTTGGCGGTTCATTCCGCTGTGGCGACCCCAGATTAATAAGGGGACTAAGCCGAAAAGAAAATGAATGAATGAATATGATGATGAAAATGTGGTTTGAGGTTAGCATCTTGAGCTAAAGCAAAAATGGTGGAAAATGTCAACTTATAACGTTATATTGGAAAATGTCAAAACAATGCCAGACATTTTCAGGTTAAAGAAAACCATGATAACCAATTTAATGAACAATATAGAACATTGGCAGGTTTATTTTGCAAGAGTGCTTCCATCCACATGTCATACCTAACAATAAACCACCCTGCAGAAGTCAACCTGTAGTTTCAACCACACACGTTTGCAATGTTGCTCATGAATGTTTATTGGAACTGTGGATTTAAGAAAAGTTTTAGATACATTTTGGATGGTGTTTGTGAGTTTTGTATAATGTACATTAGTCAGTCCTCTGCCCGAGGCTGATATGATGGTCTCTGTGAGGAAGCTGATGACGGAGATATTGACGAAGCACTTATGAGAGAGAAGGAGCGAGCCAGAGCATCAGGTGTATGACTCTGATGGCCACCGGAGAGGAGAAGCAATAAAAGTGGATTAGCGCTGGATTAGCTGATCGTCACTTCACTTGCCATTTTCACCCTCTCCACACACTTAAATACATTCCTGCAGGGAAAACACACAAGCATGCAATCTTCCACAAACAGGGGAGACCTTATGGTGTAGTAGCATTAAATTGTTGTTAGACATATAATAAAGATTATAAATACCGTTATGAAATGCGTATATTACCTAAAGAAGTCTTAAACTTTTTACTGTTTATATACAGTGATTAGACTAATTGAACAGTCAACAGTTTAACATAATTGTTTTAAGTTTTCTATTGAATTAATTGTATTGAAATGAGAAAGATTTGTCAATTATTTAATAACCCAATGCGTAATGTTTATGTGTGTTCCAAGTTTTGCACTCGGCTGTTTAATAATTTTCCTATTACAAATGTCTATTTAAATTTGAGCTGTTTCTATGGTATGATAATAATAATAATAATAATAATAATAATAATAATAATGTTAATAATAATAATAGGGGTTTCCTCCAGGTGCTCCGATTTCCCCCACAAGTCCAAAGACATGCGCTATAGGTGAATTGTGTAAGCTAAATTGTCCGTAGTGTATGTGTGTGATGGGTGTTTCCCAGTGATGGGTTGCAGCTGGAAGGGCATCCGCTGCGTAAAACATATGCTGGATAAGTTGGTGGTTCATTCCGCTCTGAAAGAAAATGAAAGAATAATAATAATAATAACAATAATAATAACAATAATAATAATTATTATTATTTATTAATTTATTTAGCACAGCACATAGTAATAATGCACTACCACATGTGACCTATGCTTATTTACACCGTGCCGCCCTTTATTTTATTTATTTATTTATTTATTAATCACAGAATGTAGTAATAATGCACTACCAGATGTGGCCTATGCTTTATTTATCATTCATTCATTCATTTTCTTTTCGGCTTAGTCCCTTTATTAATCTGGGGTCGCCACAGCGGAATGAACCGCCAACTTATCCAGCATATGTTTCACGCAGCGGATGCCCTTCCAGCTGCAACCCATCACTGGGAAACATCCATACACACACTCATTCACACACATACAATACGGACAATTTATCCTACCCAATTCACCTATACCACATGTTTTTGGACTTGTGGGGGAAACCGGAGCACCCGGAGGAATGCTTTATTTATATATTTATTTATTTATTTATTTATTTGTTTGTTTGTTTGTTTGTTTATTTGTTTGTTTATTTATTTATTTGACTTTACTTTATTTTATTATTATTGTTTTTTTTTTTTTATCACTGCACATAGTAATAATGCACTACCAGATGTGGCCTATGCTTAATTATTTATTTGTTTGTTTGTTTGTTTGTTTGTTTGTTTGTTTGTTTATTTATTTATTTATTTATTTATTTGACTTTACTTTATTTTATTATTATTATTATTTATTATTATTTTTTTTATCACTGCACATAGTAATAATGCACTAGCAGATGTGACCCATACTTATTTGATTCATTGCATCTTTATTTAATTTTGATGAAACTTGTTTTTAATTGTTTTAAGTTTAGTTACCAATACCCAAACTGGTCAAGACAAACTATTCTGTACTATACATTACCTGTTATTGCAAGGAAATAAATTAAAATTAAATTAGTTAAATATTGAAAAAAATATATATTTTTTTTCATTTAAACATTTAGAATTATAAAAAAAATATATGTATGCTCACATGCACACAAAAAATGATTGGGATTTAATTATAGGAAATTACAATACAATTACAATAATAAAAAGTAAAAATAATAATGAATGAATGATTTAACAATATAGCTTAAAATCTATTTAAAGTAAAACTGTTTAATAAAACGCTATTATACAAGACTGACCTACTGATTTAACAATATAAATTTTAAGACTCTAAAAATGTATTTTAGTTGAACAAAAAATCTGTTTTTTAATTAAAAGAGTGTAGTAATAGTGTAAAAATTACCATCTGGATACATCCGAGGACTCTTGTAGTGTGGAGTTGATGAATGGGTCACTGCTGCTATTGCGCTGTGCTAAACCTAAGGTGATTTACGGAGGCTATTAAAGGCTGAGATGGTCACTATAAGGCCACTTCATCTTGTTGAAATATAGGAGGAGAACGAGAGATAGGGACACCAAATGCAGAAAAACCCTGACCACTGAAAGCATGTGGCGGCAGGCAATGAGGAAGGACTATGAGCAGAGCTAAAGATACCATGTGCTCAAGCTAAAGGCCGATGTTATCACTGTTTTCACCATTTGGATTGTGTCTTGTGTGAATTCATGCATTTATGCCATTTACAGGACACTACACTTACAATTTTTGTCATTTAGAGATGTTTTGGGGTTGACATTGACAGTGACATTGGTCAGAATAACATGTTCAGTTGTTGTGATTGAAAATCAAAGTTCTTCTATTTAAAAGTTGTTTTATTAACTCTTCTCAAGATAAAAACTGTTTTCACCGTTTGGATTGTATCTCGCAGGAGATGCTGTGGATGTGTTGTGTGGATTCATGCATTTTTGCCATTTACTACGGTGACCAAGAGAGCTTAACGTGCTGCAATTTAAGAAAACACCAGCAAATTAAGAATATATCTTCATCGGTTTGACAGCAAATCCTCACAACGCAAACAAAAATGCGCTGCAAATTCTTACATCGCAAATAAATTAAGAAAACGTGCTGCATTTTATCACAATACATGCAAATAGCACAGAACACAATGGAAGTGTTTCAAGGGGACCCCAAAAAAACGTGACAGACCTGGCTGGGATTTGTTTATTGTGCCATGAATATAGCTCCGTGAAGTTGTAGGTGATCTTTGAAAGGTGACTTTTTTATTACACGATTCCCTTGTCTTTTGTGTATTATTAGGCTGAATAAGCATAACCTAAATAGCTGGGTCCGTCACCTTTTTGGGTCCCCTTGAAACATTTCCATTATGTTTCGTGCTATTTGCATGTGTTGTGAGAAAATGCAGCGTGAAAACAAACATGAAACGTCTGAAAACATGGTACATTTTGAAATGACAACATTTTTATTTGATTTGGAAGAAATTGTATCATCATTTTAATGATTCAGCTTTATTTACATTTTATGTACATTTGTCAAGGTCGGCACGGTGGCTCAGTGGTTAGCACTGTCGCTTCACAGCAAGAAGGTCGCTGGTTCGAGTCCTGGCTGGGCCAGTTTGCGTTTCTGTGTGGAGTTTGCATGTTCTCCCAGTGTTCGCGTGGGTTTCCTCCAGGTGCTCCGGTTTCCCCCACAGTCCAAAGATATGCAACATAGGTGAATTGGATGAACTAAATTGGCCATAGTGTATGAGTGTGTGTGTGTGAATGTGAGAGTGTATTAGTGTTTCCCAGTACTGGGTTGTGGCTGGAAGGGCATCCACTGCCTAAAACAGATGCCAGAATAGTTGGCGGTTCATTCTGCTGTAAAATAAATAAGGAAAATTAATGAATACATTTGTCAATTTGTATATTTTGTATTCTCTTTTTACTTATTTTTAAATTCCTACATTGTCTGTGTCTTTGTCCTGTCACTGTCAAGTTCCTCGAAAGTGTAAACATACCTGGCAATAAAGCTCGTAACCAATAGCAATGGTGGGCAAGATTAACTATCCTATACTATAAATGAACTGTTATTGCAAGGAAATAAATCGTTAAATATTGCAAAAAAAAAAAAAAAAAAACTAAATCTGCTCTGTTTCTGATTCTATAACATTTAAAAAAAATTATTTAAACATTTATATAAAATCTGTAAAATGATCTGCACAAACAAAACAAACTCATATAAATTTAGATTGCCTAGGTTTTAATTAAAGTCAATTTAGAAAAAAAAAAAATAATTTTTATTGACTTTTGGTATCAGACGTGGCTTATATGAAAGGCAAAGGCCTCTAGATTACGCTTATTTTACCAAAATAAAATATGATCATTTATTGATCATACCTTGATTTTTAATTATTTAATTAGGACAGTAAGATCTGACTTTGCTTAGACAAAAGTCTTGTCACTTAACAGAAATAATGTAGAGTATAGAATATAAAGTCAATGTGCAGTGAAAAAAAAAAAATATATATATATATATTGTGTATGACTCCCATGAGCTTAGACGACTGCATCCATACATCTCTGCAATGACTCAAATAACTTATTAATAAAGTCAACTGGAATGGCAAAGAAAGTGTTCTTGCAGGACTCTCAGAGTTCATCAAGATTCTTTGGATTCATCTTCAATGCCTCCTCCTTCATCTTACTCCAGACATGCTCAATAATGTTCATGTCCAGTGACTGGGCTGGCCAATTCTGGGGCACCTTGACCTTCTTTGCGTTCAGGAACTTTGATGTGGAGGCTGAAGTATGAGAAGAATGCCATCCTGCTGAAGAATTTGCCCTCTCATGTGGTTTATAAGGTAATGGGCAGCACAAATGTCTTGATACCTCAGGCTGTTGATGTTGCCATTCGCTTTGCAGATCTCTCGCACGGCCCCATACTGAATGTAACCCCAAACCATGATTTTTCCTTCACTAAACTTGACTGATTTCTGTCAGAATCTTGGATCCATGCTGGTTCCAATAGGTCTTCTGCAGTATTTGTGAAGATTGGGATGCAGTTCAACAGATGATTCATTGGAAAAATCTACCTTCTGCCACTTTTCCAAATGATCAACTAGAAGTCAAGTTATTATTTGTTGCTCTTACAACTGGGATCAACGACAAGGCTTTTGTCAGATAGTGTAGTGCAATATCAAATTAAAGTAAAACTATACTCTAGACTAACATCACATTACAATATTATTGTCAATATATTATGTATTGTCAGAAAAGTGGCTAATTTGTATAAATTCTTACAATTTAATTCATAGGAAAATGTATTAATAATTCTCTGATTCATGCATTTCTGCCGGGGCAATGCAGCTCATTCAGTTGGCATAAACTCTTTAATGGGCATGAATATGATTTCCATGATTCAACTGTCCTGACAGGACCTAAGAGTGCTATAAAGCCCTATAAGTCCTCCCGGAACAGTGACCACATCCAAACCAGGATAAGAAAACAGGACAGAGAGAAAAAAAGAGAGAGAGATGTTTTAAGAGGATTTCATATAGCAACACAAAAGCCCAAGGCTGTTCTGTGTGTCTGTGTAAGTGAGATAGGATGTTTGGATGCTCGCTCTGTTCCTTGTCTCGCTGTGTTTGGGTAAGTGTGTGCGTGTGTGCGTGTGTGTGTGTGCGTGTGACACAAAGAGAGAGGATTTTTTTGTTGTGGGTTGCAGTTTGTCACATATGCTCAAGAAGTTGCATTCTCCTCCAGACAGTTACCAGAAAGTTTTTTAGATTTTTCTTAAAGGGGTAGCAGTTTCCTTGGCTTGCCACCAGTACACTTAAAAAAAAAATAAAGAAATTAGTTAACTTTACTTAAAATAAGGGAGTAAACCTGTTGCTTTTAAAACGATTACACACACAAAAAAAATGCTATATTGGATTTGCAATTTTTTTTAAAGGTAAGTGGTTTCAAACAAGTTATATGGGCTGAATTTAAACAAACAAATTAAATTTAGTAATGTTCAACTTAATTTGATTAAATTCAGCCAATGTAAACTGTTTGCAACCACCTACTTTAAGAGATTTAGTAAATCCAATGAGCCATTTTTTCAGTGTAGTTGACTTTACGTAACTTAAAGTGAGTAAACCTGTTGCCTTACAATTTTTAAGTAAATGGACTATGTGCATAATTATAAAAAAAAGTTAAAATAACTTTACAAGTTACAATGGGTTTACTCACTTTAAGTAAAGTCACCTTTTCGGAAAGCCGTCGATATGGAGGTAAGCAGTCAGCAATACCGCACTGTAGCATTCATTTTACACACAAAATGCAGTCATATGTATGTCAGGTGTCTATTCCATGTTGTCATCATGTGATCCCTTTGTTCTGTTTCCCGCCGTTTTCTAATGTTGATTGTTTTCACCTGTGTTTCATTATCCCTCATGTGTATATATACCCCCTTAGTTTAGTTCCTGCTTGGTCCAGTATTGTATTGCCATGGTGTGGTGGCCATGGTCCTGTGTCTCCGTCTTCCCGTGTCTCCATCTGCAAGTGAGTGTTTGCAAATAAATCTTCGTGTTTGATAACTTCCGTGTTTCGTGCCTTTGTGAGTAAACAACCGTGACAGAATACTGGACCACAAACAGTTTGTGGCGTACTTTCCCCCGTTTTTCTTTTTAGTCTTTTTTGCCCCAGTGTTTTCTTTTCCTCTCCCTCGTGTTCCCATGGACCCCATCGACAGCCCCTTATTTCTTCCCCTCCTGCTGGAGCAGGGGGAAAGCAGCCTCAAGGACCATACAAGACGGTCGTCCGAAGATGGTCCTCGGGGCAATATCGCCGCTTATGTGGAGTGGATTCTGGCGAGGAATGTAGCAACATTCATCTTCTGTAAGGAGGAAGAGCTCGCCAGCGCCACTCCCGACCCAGTGACCAGCCAAACACCACCCACCTGCAGGGAGCGTTTGCCAGAGCCCACCGCAGACGGAGAGCCACCCGCGGTGTACGAGCCATCGCCATCTAGAGCGACGGAGCGGAGTTACACCGAGCAGGAGGAGCTCAACAGGCCGTCTGACCAGGTGTGTGAGTCGGCAACATCGCCGAAAGGGGGAGTCCTGGTGGACCTCAGCGGCTCATGCGAGAGTCCCGTCCCCCCCCCCCCCCCCTCTGCAGATGTGCAACCGCTGGACACTGGGAAGTTGCTCACCGACTTCTGGAGCGAAGTCAAGCCCCTTCCGCTGTTTCCAGACAGCAAAGACGTATCTCCGCGTCAACTGTTTCCACACAGTTTTTTAGTTCCTGAATTTCCCGATGCCCCAAGCTCCAGAGTCGTGAGTGACTTCCCACTCTCTTCACCTCTACTCACACCTATGACTGCAGCCAGTCTACCAGCTCCAGCGCTGCTGCAGTCAGCCAGCCCCCTAGCTCGCCCTCAAGCTCCAGAGGTGGAGCTCGCTCTGAGGTACTGCCTGCCAGCATCGCCCTCTGGAGAGTGTCGCCCAGCGTCAGCTCCTCCAGCCTCCGAGCTACGGACTCCACCTCGGCCCTTCGACCCTTGTGCTCCGCATTGGCTCCCTCCTCCCTCATCTCTGCCGTGGACCGTCAGTCCACCAGCTTCACCAGGCTCCCTCGTTCCTCCGGCTACGCCTTGGTCAGTCGTCGCCCTTCCTACACCTCTGGACTCCGCTCCTCTGGCTGCGCCTCGTCGCTCCGTCCTGCCAGCTGCGTTGAGCTCCTCCTTCCCTCCAGCTACGCCTTGGTCCTCTGTCGCTCTGGCTCCGCTTCCGGACCCCCGCCGTCGCCTCGCTCGGGTGAGCCGTCTGCTCCACCCCGGCCCTCCGGGACCTCGGCGTCACCTTCACCCTACGGCTCTCCGTCTCCTCCTTGGGCTCCACCGCCATCAGCGGCGTCTCCCTCAGTCGGCCCCCTGGAGTCGGCAGCCACTCCTCCTTCCATGGTCCCTTCCTTCCTCGACTCCGCCCTGGGCCGTCCTTCTGGCTGTGTCCTGGGTCTTCCTGCTCCAGCTCCCTTCCTGGTTCCTCCCTCCTGAAACTCCTCCCTGGCCCCTCCCCTCTCACCCTCCTTTATGTTATGTTGAAGGCGCGAGGACGCGCCTTCAAAGGGGGGGGGGGTAATGTCAGGTGTCTATTCCATGTTGTCATCATGTGATCCCTTTGTTCGGTTTCCCGCCGTTTTCTAATGTTGATTGTTTTTTACCTGTTTCATTATCCCTCATGTGTATATATACCCCCTTAGTTTAGTTCCTCCTTGGTCCAGTATTGTATTGCCATGGTGTGTTGTCCATGTTCCTGTGTTTCCGTCTTCCCGTGTCTCCATCTGCCAGTGAGTGTTTGCAAATAAATCTTCGTGTTTGATAACTTCCGTGTTTCGTGCCTTTGTGAGTAAACAACCGTGACAATGTACAAGTGACCAGATATTTGTTGGCAGTGGTGGATTTAGATATGGGCGATCACCCAGAGTGGCGTCTTGCTGGGGGCAGCACATTGAGATGGTGAAAAAAAAAAACGTGCATCAATAAAAATCAACTGTGCCCCAGTAAAAGCTTTGAGATACGATTTACTTTATGCAAGTGCATTAATTTAGAGTGGTAATCCCAGAATAAATACGTTAGCGGGGATTCACATTTGGCATCTTTTACACAAGTTTGTTACGCCCGATTCACACGGGGCTTCAGCATTAACGCTTGACAGAAGGTGTGTCTGAGGTTGGGGCTGACGCGATCATCATAGCAGCATCAACCAATGAAATTAGGTATTTGCATAAAGCGATCTGATTGGCTGATGCTTCCATTGGCACTTGAAAAGTTGAGAAATTCCCAACTTCTGCAGCAAGCAATGTTGCTGAAGCGGCGCTGACGGATCCACAAATCAGTTTGGCAATGCTTGATGTAACCCATTCACAGTAAACGGGAAGTGTTGACGCTGACGCCCCCTGTGAATGTTGCCTAAGCATGGCTATGAAGCAGAAAGGAGGGATAATGAGTCACGGAAGTAAGACTTAATAACATTAATTCTCGACCATGAGTCGGGTCTAAGACAACGGATAATTCTATAAAACATATTTTTTTTGTATTCTATAGAATTGTCATTAATATTCATGCAAAAGATTTCTTAAGGGATCTTAGCATATCACTCCAGTCTTTACATTGTTTTCCAGTCACACTTAGGATTGATTTCTGTTATTTATTTACAATAATAATTGTATAATAATTATAATATTAAAAATAATTTTATTTATTTATAATAAATATAAATCAATTGTTATATTTATTGAAAATAAATAATATATTTATATTTATATGGTGTATATGGGGTGGTTCGCCCAGGGTACCATTTAAACTAGAACCGCCACTGTTGGTTGGTTCTCAAAAATGTAACCCTGGACACATTTTCCCAATTGTTTTTTTTTACACTGGAATTTGTCCAAAATGTGAGCTGTTAAACAAGTAATTCTGGAAATGTGAGATCACATTTTACAGTATATATAATGCCATGTTAGATTGATTACTGTTTTTCATCATATAGCTATGCAGTACTTCGGGAGCTTACTGTAACCAATTACCATTAGCTTTTTTTTTACTACAACGTGACTCACTTATGGATATGATAGGAAAAAGGCTTTTTAACATTGAAATAAAAAGAGCTTCAACTGTTCCATGGAACGAGCATATTGTTGGAGTATGATGTCTGGATACTCCCATCTTAATCGTTTATATAAATGTCCATGATTTTTTTTTACTCTCAGCCCTCAGGAATTTGTTGTGGTTTGTAGTGTTGAATTCATGATCTCACACCTACTCCAGCTTCAACTCCCTTCAATGGCATCAAACTGGGAGTCAGGGGAAAATATGACTCTCCTGTCTTTATATAAAGGCTGATCATTTTAAGCCATTTTAAACCAATGGTCAGGTCAGCTGATGTCTTTAGAATTTGCCTTTAGGATTTAGATATTTTCTGCTTTCTTTTGTATTATCCAGGATTATAATCACCACTTAATTTTTGAGGAAAACAAATTTTCTGAATGTAATTGAAGTATTAGTTTCAGTTCTTTCTTTCTTTCTTTCTTTCTTTCTTTCTTTCTTTCTTTCTTTCCTTTTCCTGCAGCCTTTCACACAGTGAGTACGTTTACATGGACACCAATAATCTGATTTTAATACGATTAAGACAATACTCTAATTAAGAGTCTACCATGTAAACAGTGATTTTTTATTAATTTAATCTGATTAAGGTCATAATCGAACTAAACAGAAAGGGAATTAAGACATGTGGAGTATGCCGATTTTAGTCGCATTATTGAAGTGCTGTACAGACATGTAAACTATTACCGTCGTGTAGGATTTCCGCCGCATTTTGCAACAGGATAATCTATACACACACGGCTGTTTGACACTATTCTCTGCAACTACCGAGTCAGTGAAGGACCACAGACACCTGCATCGCAAAATGCGGAGTTTTTTTCCCATACGGTGTGCGCTATCAAATCCCATTAAAACAACACTCTTCCATCAGTTCATAGTCGCATCCAATATCTTGTTTGTCACGGGGGGCATGCATGAAAAGTTCCTAAGTGAAAGTGCCAAACTGCAGTTAAAGTCGACAAATAAAAAATGAAACACCCGAAATTATACAAAACTCCGGAGGAAATGTGGATAGCATGGTGACACAATGACGTTAATCGAACTATGTGCTATAACATGTAAAACGGGACCATGAAAGGAACATTCAAAAAGCAACTCACGTAAACACCTTAATCATATTATTGTCTTATTCAGATTAAGGCAAATAATTCTATTACTGATGTCCATGTAAACGTAGTCAATGTGTCACACACAATGTCGTTATAAAGTTCGCACACACACACACACACACACACACACACACACACACACACACATTTAGCTTTGCACTGTTTTTGCACGGCAAATGTGACATAATACACGATAATATACACTGTTGTATGGACATCCGTTATGTTAATGTAAGTTTAGTTTAGTTAAGTTTTAATTTAGTAACTAATTCATTCCTTGTTTAATACTCATTTTCCATGCTTTAGGACTTGTTTTGTTGCTACAACAACACCATATTCCAAATATCCAAATATCGGAATGAACCCTTCCAGCTGCAACCCAGTACTGGAAAACACCCATACACACTCATTCACACACATGCACTACGGACAATTTAGCCTACCTAATTCACCTGTACCGCATGTCTTTGGACTGTGGGGGAAACCGGAGCACCCGGAGGAAACTCACGCCAACTTTGGGAGAACATGCAAACTCCACACAGAAATGCCACCTGGCCCAGCCGGGACTCGAAACAGCGATCTTCTTGCTGTGAGGTGACAGTGCTGGCCACTGAGCCACCGTGCCACCCGCTACTGCATTTTTGATATAATAAATTGGCACAGAGACTTATTAATGTTTTAACAATCTTACTGCATTGTTTACATCTTACAGTATACTAATGATTTGATACATTGTTTCACATTTTTCATCTTGTTGTCATTAGCATATCCAAAACAAAAAGCTCTTAGTCAACAAATTTTCTTTTCTGTAATTTTAGATAAAGATATGATGCTACATTGTGTGTTTACCCCGCAATTTCTTCTTTCTCATCCACAATCTGATTCCGATCTGAAGGCAGACAGGCCTGCATTTTCCCTGTCAAAACTGATAAACTATGAGCCGCATAATGGGTGAACTCAGAGGTCGCTTACAAGTCGCTTTCTGATTAGTTTCGCATATGAGCCTTCAGTGAGAAAAAAACCCCGACTTCAGCAAAATCTGTGTATATCTGAACTCTAGCGACCCGCATGATGTCATCAGACTGTGAGAACACTGAATATCAAAGTCTTCTTTGCTTTTTTGGTGATGTTGACAGTTTATTACCCATGACAAGAACCAACTACAACTGCACACTTAATTGCTTGCATATTTCCAGGCATCCTGTGATCTGTAATGTCACTCTGAAGTGAATAAATTGTGGGTAACTTTATTTAAAGGGGGTGTTCATAAGACTGTCATGGCACCTTTATAGTCATGCTTATGCTTATGACAACTGTCATAAAGTGTCATTTACCCAGTTACGTAATTTTTAAATGCAAAGGTGACTTTGTTTGAGATGTCTTTGTTGACATTACCGAGACAACCAAACTTGTCATAAATCTGTCATAAACATGATCATAATAAATGTGTCCTGAATGTTTTTCTGATAACTTTTTTTTTTTCAGTTGAACAAAACATTTAATTAGTCAGGGATGGCACGGTGGCTCAGTGGTTAGCACTGTCGCCTCACGGGTCAGTTGGCATTTCTGTGTGGAGTTTGTAGTATAGTATACATTTGACCACAACTATAATAGTTCCAGGGCTTAATTTGTGCCAGAACAAGCCGGATCCGGCACCTCTGAAATCTGATCCGGCACCTCATTTTACCGATCGTCTTCACACGCACCCCCGCCCTGCCCCACGCTTCACTTTCTTCCGCGACTCCCCAACCCTCTTCACGACACAACCTCCCCCCCGCTGTTCACTTTCGACCACGACTATCCCCATCCACAGCTGATGCCCTTCCAGCTGCAACCCATCACTGGGAAACATCCATACACACTCATTCACACACATACACTACGGACAATTTAGCCTACCCAATTCACCTGTACCACATGTCTTTGGACTTGTGGGGGAAACCGGAGCACCTGGAGGAAACCCACGCAAACACGGGGAGAACATGCAAACTCCACACAGAAACGCCAACTGACCCAGCCGAGGCTCGAACCAGCGACCTTCTTGCTGTGAGGCGAACGTGCTACCTACTGCGCCACCGTGCAGCCCTGAGCAGTTCATACCATTCTGAATGCATAATTGTGCCAATCAGTCTATGCAAGAAAAAAAATCATTCAACAGTCTGAAACCAGCAGATCTAGAGCACCGGTAGACACCCTGTGCACAAGACACTTTGGTTACACTTTAGTTTAGGTCACAATTCATGCTATAACTACTGGCTTATTACCTGTCTATTAATAAGATATTAATTGTTCATTAGTAGTTATAAAGTATGATCTTTTTCTGCAGTCCCTAATCATAAAACCTGAACCCAACTATTAATGAACCTTACTAACTATTAATGAACAGCTAATTAATAGTAAATTAAGCTAGTACTGTTAGTTAATGGTTTGTTAATACCATGAATTATGACCTAAACTAAAGTGTTACCGACACTTTTCTTGTAAAATAGTTGTTTGTGTCTACATTTAGTCTAAAAGTAAAGTAAAACTAGATGCATAGTTTGAAATAGGCCTAGCTAATCAGAGGTTATTGTAGGTCAGAATACACAACATTTCTCTTAAAACACTGACAATCTGAATACTTTAAAAAAATTATTAGATGAAATTTAAATAAATACATTTGATTCACTGAAGAATGTATTACACAAACTAATTACCGAAAATCTGATTCCCTTTATTGTCAATGTGTCGGATCCTGCTCATGACAATCATGTTTATGCCACATTTATGACAAGTTACAGTATGTTGTCTTGGTAATGTCAAGCTGTCCTGACAAAGACATCTCAAACAATGTCACCTTTGCATTTAAAATGACGCAAATGACACTTAATGACATGACACATAATGTCATATGCACGCATAAACTCTCAATCGTATTCATGATGTGTCATGTCATGATTATAAATGTTTCATGATCATAAATGTTGTATAAACACCTGCTTCAAGTAAAGTGTTACCAAATTCTGCACCAGTTGCAGCAGAATCAGATTAGCTGAGCTCATGCTACAGGTTAAACCAATGTCCAGGCCATTTAAAAAAGAAAAAAAAAAGCAATTCTGTATGTCGGCACAGAAATTACACACCTCACGTTTTTTTTATTTGGCTTTCAAATGGAAGCGAATGCCTGAGCTGAACTTGAGCTATGAGACAAGATTCGTGATAGCAATGAATCATCTTTCAGTTTTAATTAAAACTCTTTGCGCTCAAATGACACAACATCCATCTCACGAACATTGTCACATATATGATTATGACAGACTCCGCTGGAGTGCAGCATGCAGTTTTCCTTTGCTCTTTATGAGACAAAGCAATATAAATCCCTTCAATAGACAAAATAACAGCATCCTCTTCGCTCTTCTTCTTTCCTTGCTCGACAGAAGAAAACATATGTGACAAATGATAAAGAACTAATGGAAAACCGGGAACGTAAAGGCTCCTTTGGGGCCTCATATGACCTTCTGCTGATGTGGATATATAGATCATTTTGGTTTGGCTTTGTTTTGTGGAGAAAAACCTCAGACTTTACACAAAGGCTGGTGAAAAATATGCTTTTTGTCCTAGATGTTTGGTAACTGTAACTTTCTTTGTTGAAAACAATCATCTATTATTTTCTGTGTTCCAAAACCAAAATTATTCATTAGAATGAAATGTTGTTTATTTAAGTCATCCGGGTCCTCGCAAAGTGATGGTTAGTTGTTCTGGGCCCCCAAGACAAGAAAGGCTGAACTCCAGTCTACTAACAGTATTTGCAACACAGGTTCATTGGAAATGCATGCTTGAGCCTACATTTTTGAGAAACCACAAAAACATACTTGAACAAAGGTTTGACTGCAGTTTCTAGGTAAAATGAACACTACAGGACAGTATGACGCCAACAACTTTTGTTCCTTTTCACACTAATGATATTTACAGGGACATACAAAAGGATTATTTTCGCGCAGTTCCAAATAAATACCACAAAACAACTTAGCAGTATCTATGGTTTGTAATTGAATATGTTTATCTCACCTATCTATCTCCATATGGACAACTTTTCTGGTGTGGTCAGTTTGCTCAGTAGCTCACCTATGTTGTACGAACAGAGCAATTGGGTTCGAGTCCTTTGACGCACGATTCCAGAAAATATGAAACAAATGTTAAATTCTGGCAAAACTATGTGGTCGCTGTGCACTTTTTTCTTATGCTTGCTTTTGAAAACACTATTGGTTGGATTTAGGGAAGCCTTTAGGTCAGTTGTTTGCTAGGTGATCTGTACGACAAACCTGCCCTTCTAGTGGATGTGTACAAGAAGAACATGTACTGACATGTATAACAAAACATGCCCTAAGTAATATATTTTAGATTCACATAAATGTAGACAGCGCCCTCTAGTGGATTTGTCATCTGAAACGTGCGATGAAATGTACCCACAGATACTTATTTTTCATTCATTAATTTTCCTTCAGCTTAGTCCCTTTATTCATCAGGGGTCGCCACAGTGGAATGAACCACCAACTTATCCAGCATATGTTTTACACAGCGGATGCCCTTCCAGCTGCAACCCAGTACTGGGAAAATACTTATTTTACACTTTGCAAAAATGTATGTATTTCCAATGAGCCTGGGCTAAACCTTTGTCTTGTCTAAAATAAAGGCCCTAAATCTAATTTACAGCTAAGAGCAAAGGAAAAATAAAGGTATTGCTGAACATAGTAGCATGTTTACAGAAATGTAATCATGCTGGTTTATGGGCCTGGAAAAAGGTTAATTGTCAACAAAAAGTCTTGAGTAGTCCAATTAGTTGCATTGACTAACAATGAGCAATGCATTTTTACAGTATATTTGTCACGGTTGCTTGTTCACAAAGGCACGAAACACGGAATTTAGCAAACACGAAGATTTATTAATATAACTCACTGGAAACTGGAGACACGGGAAGACGGAGACACAGGAACATGGACAAATGGTGGTGGCAATACAATACTCGACAAAGACGGAGACAGACTAAAGGGTAGATATACACACGCTAATGGGACACAGGAGGGGAACACAGGTGAAACTAATGAACATTAGGAAACGGCGGGAAACAGAACAAAGGAATCACATGACAACAACAGAAGCACATGGAACACTGGGGCAAGGGAAAACACAGAACCTGACAATATTAGTCTCTCTTAACATTAATTAAAAATAAATTAAGCTGTTTTTGTTAGCTCATGCCAACAGATAGAACTTTTAATTGATTTATTTATTTGAAAATAAAAAGTAAGACACAGCTTTGTGGCATTGTGTCCAACAATGTAATGTGTGCAATTTTACATAAGTATAATAGTAAAAAGTAAGAACACATGTCTAAATAATGTGTAAATTAAAATTAAGTGCAAATGATCATTTGCCTTTTATCTTATAAACTACTGATAGCTTGTTTTCAGAATTTGAAGTATTATTTTGAGCTATATGTAAAAAAAGTGTCTTAATACCATCTGTACTTTCCAATTTTCTTTGAGAAAGTTTTTAGTTCAGATGGAACAATGTGGGTTGAATAATTCAGAGCAGAGCTCGAGTTAAACACTTTTTCGCCCACACATTAAAATAACCA
Organism: Danio jaintianensis; assembly: GCA_903798115.1. Classification (NCBI taxonomy): domain Eukaryota; kingdom Metazoa; phylum Chordata; class Actinopteri; order Cypriniformes; family Danionidae; genus Danio; species Danio jaintianensis. The sequence goes on from CAIGQV010016631.1 coordinate 1,437,856, forward strand.
TGTCAGAAAGGTCATGCAAAAAGAAGATTCAGTTCATGGCAGGATAATCTCACGCACTTTAGACTTTTGCGGGTTTGATGGGTAAACCCGAGGTCGCCTGACAAAAGCACAAGACAAACCCAGAGAGAAACGCTGTCACGTTCATCACAGGTTGTTTAGCACAGGTGGATTATGGAGATACTCAAAAGCTCTCCTGTGACCTCCTGCTGGTGGTATTACATGCTTAATCGAATGAGATTTATTCCGAAGCTCGGTTTTTGCACCATACATTTTGAACTGCTGTCAGATCCTGTGGCCAGGCCAATGCTAATACTGCCTAACAGCAGCAAAAGAAGAGAAGGGCATGTCATATTTAAGTGTTGCTTTTTCACCATCGAGTTAAATGTGCTACATTTAAGGCCTATTTTCTCTCTTCGGAAATCAGGCTTTTTAAAATTCAGCACGTTACTCTGTAGCCTTCAGCTATGCATTTGTTCCTTTTATTACTTCGTTCTCTTTGTCTCTCTCATCAGCCATCTTTGCGACTTGAAAGGAGTCAAAGATTTCCATATTGAAAATTTGGGAATTTGAGAATTTCACTTGCATGTTGTTATCTTCTCCACTGCAGAGCCAGGGAGCAAAACTCCAGGCTCCAAAAAAATCACATTATAGGCTGAAATATCTAAGGCTCGGAGCTTATGTTGCTATTTTGATCCTGTTTGTTAGGATCCAGTGCACTTCTTGTAATAAAGCACAATAGTAAAATGACCTGAAAACATGTCTCAAATGTGGTCAAATCAGTGTTGGGTGTAATTAGTTACAAACTTATATATATATACTGCTTAAAAAAAATAAAGGGAACACTTAAACAACACAATGTAACCCCCAAATGTTCCCTTTATTTTACAGTATGCGCCATTCCTCCCAGCAGATCCTCTCCAGTTCTGTCAGGTTGGATGGTAAAAGTTGGTGGACAGCCATTTCTAGGTCTCTCCAGGGATTCTCAATTGGGTTCAAGTCAGGGCTCTGGCTGGGCCATTCAAGAACAGTCACGGAGTTGTTATGAAGCCACTCCTTCGTTATATTTCAGTTTTTCTTTTTTAATAAATATGCAAAAATGTCAACAATTCTGTTTTTCTGTCAATATAGAGTGCTGTGTGTACATTAATGAGGAAAAAATGAACTTGATTGATTGAAAAAATGAACTTGAAAATGATTTTAGCAAATGGCTGCAATATAACAAAGAGTGGAACATTTAAGGGGGTCTGAATACTTTCCATACCCACTGTAATTACAGTTACTTATAATATACTTATCTAAAATACTGCACATGAATTCAAGCATTCTATACAAATCAATTAAGAGAAGAAGAATAACTGTGTTTTGTTGTTATGCAAATTTATTTTGCACAATAATTCTGTTTTTCAATTTAACAAGAGTAAATTAATCAAGACAATTGCACATGCAGGGTCAACACAGTGGCTCAGTGGTTAGGCACTGTCACCTCACAGTAAGAAGGTCGCTGGTTCGAGTCCCGGCTGGGTCAGTTGGGATTTCTGTGTGGAGTTTGCATGTTCTCCCCATGTTCGCGTGGGTTTCCTCCGGGTGCTCCGGTTTTCCCCGCAGTCCAAAGACATGCGCTATAGGTGAATTGGGTAAGCTAAATTGGGTAAGCTAAATTGGCCGTAGTGTATGTGTGTGAATGAGTGTGTATGGGTGTTTCCCAGTATTGGGTTGCAGCTGGAAGGGCATCTGCTGCGTAAAACATATGCAGGATAAGTCATTCCGCTGTGGTGAGCCCTGATGCATAAAGGGACTAAGCCGAAGGAAAATGAATGAATGAATTGCACATGCTAAAGAAATAAAGGTATGTATTAAATATGATGACATTAATTTGAAATGTTTCATGTTTTGATACATATCACGTCTAAATCTTTTTTTGACTCAAATGAAAAGAGTTCAATTTCTATTGTCTATGCGTTGAGATTTATAGGGATTTTCAGTGGTACTGAGTCAAATAATCAAATTACTTAATGGGTAATTAAATCAATTTTAAGATAAGCTAATTAGAAAAGTAATTTAGATACATTTTATATTGTGTAATTAGTAATTAATTACTTTTTTGATCTAACTTTACCCAACACTGGGTCAAATGAAAGTAAACAGAAAAATATAAACAAGGATGCATCGTCAGATTTGAAGCATGTAAGTAATTATGTTGTGAAATCAGTGTTCGTCGCATGCATTGAACCAATTATCGCTTATGTAACAGAACATGTTGTTCAAGTTTTTATAGTGAATCACTGATGAATAACGTCAAGTGAAAAAGAAGCACCTGATAGCATCAAAACTGCTGTGACTCAGCTCTCATCTGCCAGTGTCTGAAATCTATGTTGACGAAAAAAAAAAGTCTGCTTTCCTTTGCTGGTTTTCTCTATTTTTAATTGGCTGCATATCAGATGTTTTTTTTTTCTTTTCTTCACCTGATTCTATGCATAATCTCCATGCAACAGCAGTTCTATTAAAGCCTACCGCAGAGTGAATTTCTCTAAAGGGAGATAAGTGCTACTGTATTTCAGCTGTTGAGAAGTATGTTTTCTTGCTGGTCTATCGAGCGTTTATTCACAGGAACTGAGTAAACGTCTTGCGAGTTGCCACGTAATATGTCTGTTTATTGAATGCGCTTGGCTTTTATGAAAAGAAGCACAGCCTTTCAGAAAGGAATTTGTCCGTGAGCTGATTTATTGGATCATGTTCATTAGATGCAGAAGCATACGTGAGGAATACAGGAGTCACTGGAGGCCTTCGGTACAAATCATCAATGTGATCTTGTTCCGACATCTTAAAGAGCCCCTATTATGCACTAGAAAAGATCGTATTTTGGTTTTTGGGGTCTCCAACAACAGGCTGATATGCATGCAATGTCAAAAAACACTTTCATCGTCTTATAATATGCATTTATTTTTACTTAATTATCCCAATGACTCCCATATGATTTGTTCAGCGATTCATTTTTTCCAAACCCCTCCTTTGTGTGATGCTAATCTGCGATGATTGGTCCAATGACCCAGTCTCTTGTGACTGGTCGGCTGTGTGCAGCCCGTGTAGCAAGCATGCCCACCATGGCTTATCAAGACAGTGTTGAAGCAACAAGCAGCTAGAGTACAGAGGATAGGTGTGAGTCCAATGCAGGAATGCATTAAAGCAGTGCAGTTAAACACCAACATATTACTCTATTACTCTATTTCCAAACCACTCCCTTGTGTGATGCTAATCTGCGATGATTGGTCCGATGACCTAGTGTGTTGTGATTGGTCGACTGTGTGCAGCACGTGTAGAAAGCAAAATGCCCACCATGGCTTATCCTAAGGATATGGCGTATGGCTATTCCTAACGATAACCCCAGGTAATAATGACATACATTCAGTATTAATCGACACAGCGACAAAAGTTGAAGGAGCGTTCTGGTCGGCACAGCTTAAACCATTGACATAAAATGGAAAGCAGTGTTTCCACGTCTGTGTAAGAACAGCTGATTGTGGCCATAGCAATGACAAATGCCAGGGGATTGCAAGCTCAGAATCGCGGCATGTGTCGCATTTTCAACATGAATTTAGAGGCGATATGTGAATAACCCCTTAAAGAGTTAACTAGAGAGATTTTCAAAAACCCATAATATGGGCTTTAACAAGTTAGTACTGTTAGTAGTAGTATGAATATATATTTTTAAGTGTGAGTTTGAGGTGATGTCTAATTTGGATTAAAGGGATACCATCGTCACCATTTACTCATCATTAAATGGTTCCAGGCCTTATTGAGTTTTTTTTATTACTTCTGTTGAACACAGATTATTAGAAACTGGCAGCCGTTGGGATCCACTGTATGAAAATATATACATATATATTGTAAGTAAATGACAGCAGTTTTACAACATTCTTAAAAAATATCTTCTCTGTGATCAACCAATTATTCTGTGATCCTTTTTGGGTGAACTATGCCTTTAAATATAGTCCATTCTTAAAAATAAGCTTACAAAAGAGTTTTATAAGAGTCATTTTTGTGTCCCAATTTATCTTTGTTTAAAAATTCATTTTAATAATTTAAATAACCTTTTTACGCTATTAAAGAACATTCAGTGGGGAACCATCTATGATAGTAAATAGTAATGATTTTAAGTAATAAACAAATAGTAAATATTTTTTAGCATCTAACAATAGGTTCTCTATTAAAACATTATTAACAGTCCGTTCTGTAAGTTCTAGTATGATGTATGAGTAGTAGAAATGAAATTCGTCACGTCATCTTTATTTCTATAGCACTTTATACAATGTACACTGTAAAAAATATCCGTAAATGATCAGTTTTACGTATTTTGTGAATAATGTTTTTATTTTTTTATTTTAATGCCTTATGAATTGCATTATGGGACCTTGATCTTACTTCCAACAACTTTTAATCTTGAAAATTTGGAAAAATGTGACTTATGAACATTTCTAATAATTTAAAGTGATATATTGTCTGGGTTGGTGTTGTATATTATGCTTCAAATACCTTGTAATAAACTGCCTGTACATGTTCTGTTATTTTACAGACTTATTTCTCTTTTTTCAAACTACTAAAATGTCAATAAAAGTCAGTGAGTTGAATTTTCAACACCAAAAGTCAACAGAGCAGAAATCAACCTTCCATAATGCAATTCACAACCGTAAACAAATAGAATAATCACAATATACAGAAACTGTTTATTAACATTTTTTTTACAGTGTTGACTGTCAAAGCTACTTTACATACAGTAGATGGACAGGAAAAATTATAAAAAACCATAAATACATTTCAGATTGTAAAACATATTGAGCATATCACACATACATCAGAGTAGTGTTAGAATGCTGGAGAGGTTCTAGTTTGATTGATCCACTGAAGAGCAGTTCCACCAACTCCAACCAAGGAAGGAACCAAAACGCCACCAACTTACATCTGGCCAAACAAATTTGAGGCAGAGCTGAGGTCTATAAATCGTCAGTCATTAGTGGCCTTGAGAATGATGAGGGTTCATTGTGGTTAAGCTGAAGGTCCAAGTAAGTCATTGGGCAGGTGTTTAGACAAGCCAAAAGAGATCTATGTAGAAACTCATCTGTCAGTGTGGACTTTGCTAGGAATCGGTCTTGACTCATAGTTGTCCTCTGTGACCATGTGTTGAGTTTGTCCTTTATACACGATAACCATCTAATCTTTTATCAGGAACATTCAACTCTCGGTGACCAGAAAAAAACAGCAAGCATGGAGCTCTTGGTGTGAAATAGACTTCATTGTGCCTCTGGTGTTTTAAAAACTCAACATTACTATTGAAAACTGAAACTACAAACTGAAAAATATGCTAGCCTTGGGAAAAATGTTGACACAATGGAACACAGCCTAAATCAACCTTGCCATACACAGTTGCCTTAACATTTCCTTTTGCATGTTAAAAGGACATCAGTACACGACAGCAGTTTAGAGAGGGATTGGAAAAAAACATTAAGCACTTGATCAGTTAAGAATAATTTATTAATTTTGTTTGCAACGAGACCAAAAACATGAATTAAGAAAGCAAATACAGTATACACAAGATTTTATTTCATTCTATTTTTTAATAAAGGATTATTAAAATATATTATTTTTATTTCATTAATCAGAGTTTCTGTTTTAAATAACTATACTTTTTAAAATAGAAGTGATTTTTTTAGTTTCACCTGTGTAAATTTTACCAATGGCTAATGTAAATTGTGTTTTAAAATATAGAAAAAAAGAGTCCAGATACATTTGAAACGGTAATTACTCTTCACTGCATAACAGTTTTTACTGTAATTGTGATCAAATAAATGCAGCTTTATTGCAGCAGAGAGAATCATTTAAAAAAAATGGCACAATGTTAGATTAAACACTATTGTTGTGATCACCAATGGTGTTGCCTCCGCTGGAGATCACTTCCTATATCTTGCAAACTACAATTCCCAGAAATATTTGCCCTCATCAACTCCTGCCACAGCTGACAATAATCTGGACACTGACACACACACACACAGCTGAAGATCATTATTGACTAATTACAGGACTATTTAAGTAGTATTTAACCTATTTAACCACAGTTTCACACACACTTTGCACACACACTTTGTTTCTTGTTTTCCCGTGTTTTGACTAGTGGTGGGCAAAGCGAGGCTTCATGAAACACTGAAACAGTCTAAGCAAATGTCTAAGCTTCGAAACGTTTCGAAACCCATCTCCACAGTGACACCTAGTGGTCATTTTTTAATGTATCGCTCTGGAACAGCTTCAGCAAAGAAACAGTTAAGCAAATTGAGGTATTAAACCCCACATTGTAGAGTTGAGGTTTCAAGTGATTTAGTGAAACGGGGAGAGTTCCATACTAGCATGCTGAGATAATGGGTTCGAATCCAGGGAGATGCAGGTATAGATGTTAGTTTTTAAATGCTGTTCTTGTAACGTGTTTTGTTTTAACATTGGTCTGCTATCCGAATGAAAACTTTGTGAATAAATATGTCTTGTGTTGGTCATAAAAAAGTAACATTAATAAAATACATCAAGTCATAATTTCAGAGTATTTATACAATTCGGGGTTCAAACTCGGGCCCACTTTGCTACATGAGATAGAGATTTTTTCCTACCCTGTCAGTCAAACGCAGATTCGCCAGGTCTCGAAACGCTTCTGAAATGACCGAAGCTTTAGTCACGTGACCTGGGTGTTTCGGATCATGCTTCGGTGCAGTGTTTCGAAACACTTGCGGGATCTCGACACTGTGTCGAAATGTCAGTTTCACGTCAGCCATCCCTAGTTTTTACTTTTTGGACTGTTTATCGAATTTTTTTGATTGAACTTTTGCATGTCTTTCAGAATACGTGCTTGGGTTATCTATTATACTGTATATCACAGGTGTCAAATCCAGTTCCTGGAGGGCCGCTGCTCTGCACAGTTCAGCTCCAACCCTGCTTTAACACACTTACCTGTAGGTTTCAAACAAGCCTGAATGACTCAATTCATTGGAGTGTGTTTAATTAGGGTTAAAGCTATTCATTTTAACTTGGTGATTTTGATGAAATACTTTAAGGTCAAGTGGTGTCTTCAAGAAAAAGCATTCGAATGCATCTACATTTAATAATCATTCTACACTATGTTGATAGCCAGACTGGAAAATGTTGATCACCTTTGTTCACACCAAACGCCAAGTGCTCTTAAGTTACACGAAGAGTAATGAGCAACCTGTGTTTAATTTGCTGCTCTCACTCTCTTCTGACTTGTTGAGGAAACTGGACCTGCAAGCAGCACAGCCGGGGATGCCCTGAAGTAAGAGCCAAAACATCTGGGTCTCTCATCATGAGCCGGTGAAACTGAAACCCAGCAGACTGCATTGAGACACGCCTGGATCGCGCACTGCTTCTAAATCAAGTCAAGCTCGCCTGTCATTAGCCAAGGGTGGGCCTGGATCGGGATATTATTCATAGATTTGATGGTAAACATGTGTTGTTTACTCTGGTGCGCACACCTCTAAGGCTCTCCAATTAATGCTTAAGTCTGAAATTAATTGAAAGGGAAGGGAACATACGCTGTTGCTATAGCTCAGTGACTCTGTCAATCATGCTGTTTAGTGCCGATATGCATTCCTGTGACAAACAGGCATGAATGTGTAGAACAGGTTGGCGTCCTGAAAAACCCTTACAGATGCTCTTCTTGTTTTTTATTATAGCACAGAAGTGGTGTGGTGCTATTTTGGTGTATTAGGGCTGCATGATATATGGATCTAAAATCTATGTTGCAAAATGGTATAGTGTGGATAAATTGCGCTTAATGCAGTGTAATTAAATAACTATGTGCATGTAATGGTTTTTCATGTTCTCGGATTAACTTTACTCCACGTTTACTAGAAACTGAGATTCTGAAACACTGCAAGCATGTACATGAACTGTGCTGGGCATGAAGTTAAGATATAAATAATACATTTATTGATTCATTCATTTTCCTTCGGCTTAGTCCCTTTATTCGTCAGGGGTTGCCACAGCAGAATGAACCACTAACTTATCCAGCATATGTTTTACACAGCGGATGCCTTTTCAGTTGCAACCCAGTACTGGGAAACATTCATACACACTCATTCACACACATACACTACGGACAATTTAGTTTATTCAATTCACCTATACCACATGTGTTTGGACTGTGGGGGAAACCGGAGCACTCGAAGGAAACCCACGCCAAAAAGGGGAGAACATGCAAACTCCACACAGAAATGTCAACTAACCCAGCCGGGACTCGAACCAGCAACCTTCTTGCTGTGAGGCGACGGTGCTAACCACTTCGCCACCGTGTCGCCCTGATATGAATAATATAAAATAACAAATTAATAAAATTAAATAAAATTAGTTACATAAAATAAAATAATACAGTTAATAAAATAAACAGAATTAAACAAAAATATTTATATTTAATATATTGTAAGAATGCGATTTAACTACAGCGGTTCTAACTGTAGTTCTGCCGAATGACTAAAAAGTTATCATCAGTATTATGGTGAAAAACTGTAAATTGTTTTACAAAACTGTGTATTTTACAAAAAAACAAAGAGCAGAGAAGAACTTAAAATTCTGTTCGATGGCCGATGGCCAATAGACATCACGAGGTGAGCTGGCATCGCGATCCTCCACCCCACCCCCGTCGCAGCAGCAACCCGCTTACAAAAAATACACACGGTCCCGTTTACACTAACACGTCTTAGTTTTAAAATGGCATTTCAGAACGAAAACGATCCACGTCCACACTGGCGTTTCACCTAACATTTCTGAAAAGATCTCCCTCCACACTATACCGCTAAAAACGCACATCACGTGACACACACACACACTGTCATGCGCTGCAGTGTAGGCTATACGCGCGTCTGACTCTGAGCTCTAGCAGTCACCCCAGAGAGCAGTACATGTCGGACAGTTTATCAAGGATGTACCGCTAGATCGCACTATAGTTGTTAAACATGGTATTTAATTAATCTTGTCTCCATCTAACGACTCTTCGGTCTTTTGAATCTATCAGGTAACGTGTCACAGCGTCAATACACTGCTTCAATCTTTCGTACATCGTACGATGCCAAATTTGTCGACATCGCCCAACCCTAAAGCAGATAGTCTACTAATACTCATATGGACCATCAAAATAAAGTGTTACCGCCTTTTTTTACCACACTGTACTGTTCTGAAGCTTAAGAATCAACATATTAATACTTCTAAATACTGTTAAATGTAAAAGTTTTTTGTAGAGTGAGGGAAAATAAATATCTAAATAACTAAATGTCCTTATTACACATTCATTTAAGTATCTACCAAATACATACAGTTGAAGTCAAAATTATTAGCCCTCCTGAAATTTTAACCCCGCTGTGTATATTTTCCCCCAATTTCTGTTTAACGGGAATACGACTTTTTTTAGCACATTTCTAAACATAATAGTGTTAATAACTAATTTCTAATAACTGATTTCTTTTTATCTTTGCCATGATGAAAGTACAGAATATTTTACTAAATATTTCTCAGGATGCTAGTATTCAGCTTAAAGTGACATATAAAGGCTTAACTAGGTTAATTAGGTTAGTTAGGCAAGTTAGAGTAATTAGACAAATCATTGTATAACAGTGGTTTGTTCTGTAGACAATAGGGGTGTTATCAGACGCTTACTGCACAAGACGAGACGAGACACGAGATTGGGTTCACGAGACGAGACAAGATTTTACACTATGTTTTACACAAGTCTTTTATTCAACTGAAAAAAAAAATCTGCTTTTTGTGCTGTTTTAAATCATCTTGTAATTAATGTTATTTTACTACTATTTTAATTAATCCTATGCTGTAAAGGACATGCAAACACTGCAAAATATTTTGCTATATATGAATGGAAAATAGATTTTTATTCAACTGAAAAAAAAAAACATCACAAATGCAAAACAATTTAGGTGCTTTTAAAAAAAAATGGTAATGAGTGGTATTTTATTTCCATTTGAATGAATTTTATGCCGTGAAGGACATCCAAATGCTGCAAAATATTTAGCTATGAACTCTACTGACTGGCTTCTCCCCTGTACAATTGCATGAGTAATCGAACTCCTTTCCACAAATTGAACATAAAAGAATTAATTTTTGTTATGCCATTTTTTTTATTTTTTATTTTCACTTTCATTCAGCAAGATATCATTGATGCCCCGGGACAAACTCAGAGCTACTGGATGCGAGTATGAGATAAGGACTGATAGGAGAGAGTAGTTTTAATGTACTTTGATACCGAATGAAAAGAAAACTTCTTTTCCTGGACAGCATACATTTATTCTAGCCAAAATAAAAGAAAAATAAGACTCTTCTCAGAAGAAAAAAATATTGTAGGAAATACTGTGATAAATTCCCTGTGAAAAAAAAAAAATCACAGGAGGTCTAATAATTGTGAGTAATTTACATTACATTACATTAAAGTAATCCGACGAAAAATCCTGTCATTTTTCCAAAAAGCATAATTTGTTCTCCCCAATATCATGCAGCTCTAGTGTATTTGTCCTCTGTGGTGATTTCCATGCTTTCTGCAGCATGTTTGTCAGTTAATTTGTCTCTCTCGTGGTCTTGGCCGTAACGTCCTTGCAGAGGACCTGATATACAGCAACAAATGCTTCAGTAATATTTCACTGCTCCTGCTGACACATGGCATGAAAATTTTCCATCTCAGGAGCGCTGCCCCTCTGTGCATTGCTGTATGCAAATATCACAGAAGAGTCCGCAAGCAGCTTTGCCATGTACCATGCCATAGGAATCCTAATAGTAGCCTCTTGCGTTGGTTCATTAAGATAATAGAGACGATTTATTTGAAGATGTTTACTTTTGGACTTGACAGTGTTTCTCACCTCCTCTTATTGGATTCCTCCCCCTCCTTCTGTTTGGCTGGGCTTCGGTGGCATCTTTCCGCAGGGTGTAAGGCCTTTGGAATGGTTCCAGGAACAGCAGCACTCCTTTAGGGTTGAGAGCTTCACACTCCATCAACAGTAAACAGCCGCATGGATCCAAGGTCAAGGATATAGAGCCGTTCTACCAATACAGAAGGGTTTCTGCAACTCCAGAGTGAGATAAATGTTTGTTCTCGCTGCGTTTTGCTGCCTTACGAAAAGCAAACCTTCATTGTCCATTTGTAATGTTTAGGGGTGGACCAACCGACTGACTGACAGAAGCGGGAATCAATTTCAGTCAGCCTTGGCCTTCCTCACATCCTAACATAATGGCCTGTAATAAAGTCTGATGGCTGAGTGGATTGGGTGTCAGTGGAGAAGGCCGGAGCATGAAGAGCAATCTTACACTGGATACTCTATGCAAATGTGCAAGGGAATGATTGTGCTGAACAAGGTAGATGTTAGATGTAGATGTTTTACAGTTGAAGTCAACATTATTAACCCTCCTGTGAATTTTTTCTTTTTCAAATATTTCCCAAATGACGTTTAACAGAGCAAGGGATTTTTCACAGTATTTCCTATTATATTTTTTCTTCTGGAGAAAGTCTTACTTGTTTGATTTTGGCTAGAATAACATTATTCTATAATAGCATTTAAAAAAAAAACATTTTAAGGTCAATATTATAAGCCTCCTTAAGAAATATTTGTTTTCGATTGTCTACAGAACAACTTAGACTTGACTTGCCTAATTACCCTAACTTACCTAATTAACTTAGTTAAGCCTTTAAATGTCACTTTAAGCTGAATACTTGTATCTTGAAAAATATCTAGTAAAATATTATGTACTGTCATCATGGCAAAGATAAAAGAAATCAGTTACTAGAAATTACTAGAAAACAATTATGTTTAGAAATGTGTTGAATAAACCTTCTTTCTGTTAAACAAAAATTGGTGAAAAAATATACAGGAGGGCTAATAATTCTTCAACTGTATATGAATAAAAAACATGTCATTTAAAGGAACAAACATTTGAGAGTAACTTTAGTGTCCCTTTGAGTACTGCCACAGTACTGCAGGAACTCTCTTAAAAATATTGTGTCAGCAACATGGCACAATCTGATAGGCTTCTCCAGACTCTGCAGTCAGTGAGATTGCTACTCAATATTTAAGCAGTCGGGTTCAGTGTTCTTCTGTAACCCTCCACCTCCCCCAGCACCACCTGTCTACACTGTAAAAAAAATATTTGAAGACTTTAGTTGAGTAAACCGGCGGCACGGTGGCTCAGTGGTTAGCACTGTCGCCTCACAGCAAGAAGGTCGCTGGTTCAAGTCCCGGCTGGGCCGGTTGACATTTCTATGTGGCATTTCTGAATGTGAGAGTGTATGAGTGTTTCCCAGTGATGGGTTGCAGCTGGAAGAGCATCCGCTGCTTAAAACATATGCTGGATAAGTTGTCGGTTCATTCCGCTGTGGTGACCCCTGATTAATAAAGGGACTAAGCCGAAAAGAAAATGAATGAATGAATGAAATGTTTATAATATTATTCAGATCCTTTCACAGTATAGTGTGGAAAATTTATTAAATTAAATTCTTTATTAAATTAAGAAGGAATATAAAAATAAAGACAACCGTCTGAAAAACTTGAGAAGAAAAAAACCATTAAAAAATGTTTTGTAACAAGTCAAAATGGTGATTTGGATCATATACTTTACACTGTAAAAATATCTTTCAATTAATAGTTGCCCATATCTTGTTATTCAAAGGTGTTTGAATGTATGTTGTTGACAATTTAACTATTCAGTTTAACACAATTGACATTTTATTAACATAATAATAATAATAATAATAATAATAATAATAATAATAACAATAATAATAATAATACACAATACAATAACACATAATATTAAATGTTAATAATATTTTTGTATCATAATTTACAGGACCATCCTAGACAATGTATAAGTACTATTAAATCACAAATTATAGACTGCTATTAATTAATGGGATCCACCCAAAACTGACTTTTTTTTTCTTCTGTTGAACACAAAAGAAGATATTTTGAATAATGTTGAAGACCAGTTACAATTGATTTCCATGGTATTTGTTTCTCCTGCTATGGAAGTCAGTGGCTACCAGTTTCTAACATTCTTCAAAATATGTTTCTTTGTGTCCAACAGAAAAAAGAGCATAATAAAAGTTAAAACCACTTGACTAAATAGGTGAGTAAATGTAATTTTTTGGGTTAAACTATTACTCTTACGCTTTTAATTTAAAGCAATAGTTACTCACCACTTCATCAAATACTCTGCATTCACCTGGTTCTTGTTTATACTAAATTTGCTTTTATATGTTAACATATGTTATGCTCTTCAGCTTGTTTTATGTTTTCAATTATCCATTTTCTTCATCGTCTTCATTTTACAACCACAGCATGCACCATATTTATCATATTTATATCTACCTACAACTGCTCCATACACATTTCAGTATGTCCACAAAGCATTTGTGTATGCGCTTGTGTACTATTTTTCTGGCTCCAAGGAACATCCCACTGTGGAGCATCTGTGCATGGGACGGTGGGACACCGCAGTTACCCAAAGCCTCCGGGAACTGGGTTCAGCTCTTTTTAACAAACAGCGTCTGGCAGGCATTGGGCGATATGGATGTAAGCCAGTGTGGGGTTTGTGTTGCATCTGACGTGTGCATATATCCTCGGTGAGGAGAGACACTCTTTATCATCACGTTGGCCTTGTGCGAGTGTTAAGTCAGCACAGCTGCGAGATTCATTAGCAGGTCTGGGGAAGATTCCACTTAAATATGATATGCATCCAAGTCTTCAGTGCTCCTCTTTATGGGGATTACATTGTGGTCATTTGCGAGTCTTTGACCTCCCTTGTGGATATTACAGGATTGGATTGCAATCTAGGGATTTTTTTTTTCTTTTGTCATGGTTTGGCACATTAATATATAATAACACAGTGCAAAAAAAAGTTATAACGGTTTAAATCATAACTATGCATTCATTAAAGGGATAGTTCACTCAAAAATTAATATTTACTGTCTATTTACTTACCCTCAAGTTGTTTTTTTATTCTGTTTAACACAGAAGAAAGCTATAAAATGCTATCCATTAACATCCATAGTAGGAAAGCAAATACTATGAAAGTCAATGGATCCCGGTTGCCAGATTTGTACAAAATATCTTCTTTTGTGTTCAAGAGAAGAAGAAAAAACTCCAATCAGGGTTGGAGCAAGTGAAGGGTGAGTAAATGGTGACATAATCTTTTCTTGATGGTTTTGGATGAAATGTCTTATTAACCCTTGTGCACTGTTTAAATTTACTACCTTTCGTTATGTTAGGGATGAAAACATCCACAAAAGTTTGTGGGCAGCCAGTGCATAAATACACAGTCTTTGTTTTTGTTTACTCCATGTAGTTCTGAGAGCTGAGATGCATATTTTAATTTTCTCAGACGCATCAAGGTAAGTGCACAAAGGTCACTCTCACACTCTCACACACTCACAGACACACATACACACACACTTTAATTTGCTGTTATACTCCATATAACAATTTAGTAGTTTCGATCAGGACTGAGGTTAATTAACAGATTAATGAAAAAAAAAAAAAAAAATTATTGATGCATTTTTTCAGCAGTTTAATTTAGTGAATGTTTTCATCCCGAACATAACAAAAGAATAGTAAATTTGCCCAGAGTGTATTGTTGGGTTTTTTCAAAATTCCAAAGCATTTTCCCATAATATGTGTCAAAATAAGATTTGTCACCAAACATCATTCTGCTAGCTGAAACACAGAAAAAGTTGTGGCCAAATTAAGACTCAAAATCACCCCAGAATGGATGAAAACATCACCAACAGCACATAAGGGTTAATGGTGAATTATGTTGTTTCTGTACTACTAGTGGCACTAAATGAAATTTAACTGGCTGCATTAAAAATCTAAATTAAAAATAACATTTAAAATAAAGTCATAATTGCGATACATATATGCACGTGAAAGCATGGCACTGTGTTCAGTTGCTGTGTTTTAATTGTTTTAAAGCAGCTTTGTTCACAAATAATGTTATAATTATTGCTATTATTATTATTATAGCTATATTAATAATAATCAAATACTGAATAAATTTACAGTTTCACAATTCAATTTGCCCCCAAATAAAATGTTTAACAAAATCACTATAATTAAAAAGTACATACTACAATTATGCAAGATGCATACTGTAACAAACGATACTGGCAACGGAGTTGAGGATCCACAATGCAGCGTCTTTATTTAGAGAATCGTCAGGCAGGTAAAGGTCACAACAGAAACAGACGGGAGCATGCAGGTAATCCAAAAGCATTGTTGGGGTCACAGGCAAAGAGATGGGTACAGGCGGCAAACAGCATAAACAATAAACAAGGCGAGGGTCAGAAAACATGGCAAAGCAAGACAATGGAGCGCTTCGTACAACAAATAAACAAGACTCAGCAATGATGTGTGTGCTGTTTTTATGGTCCATCTGATTAGTCCATCATGAGCTTCCAGCTGTGTGTGTACTCAGGGGGAATCAGGAACTGGTGTGTGTGATGTGCATGATGGGAGTTGTAGTTCATTAAAGTGGCCACTTTTTCCCACTTTCATTACATCCTTATATATGACTATTTTCATATTATTTTATGAATGTTAAAGGCACAATACATAATTTTCACCACTAGAGGGCGTTTACTCACAACAAACAAAGGCGTATTTTGATGAATCTGTGACCTGTGATATGTTAATTCATATTGTGTATTTAAATAGATTTAGATTTTTATATACATTAAGAATATATGCTAATTTTGACAAGGGGACTGTTTTCAAACATGTCTCCTAAACACTCCCTCATCTGTCATTGGTCAGGGAAACACAAAGCCCCACCATAATAAGCTCATTGCCTGCTTTGTTAGGTTATAAGCAATGTGATGATGAAAAATCTTTTAAGAGAAATCAATCTACCTAATCCTTCATCATATTTAAACCATCAGGGGAAAAAGATACACTTTAACCTTACCAACGCTTTATTTCAGAACACATGCACTTGTGCGTTGCAGGTGGTTAGTTGAACACAATGGCCATGAAGGCTCTTTTCAGGCAGTAATAACATCCTGTGCTATTTCCCCCCCAGTCTCTGTGGACCACTGTCTCTAAATATTCATGGCTCAGGTTTACAGGCAATGTGTGAAATGCTGCACGATGCTAATTGGCTCTGCCTGCCTGCGTGTTTGTGTGTGTGTATGTGTGTGTGATGTGGGATCGTGGAGAGGCAGGCTGTTTAAAATGCAGAACAGTCATGGCTAGAGGAATGCTTCAGTTCGCTTTCGCCATCTGGTCACTTTCACTGTGACTTAGAACCATCACCCCAACACACGCTGCTAGCCGCTACATAACACACACACACACACACATTTTACAGCTATCTTTGTGGGGATCTGCTATAGACTTCTGTTGTTTTTTTATACTGACCTAACAGTGTTTTCTATCCACTATACTTAAACCATTCCCTAATGGTAACCCTCACAGAAATCTTTACATTTTCTGATAAACATCATTTAGTATTTTTACATTTAATTTCCACTGTCATGTTGACTGACATTTTAGTGACATTTTGTATGTTTTTTTTACCCACTTAAAGGGACAGTTCACCCAAAAATGAAATACTGTCATCATTTATTCATCCTGTTTGAGTTTCCTTCTTCTGTTGAACACAGAAGAAGATATTTTGAAGGATGTTGGGAATCAGCAGCCATTGACTTCAATAATACTTTTTTGTTCTTACTATGGATGTCAGTGGTTTCCAACATTCTTTAGTTTAGACTATCTTCCTTTGTATTCAACAGAAAAACTAAATTCATAAAAGTGTTTTAACACTTGATTGTGAGTAAATGGTGAGGAAATTTCATTGCCTTCAAGTTGGACTTCAGTATTATATGTAATTTCAAAATGAATTGCTTCTTGTCTTTGAAATATGGTTAAAGTGTACTGCTCAATGTACTGAAGAGCATTTATGGTGAACTATAATAGGCTTTGATGTTATTTCTGTTGAAACATGGATGCCAAGTATTTAAATGGATTTGTAATTACACAACAAAGAGTATCAAAATAAAGCAAAGTCAAACTTTTTATTTTAGATGACAGTGGACTGATACAAGTGAAAGTGAACTCTAGTTAAGTGACATTTTATTTCATAAAAAATATGTTAGTGCATGTAATACAATTAAGAGCACTTATTTTCAAGGTACACATACATGTACAGTAGGCTTTGCTGAAAAAGCTAGTGAACTGCCTTGCTGTATACTGCCTACATAGTCAGCAACTTTGGGCGTTACAAAAATGTGGATGAAAGCACCTTTTGCAGTTAATTTTCCTTGGGTTAGGGTTAGGCTTAGGTATTAGTTTGGCATTAGTGTGATGTTAAGCCAACAATGTGGTGTTCTAAAGGCGTTTTTCCAATGCATGGTATGGTTCTGTTCCGTATGGCCCACTTTTGGGGACATTTCCACTTTTTAGTACTTTTTTAGTACCAGCTCAGTTAAGGGTCCAACTAGCCATACCAAGGCATGACAAATACACACTGCTTATCACAGATTAGTCTGAGAGAATTGTTACTACTAGCGTCATTAAATTTGTGACACATCAAACAGGCTATATTTAAACTATAAGATTTATTTGATGAAACATTTAATATGTTTTTATTAATTACGTCTAATTCATCTATACAGATAATCAATTTTATTTATTGTGAAAATGTCTGTCTTTAGGCGTCACGGTGGCGCAGTGGGTAGCACAATCGCCTCACAGCAAGAAGGTAACTGGTTCGAGCCTCGACTGCATGTTCTCCCTGTGTCCGCGTGGGTTTCCTCCGGGTGCTCCGGTTTCCCTCACAAGTCCAAAGACATGCGCTATAGGTGAATTGGGTAAGCTAAATTGTCCATAGTGTATGTGTGTGAATGAGAGTGTATGGGTGTTTCCCAGTGATGGGTTGCGGCTGGAAGGGCATCCGCTACGTAAAACATCTGCTGGATAAGTTGACGGTTCATTCCGCTGTGGCAACCCCAGATTAATAAAGGGACTAAGCCGAAAAAGAAAATGAATGAATGAATGAAATTGTCCATAGTGTATGTGTGTGAATGAGAGTGTATGGGTGTTTCCCAGTGATGGGTTGCGGCTGGAAGGACATCCGCTGCGTAAAACATCTGCTGGATAAGTTGGCGGTTCATTCCGCTGTGGCGACCCCAGATTAATAAAGGGACTAAGCCGAAAAGAAAATGAATGAATGAATGAAATTGTCCATAGTGTATGTGTGTGAATATGAGAGTATGGGTGTTTCCCAGTGATGGGTTGCGGCTGGAAGGGCATCCGCTGCGTAAAACATCTGCTGGATAAGTTGGCGGTTCATTCTGCTGTGGCGACCCCAGATTAATAAAGGGACTAAGCCAAAAATGAATGAATGAATGTCTGTCTTTCATCTTAGCTAAATTATTTTCACTGAGCATTCTAGTTGTGTTCTCCTTAAAGGACACATGCAGTGATGGCAAATGAAAGTGTCTTATGCCAGGTTCAGACTACATGTTATCAGCTCAACTGGCACAATTAATGCATTTGGTGAAGTGATTCATAAACAACAATATGCACTGAGACACATAGATAAACAGTTTTTTTTAATCTTATATTGGAAGACAGCTGCCACAACATCTGGGACACTTCCAGACAGAAAGACTAGCATGTTTAATTTTTGTTTTCAGATCTCCTTGATGTGATCTGTGA
The DNA here is from genome assembly GCA_903798115.1 of Danio jaintianensis. Taxonomy (NCBI): domain Eukaryota; kingdom Metazoa; phylum Chordata; class Actinopteri; order Cypriniformes; family Danionidae; genus Danio; species Danio jaintianensis. The sequence continues at coordinate 1,456,611 of CAIGQV010016631.1, forward strand.
CACTGACCAATATGAAACCTAAACATGGTGAACCACAGTCAATCAATGGTATTTGTGCCGCTAAGTGTAATGTATGCTGTATAGGAAAGATTCATAGAGCTACGGCCATAATACTTCTGTCTTCATGATGCTTAAGGTTTTTTTACATTCTTGTTTCTGTCAGTCAGTCGCTAGTTTCTCTCTCTCAATAGCTGGGTTTTCATCACAACTGTGTTAAAGAGCTATTTTGAAGTATCACATAAGAAACAAGTGACGGAAATGCCAAATTTTTTTATAAAAATCCCTTTATTTGCAAAAAAGTAATGCTTGCTGGAGGAGGTTTTGGACTTAATATGGAAAACATTTGTCGGATAGTGAACATTACACCCACCTGACTAATTAGCTGTCTCCGTTATGCTTGCCTTGCTTACTGTTGGTTGCTAGGTTACCAATACTACAGTCAGCTGCTCTAACAACTTGATGGAAAAGCACTTACAGTAATTCACATTTAAGATTTTTTCTTCTTTCTTTTTTCTTTTTTGCGAACTTGCTTCATTTTTGAAGCTAAACATTGCCAAATGCAGTCTGACGTCTTCAGTTTCGGAGTCAAACTGACACAGTGACTATCATAACAGAAAAACGAAAATCTTGTAGTCTGAACTTGGCTTTAGATTCTCTGTAGTTTTTGAAGGAGTGCTTAAGAACCTCTATACAGACCCAAACAGGCATTTTGTCACGCGTATACTAACTTCAATTTCCTTTTCATGCTTTATATAATATACACTCACACTTCTGGTCACAGAGATGTGATTACAACACAAATAGGCTGCGCGACCAGCAGTGGATAAAATTGGTGACTGGCGTGATGAAGGAACACACTGGGTGGTGAGAGGAGGTGATTAGTTTGTTTGGAGATTAGTTAGATTGAGATGCGAGTCTTCATCCATCTGGATTCTTCCAAAAAAACAAACAAAGAGAAAAGGCAAACAGAAAGAGAGGTGTTTTATTTTTAAGATTATGTTTTGCAGTAGTTTGAATTGGGCTTTTACTGACTGGGTGTTACGTGTCTGATGTGTCTGTGTTGTGTTCATGTAGTTGTTATGTCATGTGATGTCCCATGTGCTTCTGTTTATGTCATGTGTTTCCTTTGTTCTGTTTTTCCGCCGTTTGTTAATGTTTATTAGTTCCACCTGTTGCCTCACCCCTGTTTGTAATCTGTTCAATCTTGTCCTGTGTATTTATACCCCTGAGTTTGCTTAGGTCTTGTCCGGTATTGTATTGTCAAACTCCTTGTCCTGACTGCGGTTGATGTTCTAGTTCCTGTTTGTTAATAAACACGTGTTTTTTGGATAATTCCTGTGATTTGTGCATTTGTGAGTGAGCCTCCCGTGACACCGGGCAATTTGGTTACTCAATTTTGAAGTTACAAACTATTCAGGACTTTCGCTGGACAAAGCGAAACAAAAATCTGAAATATCAGATTGTGTAGTGTAAATGTGCCTTTGGTCACATGATATTGCCGAATTGACCGATAGAGAACTGTTTGGTTTAAAAATTATTGCATACATTGCCCTTGTGTCACTAGAAATATATTCAGAAAAATAAACTTGAAATATATTTGAATGGTTCACAATGAACCATTCTATTTCTTTCAAATATATTTCTAGTTTTTCCTTAAAATCAGTTTGAATTCAGTTTGAACCAGGTGAAACAGTTTTGCATGACATGAAAACATGTCTACACTTGAAAAATACTATAGTAATTAATAGTAAATTCTATAGTGTTTTGAACCATACTATAGGAAAGTGTATTATACTGTATGTATTATGGTATTAAAAACTCCTTGTTAACAAATGTCACAGCATACCATAGTATTAACTGTAGTTAACTGATAAACTGTAATAAATACTGTAGCATACTTTATTTTTACCAAAGTAAACTGTGGTGTACCTATAGTTGTAGAAAACTACAATATTGAGTAATTTATTAATATTACTATAGTTGTAATTGCAACTATAGAGTTACCACAACAGACACACAGTAAACACAATTAATTCAAGTACGTTCCTATAGTGGTTCAAAACTACACTATAGTATTTACTATGAATTACTATAGTATAGGATATTTAGGAATTAGAATATAATTAGGCTAGTCATCAACAGTGATGGGAACAACGGCGCTATAACTAAACAGCGTTGTTAACGGTGATTCTTTTTTCAGCAACGAGAAATCAAATGAATTACTGTTTCCCCGTTACAATGCTGTTACTGACAATAAAATGCGCGTTACTATAAATGAGAACACTGAAGCGGTTTTCATGCGAGCAGCGCCTCTCTTAGCCATAGGACCTCTCTTTTTCTGGAGGGTGTGTGTGTGTGTTTGGTGCTGGGGCGGGTCACATAACCAACCAGTGATAATGATTGGTGTGTCTGTGAACGTGGTGTAACTGAGAATGTGATGATTGGCTTAGATCAGAGGCAGAGTAGTGTGGGTGTTCACACACACGCACACACGCAGTCAGTGGCACACACCAACGACCAGGAGTCATAACAATGGCAAATCCAATGTTTAAAGGTAGCGTTTGCAAACTGGAAATATACAGTAAGCACTACTTTTCCCTTGTTGAGGTGAAAGACAAGAATGTTTATGTATCGTGCAACTTATGCCCAGGAAAAAAAGAGTCTCTCTACGTCGGTGACAAGTAACTAATCTAATGAAGCGCCTCACGTTGTCACATGCCTCCACAAAATTAGTGGCTACGCATGTGATAACGTGAGCTCCAAAGGAGGAGACGAAGCCACGACGTCAAAGCAAATAAAAATACATTTTTCACCACCACAAACACTTATTACTCAGACAGAATTAAACAAAATAATATCTAGATATAAAGTTGAGGACATGCTGCCGTTGTCTCTCACATTGTCCCACAACAACATTTAAATAGTGTAGATTAGTGTACAAAGGTTTATATTTATTTAATAGTCATTTGACAAATTAGATTTTTTTTAAAGTAACGCAATAGTAACTTTCCCTGGTAATTAGTTACTTTTATAATTATGTAACTCGGTTACTATTTGTAAGAAGTAACTATAACTAATTTCTCTTTTAAAGGAATGTGCCCAACACTGGTCATCAATCATTTATCATCTACAAAAAACAAAACAAAACTGCAATTCCCTGGCAAACACCATCAATAGGCTGGCATTGTGAGCAGTCTGAGCAGCACTCAAAAATATTTTCTTAAGAAAACGTAAAAATCTACTTTTGTATACTCTCTCCATCAATAAAATGGGTGAAAGAGTCTGTTATATGCATAAAATATGTATATTTATTCGCATGGCAGATGCTATACAGAAAACAACATATTGCGTTGTGGCATCTCATGAAGGGGGAAAAAAGAGTGAAAAGATTATTAAAAAGAGAAGGGGAAAAATGAGTAGCGATAATCTTTTTTCCAAAGTAGAAAACATCTAATCTGCAGCGTGTTAATGCATGCTGAGTCTGTTGACCCATAAATATGGATTTATCACGCATTAAATTTATGTGCACATAGATTAACATGCCCTCAGACGCAGAATACTTGAGCTTATGCATGCAGGGCCAAATCCCTGACTGGATGACTGGAGGTTTACTCTCCTCATGAGTGCGCAGGTGCTGGGCCCGCAAAGATCTGGCATGTGATCGTTTACTGTCCCATCAGACGAAAGAGGTGACCCTCCAGCAGTGGGTGTCAACGGACAGGGGCAACAGATGGAGCGGATGGACAGATGAGAGGAGAATAAGGAAAGGGGGAGGGGGGAAAGAAGAGGAAATCTCATCTTCGTTTAAGGAGCTGTAGGGTTGCTGACCTGCAGTGCAATGTGATGCAGTCTGGGGTGCGTTTTTAAAAAAAAACAAAAACATAACACAAGGTTGAACTACCAAAGCATGATGCATCATTTGGGAAATAAACTAGGGGAGAGCGCGGATGGAAGTACCATTTTTCATTAAAACCTAATTTTAAAAGATAATGTTTTTAGCAGAAATATATTTTTGCTGTGGTTACTAACTCACAAGAGTGGTCTATCAAAACCAGCTGTTATTTTGTATCAATGTAGAACAACTCCAATAAAACTTCACTTTAAACAAAAAGTTGCACATTATTTGCTAGATTTGCTGGCTTAATCTTCTTCATTCATTCATTCATTCATTCATTTATTTTCTTTTCGGCTTAGCCTCTTTATTAATCTGGGGTCGCCACAGCGGAATGAACCACCAACTTATCCAGCATATGTTTTACGCAGCGGATGCCCTTCCAGCTGCAACCTATCACTTTGAAACACCCATACACTCTCATTCACACACATACACTACGGACAATTTAGCTTACCCAATTCACCTATAGTGCATGTCTTTGGACTTGTGGGGGAAACCGGAGCACCCGGAGGAAACCCACACGAACACAGGGAGAACATGCAAACTCCACACAGAAATGCCAACTGACCCAGCCGAGGCTCGAACCAGTGACCTTCTTGCTGTGAGGTGACAGCGCTACCCACTGCGCCACCGTGACACCCCTAAAGGGTCCATACAATGTAAAAAGGGATTAGTTGACTATTCTTAAAAAATCCCATTGCCTTAAAATAATTAAGTAAATGTGCATAATTATTTTAAAAAAATGATAGTCAACTTAACACTTTCAAGTTACAAAGGGTTTACTCAATTTTTTAAGTGAAGTCAACTTATCACTTTCAAGGCAACAGCTTTACTCCCTTTTTTTTAAGTAAAGTAACTAATCGCTTTTTATAGTCTAAAAGATGAAACAGTACTTTTATGAATTGTGCATTCATATTACAATTCCGCATCGTCACTGCTGCTTCAATTGAAATTCAAGAACTGCGTTGGAATTTAAAAGCCCTTTTTAGTTCAAGAGAGAGTGTTGGCCTACGACTGCTCCTGTGACATTTCTATACATATCACATTGCAATGTTGGTCCCAATCGTTCTCACACATACGCATTGTGTCAAGTTTATTCTTGACACAATGTCAACAGGCCCTGTGCTCGTTTTTGCACAGAATGTGAAAAAAGAGAGAGAAAAATATAGTTCAGAGAGATGTGGGCAGCAGTTTGATGTTTTTTGAGGCCTATACTTCCCACTGCCTTTCTGTTCTTGTGCAGTCTGCGATCTCAATTTCACATGGCCCCTGCTCATTACACCGCCTCATTAGTGGGCACTGGTCTGTCATATGCTGTAGTCGAAATGCATCGAATGCATTTCTGAAGTCTCCTTTGAAGTTTGTGTTTAGTAGTTGACAAGTAGTGGTTACTACAGTGTGTAATATACTGTATGTTCAAGTAACTTCTATTGAAAATTTATTCATTCATTAATTTTCCTTCGACTTAGTCCCTTTATTCATCAGTGGTCGCCACTGCGGAATGAACCACCAAATTATCCAGCATATGTTTTACACAGCAGACACTCTCACATTCACACACTCATACACTATGGCCAATTTAGTTTATTCAATTCACCTATACTGCATGTCATTGGATCGTGGGGGAAACCGGAGCACCCGAACGAACATGGAGATAACATGCAAACTCCACACAGAAATGCCAACTGACCAAGCTGGAACTCGAACCAGCGGCCTTCTTGCTGTGAAGCGACAGTGCTAACCACTGAACCACACTGTGATATACTCAATGCATAGAGCGCAATGCACATGACATCAGTGAGCAAATCAAACCAAGCAAGCCAGTGGCGAGAAACAAACTTCACCAATTGACGAAAGTGAAGGAAAAAAAAAAACCTTGAGAGAAACCAGGCTCAGTTGGGCACGACCATTTCTTCTCTGGCCAAACTTCTTGGGCAGAGTTGCAGTCTAGGTGCCGGAGGCTGGAGAACGCTGGCCGTCCATCATGGATGTTTCTTAATGAGAAAAGTTTTTGCCCCCTTGCTTTAAAGTATGTTATTTTTTAAATAGCTACACTTTTTAAAAAGTAAGCTAAAAATGCACTCCTTTATCACAAATAAAATGTCTACTAAAGGGATTGTTCACTCATAAAAATTATTCAAAATTATTCGCCCTGGAGTGATTCCAAACTTTTATGAATTTCTTCTGTTGAAAACCAGAGAAGATATTTTGAAGAAAGCTGAAAACCTGTAACCGTTGACTTCCATAGTAGGAAAAACTACTACTATGAAAGTCAATGGTTACTGGTTTTCAGCATTCTTCAAACTATCTTCTTTTGTGTTCAACAGAAGAAAGAAACCTAAACAGGTGTGTAACGAGTACATTAACTATCCCTTTAAGAAAAACGACGAAAGAATGAATGGGTCAGTGAAAGAAACAGAATATGTGAGGGATCGTGGCTGAGAGGCTTGGAAGGAGGGAGCGAGCAGAAGTGAGGAGTTGACGTCCGTGGCTTGCTCTTTTGTGTTGGGTGTCTGCAAACATAATCGCTCCCATTTGTCTTCATTACCAGTTGAGAGGTGTTCTGGTCTGACAGTGGCAGGCCGGCTGTCCACAGGCGCTCCCAATCTTCCCGGACGCTTCCTTGGGCCCCTACAGACACACTAATTAGCTTTGCAAAGTAATGGCCGACTAATGACATTGTCCTCCTGAAGGGACCTTATGACAGAAACGTGCAGGCCTGAGCTCATAATTACAAAACTTAAAACTTTCTTTTTTTTGCTACAAGAATACACTCAAAAGATGACTTTTGCTGCTTGTTCAAACTACTTATTTAAAATGATTTGAAACAACACAATTCTTAAGGTTTTTTGGGGGGAAAACTGAATTTTTTTATGTTCAATCCACCTAAATTTGTATAATTGATTAAATTAAATGAATGGATTTGTGTTGCGACAACATGAAGGAATTATGTTTTTATTATAAGCGTTTTGTACAGTGTATTATGTAAAAAAAAATAGCAATAAAACTAAATCTAAAATCTAAAATGGCTAATCTTAAATGGATTTGAGTTTTTCTGTTAAGATAGTCACTGTGTCAGTTTGACCAAAGACTATAGAATACACTGGTTCGAATGGGGAAAATGTAATGGTCAATATGGTGAGTAAAACCCCGCCTTTCTAGTACAGGAGTCAATCATTGATAGCTGTAGACTGACGATTCTCCGGGCGGGACCAGACGTGTGCTTAAATTACCTCATCATTTATTATCAGATATGTTGTCTGTATTTGTGTTGTAAATTACAGCAGTAATAGACCACCAGAACTTTCTGTTATTTTACATACATATTTCTATATAGGATTTCTTACAAAATATGGTCACAGTTACCAAGTTGAGTGCCCACTAGACACACTAGAGGGCACTCTACACATTACATCTGCCACTGAATCGGACTACAAATCCCATAATTCTCAGCACCTCACACCTGATGTTCATGAACCAGACTACACATCCCGTTCATGAGCTTCAGGTGTGAGGTGTTGAGAATAATGGGATCTGTAGTCCAGTTCAGTGTGAGATGTGATGGGTTGATTGCCCTCTAGTGTGTCTGGTGACAACTCAATTTGGTAACCGTGACAAATATACTGTTGCATACTACTAAAGTGTCAATAAAAGTCACTTTGATAAACTGCAGAGTTGAATTTTTAGCATCAAAATTCATAACAGTACAGCAAACACCTGTGAATACAAAACATAATTCGCTTTATCTGTCCCTTTTGCACTATAAGTTGACTATAAGTTACATTACAGTTACATGTCAACTAATTCTCATTAGAGTACTAGCAGACCTTCTGCTTAATATCTGCTGACACTGCTCCACCAACATTCTCATGACTATAAGAAGCCTAACCCCATTCTTACAGTCTTCTAATAATAATAAGAATTATTTTGCATGTGGTCGCAATGTAACGTAAAGGGTGTTAAAGGAACCATCAATATAAAGTTATACCAAAGCGTTTTGTGTATACGGGCCCTGGTTTTCTGTTACTAAACTCAGAACTGTCAGTGATGTACGCGGCGCTGGCCAGAGTCAGAACAAAGAAGAATAATCCACAGATGAATGTCGGTTCTGCTTTGACACACAGCTACAGATGGTACCTCGGTGAAACAGTGGATAGAGGGCAGCTGAAAGACAAGGATATGCTTCATAGTGAATGCCAATTAGGTGGAAGTTGTAGGGCAGGGAGATGAAATGGCCAGTCAGGGAGGATCAGACACAGCTCTTGGCTTCTGTTCTTCCCTCAACTGCCAGTCAGGGCGCGCTTTTTCATTTTTTTACACACAGGAAAATAAAAGCAAAGATATCTCTACAGCGAATTTCAGCGCTGCCCCATTTGTCCTCGGCGGTGACAACGGCTCGTTTTTCTTGCCTGTGTAGTTACAAATGCGCTGAACAAAGTGAGAGGAACATCTTACGAGACAATTGTTTTTCATCTTTTGTGTCTGAGTTTCGGCGTTACTGTGTATTTTGACTGTATACATCATCTATATTTTGACTTCACGTTGGTTGTAGTATTTATTTATTCACATGCAGTTAAAAGATGTTTGTTTTCACAGACTTAGAAGTTGTGCTTGCATAAGTGAAGTTTAGTTGGCGATTATTACAGAATAAACACCATAAGGAGTTATTTAGCAGTATTGAGTGGCTAATATGTTGATTTGTGTTGAAATAGCTTCGTATGGAAAGTCTGCAGATACATATAACATTAAATAATCAATGAAAGTTGTCAATTTAAAAGTTGTCTGTATAAAGAACAGGACCACAGAGTCATAAAACAGCCAACAATACCTAAAAAAATGACATCTCATATGTTATGACTTTTGATTAAGTGATTATAACAGCATGTTATAAAGCATGTTCTGTATATTACACTGAATAAATTGATTAATTGGATTTACACAATGTTTTTAAAGGGCTGAATTTATGTGGGCTGAATTGAAACAAACAAATTATGTTGAACATTACTAAATTGAAGTTGTTTGTTTAAATTCAGCCCATATAAATTGTTTTCAACCACTTACTATAAAAAAATTGTAAATCCTATAAATTTTTTGTGTTTAATGTGTTAGTGTTTAATGTGTGACGCATTAATGCAGCTTTACATTTACATTCACCTTTGTTGTCAGCAATTTTATAAATATTATTAGTTATAAATGTTTTGTTTAGTTCATTTCGTTAATTAAGAACGAAGGTTGCAAACGTCATAAAGTGGTGCTAAAACGGACATCATTTTTGACCAGTTGACCAGTAGAATGCTCATTTTGGTAATTGCGTTCAATATAAAGCTAAAAAACCACAAGCTTCAAAATGAGCTTCAAGATTAAATAACACATGGAACACATGAAACAGGAACATTGTCACGTGGGAAATGTTTATGTTCACTTTAAAATTGTTCTTAAACCACATTTCAACATAAATGTCTAACATAAAAATAAAATTTAACCATCTAACAATGTAAATCTATATGAATCAGTTATTTTTTATATGTAAATGTAATTCAGATTGCAAGATGTGGACCTTTTGTAATATGATGGACATAAACACACTTGATCAGCTTTTATAATGTAATAATGCACATCGGCTTGGTCAGTTTATTTAGCATTCATCTAAACAGTATTTTCACACTCATCATCAGCCATGAATACATAGCGACTGTGGTATACTAGTGTTGATTGTGTAGCATCACTGTCATGAAGCAAAAAGGAACAAGTGCCTTTTGACACTATGTGGAGTAAATCAGGTCATTGAATCAACCACAAGCAGTTTGTTGGCTGTAGTTCACTTAATGGCCACCGGTGTCACTAATAACAAGCGTTTATTATGCCTCATTTCCACTGAGCGTTATGGTTCAATATAGTAGCTATGGTAAAAATTGGTACATGTCAACCTGATCAGGCTTGCATTTCCACTGCCAGTAGTACCCTTACTTGGTAATTGTGTTTATGCCAGAAAGATGTGATTGTGGGATTCTCGATCAAATCGAGGTCATCATAATATTACAGTGTCGTATTTCAGCAGTGTATTTACAAAAATATCACTTCCTTTGTCTTCGTTTCCCTGCTTGACGCACATGCAAGTGATGATTCTCTGTAAACCAATAGCATACAACAATAAATTTAGCTCCACCCTAACAAAAGGGTCCTAAAAAGGGGTACAGTTAGATTAGCTATTTTGATACTTTGTACAGTGGAAATGGAAATAAATGCGTACCATACTATACTGTACCAAACCATACACTGTTATTTTTGTAAATTACTGTATGAATAAAAATGACTGTATATTTTACAGTAAAGATAAACATACAATTCTGTAAATACATATACAGCAAGATCAATGTAAACACCATACTTTTGCTGTAATTGATTTCCAGTAAGTTAGTGTAGATCCTACAGAAAATTGTTTACAGTGTACTGCTCAGTGGAAATGAGCCATTAATTCTACATACACCCCATTTTCAGATTTAAATGTCTTAAAGCCAGCTCTAGCAATTTCAGCACGGTGATGTAATGCACTTGTGTCATCAGTAATTGATACTCTAATACTAAAAACATGGCCCCAACGTAATTACACCTTTCAGGAAGAAATTTATTGGTGAGTGCCATTAGCAATCTCATATGTCCAATAAATGTAACATGCGGACTGGTTTTCCCGCCGGCCCTCATTCCCATCTCAATGACCACCCATCCCCAGCAGCACTAAAAAAAAGATTAGACAGAGCCATGCTTCACCGGATCTTAACCAACGCTCCAGCAGGAATTACATTTTTGTAATACATACCCAGGGATTCTCCAGCGTTTTCATCTGACTAATGGGATTAGGATAATGCAAAGGTGTGCATGCTTCCTGAATAACAGCATGGGAGAGAGAGAGAGATTCTTTGGAAACCACAATAAAAAGAAAGAAAAACTAAACTGAAGTAAACAGTGTATACTTCAAATTAAGTTCTTTTTCGTTCTTCATATGAGGGCAAAGAGAAGTTCAAAAAGGCTGAGTGATCGTATATTAGTAGGCAGGGTTATAAATGTGTCACGCTGGTGAGAGTACTGCTAAAAACAACAACAATGGTGGCTGAGAGAGAAGAACAGTTTCATAAACATCTAGCAAACAGCCTTCTCCAGCATGTCCTATTGCTTTATATTTGCAAACTCCCCCTAAAAGTTATTAGAAGCCGTTCACATATCACCTCTAAAAGCATGCAGAAAGTGCAAGGACATCGCTCCCTTCAACATTTTAAACGTGCTTTGTGCTCATACTCCTTTATCGTCTGTCATTGCTAGGCGACCATCAACCATTTTCTCAGAGGATGACAAACTGACAAAACATTGCTGCAGCTCTGATACAAGTTTTATTTATGGAGAAAATTAAAAAGCACTGCGGTGTTGTTCTGTGTTTGTTTGAAGTAATTAGTGTACCAAAATGTGTATATTCCATACAAAGTATGACGCTGATTGGTCAGTTTTTGTCACATGACTTGTGGTGCATTCTGAAAAGTTGAGATGTTTTCAGTTAGGTGCGTCTGGAATATGAAAGCATGTTGGTCCCAGTATGTGCGTGCAAGCCTTGCGCCTGCATTGGAAATAACGAACTTGCGCGGTCAAAAGACGTGATATGTGAACGGCCCCTTAAACTGCCAAAACGAACTCAAAAAGTACTTTTGTTCGAAATAATGATTTCAGTTATTTTTTTCGATTTCATTTGAAATATCCTGGGGCCTTAAACTTCTGTGTGTTTCCTCACATGCTACTGTTGATGTTAGTTTTCCATGCACATGCTTCCTCTTGGATGTGGTGTCAGTGTCTTTGCTCTCATTTTGACTTCTCCTCTGTCAGTTGGCGGAGGTCTAGTCATACAGCGAGTGATCTTAAGAACTCCTCTCTTATACTCCTTTGCGCTCCTCTGACTCCGTTCAGGACGAGCAGATGGAGAATTGCATCCTTTTGTTCGGATGCAGCGTCACGCTCTGCTTTTTATCCAAGCTAAGTAGCGGGAGATGCAGAATCTGAGCTTGGCTTAAAGGGATAGTTCACCCAAAAATGAGAATGTACTCACTATTTACTCTCCTTTCTAACTCTTTATGAGTTTCTTTTTTCTGTAGATCATAAAAGAAGATATTTTGAAAAAAAAACTGAAAACCTATTGGCTTCCATAAAACAAATACTATGGAAGTCAATGGTTACAGGTTCCAAACTTTTTTTAAAATATCTTCTTTAATGGTTAACAGAAGAAATAAAGTCATGAAACAAGTAAATGGTGAGTAGATGATGCATGAACTATCCCTTTAAGGCCAAACTCTGTTGCATTTTAGATGTTAAAGGGATAGTTCACCCAAAAAATGAAAGTTAACTCATCATTTACTCACCCTTGTGTGGTTTTAAACATTTCTGAGATTTTTTTCCTTTCTGTTGAACACATACTGTAGGAGGATATTTTGAAGAAAGCCGAAAACTTGTAACCCAAAAACAAATACTGTGGAAGTCAATAAAAATCCTAATATTTAAAAAAAAAAAAATATTTAATGGTTAACAGAAGAAAGAAACTCATGAAGGTTTGTAACAAGTAAACAGTGAGTAAATGATGATAGATTTTTTTGGGGGGGTGAACTATCCCTTTAAGGCCAAACTCATTATGTTGCATTATGGACGTTAAAGGGATAGTTTACCTCCCAAAATTTAAATGAGCTCATTATTTACTCACCCTCATGTGGTTTTAAACCTTTATGAGTTTCTTTTTTCTGTTGAACACTAAAAGAAGATGTTTTGAAGAAAGCTGAAAACCTGTAACCACTTCCATAGTAGGTAAAGCAATGTGGAAGCCAATGGTTACAGGTTTTCAGCACTCTTCAAAACATCTTCTTTTGTGTTTAAAAGAATAAAGAAAGTCAAACAGGTTTGGAACAAGTAAAAGGTGAGCAAATTATGACAACTTAAATTTTAGCATGAACTATCCCTTTAATTCCTGGTTTTACAGTGTTCTAAATGCGGTCATTTTAGAGAGTACATTGACTAAGGAGGGATTGGGCTTTTTGAGTCAGTCAGTGCGGTGTTGACAGTGGCTGGCTTTAATGAATCCTGCAATTTTCAGTGTTTTTTTATCTTCATGAAAGGACCTGGGTGTAATGGTGCCTTGCTAATGGTATTATTAGGAATAATTTGCACTAAGCTATGAAAGATACTGCGACCTCTTTTCCATTAAAGAGGAGTGCTGGTGTTGGTGTGCCAGTCTTTTCATAGCTCTGTTCCACTCATACGGCTCAGAGAATGCTGTGATATATGCACCTAATGTCAGTCCACTTGCAAAACAGGACAGAAAACCAGGACACATCGAGAAGTCAGGCGAGGGAAGACAAGCAGGGGCTTAATTTAAAGATTATGTGAGTCATTTTTTGGAGGTTCAAATATTTTATTCTTGTCGAGGCTTAATAATCTGAGACAAGTGTTTTGTTTTGTTTTTGTAGGTTGATTGAAAACATTGTGGCTTTGCAATGCTTTATTCTTTTAATCAGTGCAGCAGTGGTATTGGCTCAATTAATTGTGTGATAATGGGGCGTGACTATCATTTCTGACTGACCAATAGCAAACTGTTTCATTTTGTAGTGTGCTTTTGATGGAAACTTTAATATCTCATGAGGCCTTGGAAGAGTGACAATATCTATAATAAACACATTTATACTATGCAGAACAAACATTTTTAATGGTCATACAATTATTTAGAAGAAACATTTTAAATTTAAAGAAACTCTCTTAACAGTTTCTCTTGATTTTTTTCTTGTTTATTTACATGTTGAATTGGATTATGGGATCTTTGCTTCCACAGCTTTTGATGCTGAAAATTTAATTAATCAGAATATAACGTTTTACATTTCAGTACACGCTCACTATTGGTTTTTGCACTTCAATTTTCAAGACTACCCTTTTTTTGTAGTTTCAGATTATTAGAACTGTCAATAGAAGTCACAAGGTCTCATAATACAATTTGAACCAAGCGGTGCGCGGTGGCTCAGTGGTTAGCACTGTCGCTTCATAGCAAGAAGGTCGCTGGTTCAAGCCCCGGCTGGGTCAGTTGGCAATTCTGTGTGGAGTTTGCATGTTCTCCCCATGTTTCCTCTGGGTGCTCTGGTTTCCCACACAGTCCAAAGACATGCGGTATAGGTAATTGAATAAGCTAAATTGGCCATAGTGTATGAGTGTGAATGTGAGAGTGTATGGGTGTATTCCATTGCGGCTGGAAGGGAATCTGCTGCGTAAAACTTATGCTGATAAATAAAGGGACTAAGCCGAAGGAAAATGAATGAATGAATGAATGAATGAATCACTAAGGATGACAAACCATTAATTAACTGATATTTTTTGTAGTGTTCTCGAAGAACATGCAAATCCAGATCCAATCAGTGATTTTTTTAAATTCGGTTATAATTACTGGCATATAAACTAACCACATGTTTAGAGAGAATCCTAAATTCATGTAAAAAGTGCCCAACTGAGCCTGGTTTCTCTCAAGGTTTTTTTCCTTCATTTTTGTAAATTGGTGAAGTTTGTTCCTCGCTACTGTCGCCACTGGCTTGCTTAGTTTGGTACTTGTGCAGCTGCGCATCGATGGATTTGCTTTTCAGTGTTTGGACTTTCAGCAGTGAAAATTAAACCACACTGAACTGAACTAAACTGAACTTCAACTCTGAAAACTGGACTGACACAGTTTCAATTTACTAGAACTTCTATGTTAAGCTGCTTTGACACAATCTACATTGTAAAAGTGCTATAGAAATAAAGATGAATTGAATTGAATTAAAATTAAAGCAGAACTGGGACCTCTATATTTAAATTAACCATTGAATATGTATAAGACTCAATACTAACATATAAAACAACAACTCAAAATATTTCAAAAGTGTATATCTCACAGTTCAGACTTTAGTTTAGTTTTTTTTTGTTCTCAGGGATGTTAATTTATGTCCAAATGACCTCTAAGTGCTGTCTAAAAGGTTCTTCTATGTTTATGTTCAGTTATTTCAATTAAAAGTCAATGAAAAGAACCTCTTCTTTGCCATAAAAGCGAAATACTCATTTTAGAAGAAAATTTCAGATGACATTTCAAGGTTTTTGCATCAGAACTCTTTAAATATACATTATGTAAAGTTTATAATTTGCATTGGGAGATAAAATGTCCCATGTATGTGTTTTCATTTGAGGGAAACTCACAAATCTGAGAGATAAAGTCAGAATTGTAAGTTTTAAAGTCAATTATCTGTGGAAGGAACAAGTGCTCAGAGAGTTCATCTATTGGGGTTTATGCCTGGAGATTGTTCAAGTGTCATTTAGCATGCACATTAACCTCTGCCATAAATCTGACATTATGTGCAGGCTGCAGGTTGAGCATATGATGCATTTGCACCAACATATTAGATACATATCATAGAGCACTGATATAGTCTCAGTGTTTTACAGTGTTTACGTTCCACAAAGGTGAAGCTATTTGCTGTCGTACTGCATGCTGTGCTGAGCTTTTTAAACTGATGTGAGTATAGAATGCGTTTGGTCTTAACATGGGAAGCATGTGGGACGTGTATCATCTGTTCCATGGGCTCTGGCAAATAAATAGATCGCACTTATGGAGCATGGCGGAAAGCACGTACTCATGATGTTCTCAGAGGTGGAATGTGTGGCATTTTGGATCCATTAGATGGACGTGGACAGAGGAACAAAGCTATGAAGGAAAGACTTTTAAAAATGCTTTTCAGTTATATATAAAATAGTCTAAAGTCTTGGTTCTTGAAATATTTTACCCATATGTAAACTTTGAATTCAATTAAAAGAAACATGAACATTAACATTGTTTCTTTGTTTAATGTTGTTTAGCACATGAACAAATAAGTACAACACTGTGCACTTAACAACATTAATAATATAGTACAGTTCCAAAAAAAAAAATAGAAAGAATCTGTCAATGAATTAATGAATGAATTATTTATTGGATGGATGCATGGATGGATGGCTGGATGGATGGGTTTGGTAGGTTGCTTGGTTGGTTGGTTGACTGACTGACTGACCGACTGGTTGAATGAATGAATTAAGGAATTAATGAATCGATATTTGATAGACTGGATGGATGGATGGATGGATGGATGTTTAATACACTGTATTAATAGATGGTTGGTTGTTTGGTTGGTTGGTTGACTAATTGACTGACTGAATTAATTAATTAATTGATGTTTAATAAACTGAATGGATGGATGGATGTTTGATAGACTGGATGGTTGGTTGACTGCCTGACCGAATGAATGAATGAATTAATAAATGAATGAATGAATTAATTGATGTTTGATAGACCTGGATGGCTGGCTGGTTGGTTGGTTGGCTGACTGACTGACTGACTGACTGACTGACTGACTGACTGACTGACTGAATGAATGAATGAATGAATGAATGAATGAATGAATGAATGAATGAATGAATGAATCGATGGATCGATGACAGATGGATCGATGGATTGATGTTTGATAGACTGGATGGATGGATGGATGGATGGATGGATGGACGGCTAATTGATTAGTTGGTTGGCTGGCTGGCTGGCTGGCTGGATTGGTTGGTTGGTTGACTGACTGAATGAATGAATGAATGAATGAATGAATGAATGAATGAATGAATTAATGAATACATGAATGAATGAATGGATCGATGATGGATGGATCGATAGATGGATGTTGGATAGACTGGATAGATGGTTGGTTGGTTGGTTGGTTGACTGACTGAATGGATAGATGAACAAAGGAATGAATGAATGAATGAATGAATGAATGAATTGATGTTTGATAAACTGGATGGCTGGCTGGCTGGTTGGTTGACTGACTGACTGACTGACTGGCTGACTGACTGACTGACTGACTGAATGAACGAATGAATGGTTCGGTGATGGATGGACGGATGGATGGATGTTTGATAGACTGGATGGATGGATGGATGGATGGATGGATGGATGGATGGACGGCTAATTGATTGGTTGGTTGGCTGACTGGCTGACTAGTTGGTTGGTTGGTTGACTCACTGACTGACTGACTCAATGAATGAATGAATGAATGAATGAATGAATGAATGAATGAATGAAT
>CAIGQV010016631.1:1473654-1518877 GCA_903798115.1 Danio jaintianensis
AATGAATGAATGAATGAATGAATGAATGAATGAATGAATGAATGAATGGATTGATGATGGATGGATCGATGGATGGATGTTTGATAGACTGGATAGATGGTTGGTTGACTGACTGAATGGATGGATGGATGGGCGGCTAATCGGTTGGTTGGCTGGCTGGCTGGTTGGTTGGTTGGTTGACTGAATGAATGAATGAATGAATGATTTTTTAATAGGATGGATTGATGGTTGACTGACTGACTGACTGACTGGATGACTGACTAAATGGATGGATGAATGAATGAATGAATGAATGAATGAATGAATGAATGAATGAATGAATGGATAAATGAATGTACGATAGAGTGGATGGATGGGTGGTTGGTTGGTTGGTTGGTTGGCTGACTGAATGAATGGATGGATGTTTGATAGACTGGATGGATAGATATTTGACACACTGGATGGATGGTAGGTTGATTGACTGAATGGATGGATGGTTGACAGATTGGACGAACGGATGGATGTTTGACTGACTGACAGAATGTTTGTATGTATGTATGTATGGATGAATGGATGGGTGGTTGGTTGACCAATCAATCAATCAAACAGTCAATCAATTAACCAACCAACCAACCAATTAACCAGTCAGTCAGTCAGTCAGTCAGTCAGTGAGTCAGTCAGTCAGTCAGTATCAATCAACATTGTACTTACCATCACTAATAATTAATTACCATTCCAAAATAAAAACAGAAAATATAACACAGTCAGTAGCATATGCAATTAATAGCAATAATAGAAGTAAAGAGTAAAATAAAATAAACATTAAATAAATAAAACTATTGGGATATTGAAGTGGAATCTTCTGGAATTGGAAATTAAATCTGAAACCAATTCACATCAATATGATTTATCTTTTCTGTCCCTGTAAGAACAGTTGGAAATTATCAAGCATCTTCCACATGCTTAACACATTTCCGATCCCTTTTAATCCTTTTTTTTTTGGTCACAATTTTTTTCATAACAGATTCTAAATTTGTAGTGGTGCACTTGTTTGGGAGTGGATGCTACTTAAATGATTCAGAAATGTCAAGTGAGCCCATGAATTATAAAAGCAACATGGGTTGTGTTGTAAATATTTCATGGCATGTGAAAGTGAGTCGGATGCTCCATGGGGTTTGTTGGTAATGACCAGTGTGAGAGAAGCACAGACTGATAAGACGAGAGATGTGAAGGGGTGTTTAGGCAGTTTTATTGTTTTTCGTTGTGTTTTACCCCATAATGTCTTCTGGACTTTATGAGGGAGGAGAAGATTCTATATTGAGCCATGTTTGTGATGCTACATTGGCTTCACGCTAAGGACACATTACCCGCAGTGAGATGGAGATGAGGGAGGGATGCTCTTATGCTCTTGCTTACTTTGTATGGTTTGAATTTTTTTAGCCACAGGACAGAAAAATCACAAATGAGATTTTGCTTGCGCTTAAAAATGCTGCATCCACAGGCAGCATGTTTAGATAGGAAGGCAACAAGGGCCCAATCCCAAATGGCACTTTAATCCCTTGTGGTCTACCTATTCATGACGTATTGCTGTGTCAGGTAGAAGTGTGCTAAGCGATCAAATAACACACACTACAGTCTTGTGGATTTAGGAGAATATTTCACCTACTGAAAATTACCCCATAATTTACCTATATGACTTTCTTTTTTCAGACAAACAAAGTTGGAATAGTTTTCATTTTTATCCTGGCTCTTCTATTTTGTAAAGGTTTGCTGTAAACGGTTGTAAACTTAATGATGGAAAGTCTTGTGGTCTGTCATTTGATAAACATTTTCTTTACGAGATATGTCTGGATGGCCTCTCTCAGCGAATATGATTTATTTTAACCCAAAATTTAACTGTTGATATCCCCGTTATGAATTCTTTAACACTGTTAAACATGTTCAATCTTTCTGATTGTAGTAAATCTTTGTAATAGTGCTTTTTAAAATTCCAATAAATGCTTAAAAGTAATTTGAACTTCAGCCTGGTTTAATAGCATTTGTATATATACAAATGTACAATTTAAGCTGTAAAATAAAGAGATTATTCCGTTAAATGCACTGGATTTTGAAGAGTATCAGCAAAAAATGGGCAAAAAACGATTTTCTCAGGTTTTTAATTGGACAACCGCAATTCAAATGGGCATATCTTCAAAACCATTCAATCTGTGAATTTGAATGGAGTATCATTTTAAAGCATAGAGTCTGCTCTGATACCAAAATCTCAATTTTGAAATTTGGGTCAGCGTGACACTGTGACATTGTGATTTTGCTGGATCAGGTCACATTTATCTTTGAGTTTGTCTATATTTTACCCAAAGCATTTATTAGAGTGTATCAAAAACAATTTTCTTGCATTTACTTAAAATAACTAAAAATTTCACAGAAAAAAAACAACGACAACAACAAAAAATACGAACCACTAACCCTAACTATCAATCAAAGGACAAATGCAGCTTGTATACAACCGTTTTTTAGTATGATTTCATGATGTTAATAATTTAGACGCTTTAGAAATTTGTGTAGGCGACACGGTGGCTCAGTGGTTAGCACTGTCGCCTCACAGCAAGAAGGTCGCTGGTTCAAGTCCTGGCTGGGCCAGTTGGCATTTCTGTGTGGAGATTGCATGTTCTCCCCGTGTTGGCGTGGGTTTCCTCTGGGTGCTCCGGTTTCCTCCACAGTCCGAAGACATGCAGTATAGGTGTATTGAATAAACTAAATTGTCCATACTGTATGTGTGTGAATGTGAGAGTGTATGGGTGTATGAGCTGGAAGGTCATCCGCTGTGTAAAACATACTGTATGCTGGATAAGTTGGTGGTTCATTCCGCTGTGGCGACCCCTGATGAATAAAGGGAGTAAGCTGAAAGAAAATTAATGAATGAGAAATTTGTGTATGAAATATGTATATATGCAACTTACACAGGCACCTGCCACATTTCTTATGCTCCATATCTTTCCATGCCAGCTATCAGAACTCAAAAGAGTCAAACTTTTCACCAGATATACATTTCTTGCAAAAAACACACAAACACATTAACACTGTATCTAATCAAAGTTGTGATATTATTGTTTGCCAATTAAAGGGAGCCGTGTCGTGCTCCTAAGTTGATATCCGCGTGTCAGATTTGAATAATGTGCTGCGGTTTTGGAGTGGCGGAGAAAGATGTGTTTGGCATACTGATGATGATACTTCACTCTCACGGCCCCGCTGGGGATGAAGCGCTGCACTTTCACCGCATATGGGATCCATTATTGGAACCCGTATTAAATAGCTTAATGGCTCCATCCCCCAGACTTTGATTTCCAGGGTGATATAATGCATGGAGAGAGCTGGAGGAGGGGATGGGATCTGTCTCTCGCGCGCACTGTGACCCATCAGCGGTTGACGTCTGTCAGTTTGATGGAAGTCTGATGGGTCAGCTGTAAGTCATTTCGAGCGGATACGCTGACAGAATGTCTCAAAGTGGCTTTAAGGAGCTACACGTCCTTGAAGGCATTTCCTGCAGTCTTGTTACGCCAGCTGCAGAATCTATTGGGCCCAGTGTGACAGTAAAGGTTTGCACATTATTAGGCTCTGGTAATGAGAGTTCCTGTGATGTTTCTCCTCTAGTGATTATCATTACTATTTATAGTCTCGCTCTATCTGAGAAGGCATTTGTGGTGCGTTTGGCTGGAGCTTTGGGAACAGAGCGGACTTCCTCGGTCACGTTAAATAGGGCTAATATAAATGGCTGTGTTGTGGCTGCGGCTGAAATCTTTGGAATTGATGGAATCAGCTGGAATTCTTTCTCTTTTTGAATTCTTTCTCTCTTTTGGAACATGATCTTTTAGTCTTATAGGACACATTCAATTGAATTTGTTTAATGTTGTTTACATTAACACTGAAAAAAGGGATCATGTTGATACATGTTACATATCACAATACATACACAATTACATACCCAAATACACTTCATTGAACATGTATACAGACATCACCTACATTATATACTATATAACTGCCGGTTAACTATGTTTATATATATATTAACTTTAACTGTTAAAAGCTATTAGTTAATTAGTTAAAGTTATAAAGTTATGGTAACTAATAACCTTAACTTTTCTGATTTTGATTGTAATACAATAATGTGCACCTTGTAAAGCTGCTTTGCAACAATAATTATTGTGAAAAGCACAATACAAATAAACTTGAATTGAACTGAATTGAACATATTTCAGAAGTTTTCCCACTGTTTCCCCATATTATCCATCCTGCTTTTCTTTGTTTTAAAACGTATACTTAAAGGTGCCATATAATACATTGAAACATGTTATATTTTTCTCTGATATCTAAATAGAAGGTATGGTTTTGGTAAGTGCAAAAACTCTCCAGAAATGGTTTTACAGGTCCATTTCCAACCCTAGGAATAATCATACTTCAGTTTCCCAAAACATCGTAGATTCCTTATTAAATGACAATCTTTTCAAATGAAGGAGTGAGTGACCACTTTATTCAGTTCAATTCAAGTTTATTTGTATAGCACTTTTTACAATAATTGTTGTTTCAAAGCGGCTTTACAAAAGGTGCACATTATTACATTACAATCAGATTAAATTAAAGTTATAATCAAATATAAGTTATTATATACAGATATAGTCAACCTGCCATTTTATTGCATATAGGTGATGTCTATGTGTACATGTTTAATGAGTTGTCCTCGAAGTCCTCTGTGGTTGGCATCATCTCTTCGTATGCCTTTATGCCACCAGAGTAACCTAGTTTACTACTGCTTTTGTGTTGTGAAAGAAACATAGGCTAAATTATAATTATTCTTGACAAAGAAAGTTGCGGAGATGTGTTTTGAGTTATATATTGAGTTTATTTTTTTCATTTTTAATATACAATCAAGCCCGAAATTATTCATACCCCTGGCAAATTCTGACAAAGTTTTTGTTCAAATGTAAATAAAAGCTGAGAAATATTTTTTTCCCACAATGATGCCTCTTGTACATCGTCTTATTATCTTTTGAGAGAAGCGGGTCTCCGTTGCTGGTGTACCATTTCTGGTAAAATAGAATATGCCAGGGGTATGAATAATTTCTGGCTTGACTGTATATTTGTAACAAGTGCAATAAAGTTCCAAATGCAGCTTTATTTAAGCAAAGGGATGGTCAGACAGGCAGGGTCAACAGGAGCTAACAGTACAACATGGGTAATGCAATAGAGAAATCCAGAAAGAAAGGCAATTGTCAGGGCAAGCAGAAAACACTTTAAAAATCCCAAAACAGTCCAAAATCAAAACATAGGTAAATACCAAAAACAAGAACCGGGAAACCGCTGGGTGATGCACACTAACAGTGATACAAGACTGAGCAAAGATGTGTTTAAAAATGAGGTGTATACATAGTCCTGGTAATCAGTCCTCATGAGCTTCAGTTGTGTGTCAGTTGGGTGATCTAGAACTGGTGTGTGTGAAGTGCATGATGGAACATGTAGTCCGGTTCAGTGGCAGATGTGATGTGTAGAGTGCCCTCTAGTGTGTCTGGTGGGCACTCAACTTGGTGACTGTGACAATATTAGTATTAGGGATGCAACGATTAACCAATTTCACTATTAACCACGATTTAATTAATCACGGTTATTAATCGTAAAGGCTTCTCAACACCACGTTTCTGTTGCATGGAACAAAACTGCTGCAACTAAACAAAGTTATGCCAACTTTGCACTAGTTTAAAGTTCCAAGCTTGTACACTGGATTAACTATGGCTGAGGCTAGCAGCATAAGGGGTCGTTCACATATCGTGTCTTTTGCGCACGCAAATTCGTTATTTCCAATGGAGGTGAGCAACTTACTTTTATTACTTATGTTTAAATGTCAAAAAACTTTTTTTCACTTATTTTTAAGTCCAAAGAGAGGAGTGGACTATAATTTGTTTTATTATTATTATTATTATTTTGTGCTGTATTATTTGGTTACTGAGCAGCAATAAATAAATAAATAAAATATAAGGATAATTTTCTAAACTAGTAGTGTTTTGAAATTAATAAATGCATAATAATCGTGATAACCGTGATTATTCCTAAGACTATAATCTTACAACCAAAATCTATAATCGTTGCATCCCTAATTAGTATCAACAGAATTCAAAGGAATCAATAGTAACCTCCGCATAAGCAGATGAAAGTTTATTTTTATCCTTTCACTCCCGAAAAATGACAGTAAGAGACGAGTGATATGACAAAATGCTGTTGTTGTTTCATTACAAACACACACGTGTTTGTTCATCTTTATTTATATTGCGCATTTACAATGTAGATTGTCTCAAAGCAGCATAGATGAAGTTCTAGTAAATTAGATGAAGTTCTAGTAAATTAAAACTGCCTCAGTTCAGGTGTCACAGTTAAAGTTCAGTTTAGTTCAGTTCAGTGTAATGCAAATATCACTGCTGATAGCCCAAACACTGGAGAGCAACTCCACATTGTCGCCATATTACAAACATATACATATCCAAGCTAATTTCACAACATACACTGCACTGTAAAAAAAAAATGCTGCATTGTTAAGTCAAATTAACTTTAATAGTCATCTATCAAACTGATTAAAATATTACTGTAAGTTAAACTTTGTATAACTTAAAAAAATGCAATTGAAACCTGATTAACTTATTAAAATAAGTTAAAGCAGCATAAAAAGTAATTGTTGTCTTCACTTTTTAAAGATTTTACAGTGTGTAAGGACCGCAATGCAGTATAATGATACGCTCTCTTGACACAAAACAGAAAAAAAGCTCTTAATAAGCAGTTTGATTTCCTTTGATTGACAATTCCTATTGAGATTCTTGAAACCCCTCGAAATCGATTCCTTTTTGAATCACTTCCCAGCACTGAATCACATGTGGTTGTGTTGTTTTGTGTGTGCCGCAGGTTCCTCTGAACGCCGTGATGAGTTCCTGAGTGCTCCGTTCTCCTCGGCCAGCTGTCTTGGAAGAGCAAGGGCTCTGGTGACAGCAGTGGCACCCAGAGAAACAAACACTGACGAGCGGCCATGGCTAGTGGTAACTGTAACCTCCTCTTATTATGTCCGGTACATTGGCTGTTTAGCAGGCCAGTCAAAACTGCACATGCTTCCATAAGTTAGTGAGCTGTGGACGTGGGCAGCATTTTAAGCCATCGTAAGCGCGCTAATGATGTGAAAACTGTTCCAAACGTAGGCAGGATGATTATGCTGTCTTCTGAGATACCTCGTTATGGCAGATTCCAGAGCAGCATCGAGCAGAAAAAGAAAGATTAATGCATTGTACTGAGCTCAGTGTAAAATAAATCCTCGATATGTTTAGGGTCTAAAAGACAATAATCCTTTCATTCAGCGAAAATGCATAAAATTTATTCAAAAATTGACATTTATAATGCCATAGATAATATAAGGTTAAAAAAGACTTATATTTTGCCAAAAAAAAAAATATATATATCACGTTAAACAAAAATGTTAATGTTTTCAACAATTATTATGATAATAAATGTTTCCCGAGCATCAAATCTGCATATTAGAATGATTTCTAAAGGGTCATGTGAGTTAATGATGCTAAAAATTCAGCTTTGTGATCACCGGAATAAATTACATTTCAAAATATATATTTACAGAGAAAACATATATTTTAAATCACTTAATGTACAGTTTTCCGGTATTTTTGGCTGAGCATAAGAAGCTCATTTGCACATTTTACAGACCCCATAGTTTTCAGTTGAAATGTATATTTATTTAACTTTTTTTTTTTTTTACAATATTTACTTTTAAAAGCTGTGCATGTTAGCATACTTATACTGATTAGAGTATTATAGTTTGTTATTAGTATAACAACATTTTATTAACATATTATTAATAATAACATATTATTATATTAATTTATTACAATAATAATCACATTGCTCTGTGCCATGAAATTCGAAGTTGTGCGGAAGTCAAACAGTTTCCAAATACCAATGAGATTTGCAGTTAAATGAAACGCACTGTGTCTGTACCAACATTAGAAAACAGCATAAAATCTCTAAAAAAGGTCAATGCAAAACTAATGTTGAAGGGCAAGCATGTTGAATATTAGCCGATAGGCTGACAATTTCTAGTGATAAGTCATTTTCCTACAAAAGCAGTTTATAGTATCAGTAAAGCCTCCCCTTCACTGACATTCGTTGAAAAAGCAGCCTTTTATCCCCTTCCCTGCAATATGCACCATCAATTAAGATTTAAACATGAGTGTACTTACAAAAATTAACCATGGTTTTACTAGAGTAAAAGTGTAGTAACCACATCTTTAAGGCACATCGATTACCATTTGTATAATCACCGCATATACCATGATTAAACTATGTTTAGTGAAGAAAGACCATAAGTCTATAATGACAACTCTTGTAACTCAAAGATTTGGCAATGTTGATGTGCTTGTTATTGGTTGGTTTTGATTATTAGTGCAGAGCAAGAACCCAGACTTGCTACTTCCAGTTTATTCACAAACATGCTGTCTGAGAATATAACACACTGCTGCTGCAAACATAACATACAGTAAATAAAGCACCCCGCAGTATATCGATACACAGATGGGGCTGGGAAACTGAAAACGAGCTGCAGCACCATGTATTTAATGATGTGGCTGAAAGCAGATTGATTGGACCTATCAGCCTGTGCATATTTTATGACAGATCTTTGGATTTAATTTTTTAGGTTTCCTAAAACATGGTCAATTAATGATTGGTAGTAAAACCGTGGTCAGTTTTCATAAAAGTTTGCAATTCTGCTCCTGGAGGACCAACATCTTACACATTTTAGTTCCAACCAACTCCAACACACTTGCCTGGAAGCTTCTGAAGAATTTCATTAGCTGGTTCAGGTGTGTTTAATTAGGGTTGGAGTTAAACTGTGTGCTATTTCAGATGATTGGGACAATGTGTTTGTGCCAAATAAATTAAATGATCTGTTGGTGCATTTGCTTTGACGTTTTATGTAATCTACTCTTGTGAATTCTTGGTGTGAACCCAACATTAGAAACACAGGGCATCCATGACTTAAAGCAGGGGTTCCCAAACTCATCAGCTTATGACTCCCAAAAATACCAGTGTCAGCGACGTGTGATCCCCACTAATCTGGGTGGTTATACTGTAAACATACAAACATTGTGCACACAACAGTGCACACAAACCAATAGGGCTATATAAACATAAGCATATTGATAACACAAAAAAGTGTGCAACAGTCCATATGATTTTTTTTTAAACCTTGTGTATTGTTTTAAATTGACTACCCTTCATTATGTTCGTGGCTGTGCCCCATTGACTTCCATTATAATGACATTTTTTGATTGCAAAGCCATGACACCATGTAATCATGCATTCTTGATTGTTGGTGGTTTTCCCTGTTGGGACATGATGAAATCATCCCCAACAGCACACAAGGGTTAAGTAAATTATTCACTGGTTTAATTTCAATGTGGACCTCACCTAATGAGATGGGTGAGCACAATGTTTGGAGCACAGCAAGTCCATTCTTGGTTTAATTTTGGAGACCTCCAATCAGAGATCATCCTCCACATTCAGCCATGACCTGTATTTATTTTTAATGTACATGAGCTCCAAAAAGGTGTCGGAAATTTTAACAATACATCGTAAAAAGGCACTATTGCAGTGTCTTTAATCTAACAAAATCACCCCAGGGGTTCCAATTCAATAAAATTAAAATCAAAAGGGTGATGGTTGCATGTTGTTGTTTTTTAATGTAAATGTTGACTACTATTTTCATATAAAAAAAAAAAAAAAAAAAAAAATATATATATATATATATATATATATATATACTTTTGAGTGTGTAACAGAAGAGCAAGCTTTGGGACACACTACTTCCTCGTTAACAGATCGTTGTATTGCTTATGAGCCCTGTCAATCATCCACACATCATCCACATTTCTGTTGTATTTAATTTCCTACCTTATTGGAAAAGCAGCAGCAGGATAATCTCCCATTCACGAGTCTTTCATGCAGAGAAATCTCCTCAGGTCTTTGGATAATTATGCATTCAGATGTTAATGTCCAAACATTTATATAAGTTCAGTATTGTTGTTGCAGATGAAATATAACACAGACAACGCGATTTAAATATTTTCCAGTTGGCTAGATATTAAATAACAGTCATACAAACATCTTTACCGAAGCATCTCTACTTGACGGTTGGTCTCGCGTGTCCATCATGTTTGTAGTTCATTTACACTTTTCACCCGCGTTTGTAGTTCTAATCGAATTCACATCCTGTGTACTGTGGGCAATATCAGCGGTTAGAGTATGGACTGGAAATAGTCCGGTCTTAAAATTTTGAGTAAACCAAAAAAGTTAAAATAGTAAACCATCCGGGAACCTTTGACTTACTTTTTTCAACATACTACAATTTGGGACATACTAATTCTATTTTCAAATACTATTTAGGACGGATAGTATGCCAATTGGGACGCAGCCATAGATATAATAGATGTCGCCTGGCCTATTGTTGTCTATTGGAAGGAATGTGTCAATAGAGCCGCCATTTTAGTACAGGGTAGCGCTTCTTTGAAATGAATGCGGGACCAAGGTGCAGTGGAGGACTGTGGCCATCCAGAGCCAGAGATATACACATATACACATATATCTATGATCGGGAATTTTCCCCCGTGGTCAGTACGCAAAAAAATGTAAAAAAAAAATTTTATTACGAAAATTATAATTTTACATCACTTTTCTACATCGATGGATAAGTGACCGCACGGGCATTGCCGATAAAGAGTGTGTGTTTGTGTGCATGGAAATGTATTATCCTCCCTTCCTGTTAAATTTGATCTAATCCGTGTCGTGAAACACACCCCCTCTCCCGCTTTCACTTCTCATTCTAACGGAGGGAGCGATTCGTTTGTGAATGAATCTCCGTGATGAACGACTCGTTCACTTAGCCGACAATAATACAAGTTTCTAGCACCGCAGCGTCTTGTTGTCATATTTCTTTTTCATTGTCTGCTGATTTTATTCAACAAAACTAGCATAAGCCTAGTATTGAGTGCAAGTTGATGCTACTTTGCCTTATGATGAGTGCAGTAAGAGACTGTATTATCATCAATAACGTTACTTGTTGAGCACAAAAGTTTGTAACATGTAAAAAACGAAATTTTACCTATGAAATGTTCTGCCTTTGTGCTTTGTTTTCTTTGTTTGCTCGTTACTACACCCGTAAGCAGCGCTAAAGTCCAGCATCTTCACATTGGCACACTGTCTTGACTTGTGCGGTTGAATGATGTTTGTCCTGGGAGCACTGTACAAATGTGGCGGCGCTATTGACGCATGCTGAGGGTCCGTATGCGATATCTAGTGTATATATCTATGGGACGCAGCAAGAGTTTAGCTCCAACCCTAATCAAACACACCTGAACAAGCTAATCAGTGTCTTGGAGATCACTAGAAAGCTACAGGCAGTTATGTTTGATTAGACTTGGAGCTAAACTTTGCAGGACAATGGCCCTCCAGGACCGAAGTTACCCATCCCTCATCTAAAGCTGGATTTAAAAAGCAAAAAAGCAAAGCAAAACTGGATTAAGTGGCCCCCAATGTAAAGCGCAGCAGACAGGTTATTCTCTAGTGATTCCATAAAATAGATGCAGCTGTTTAGCCTGTGTTTTCAAGATAGGCTACTAGTCAGGATTTAACAGATTGCATTTTCTCTGCAGCAGCAGACGGCATCGGCAGTTTGGGAACTGAGCAGAGCCACATCAACGTTCCCGTGGCTGATCCCGGAGCCTGGGCCACCGCCATGAACAACCTGGGCATTGTGCCGATGGGCTTAACCGGGCAGCAGCTGGTATCAGGTAAAAGCCCTGCGTCCTCTCTCCAGTGTGCTAATCCTCATGTTTCATCCACAGCTCTCCCTGCTCTTCCCTTTCGCGGCAGGGGCAATAAAAGGCAGATATTAAAGCGGGGTTCCCATATTCCCCCTCTGGCAAACTGCACAGGCACACCAGCCAAATATGTGACCTTTAGAATCAACACTACACATTGGATTTGGAAGCATGCTACAGTTTGTTGAGCTTTATTCTTCAGCCGAGATGCTGAATTGTTGAGGCACTGAAATGCTCACATCCTGGCATGATGGTGGCAACTGCTTTCTTGCCTTAAGCCTTGAGCAAAACACCATTTTTTTGTAGAGATCTTTGTCCGAGAGCTGGACTTTAAACTGTATTTCTGTCTCTGATTAACCTGTTATCATTAACAACCATCAAAACTGGTCTGCTGTTTTTGAAAATGGCTGTTAAATAGAAATCGTCTCTTATAATAAAAAATGTTACTTTTCGTAAGCCATGGATGCAGTGAGTGGACTTGACAGTTTGTTTGCTCCATACACTGCCATTTCACCTCTCTTGCTTTGACAGCATCCGTGAGTGGGAGTGGAAGCAGTTCAACTAAAGTCGAGTTACTCTTATGATGAAGTAGTTAGCTTCACCAAAAGCTGATCACAAAGTGGCCAGCTTCACTGAAGCTATTTAAAAGCATGTTAGTTTTTACATTAAAATATATAGAAACCCCTAGTTATTCTGACTTATGGACTATATTCTTTTTCAAAGAACGTTCAAATCAAGAGAATTAAACCATTTTAACTACAGTAGTAATATGGACCGTGTTGTTTTCACCATGCTAATGAATGTCATACACCCTTGATTTCAAACTTGGTTTTTATAAAACACCAAAGATGCTTTAATATGTTTTGTGTTTTATTAGACTGCACAGAGTAGCATTATAACAGAACCCTAAAATATATTCAGTATGATAAATCAGCTCTGCTTCTTCTCCACGTGATTACGACCAGAACAACTAGAAGTGGTGGACTGTGGCATAATAAAAGCTCTGCTTCTTTCATCCTCTTGTGTTCCTCTCTCATAAGCAGTTGTTTCAGCATCTCATTTGACTTTGATTGCATTATTCAGCATTCAGCATTATTCTGCTTTATACTAATATGATCATATGTTTTGAATACTTTAGTTGAATACTATAGTTTAGTTACCATGATGACAAAAATGTAGACAAAAACTACCAGTCATGGCATCATTAAACTACTGTACACCTTTGTTTGTTGTGAATACGCACCCTCTGGTGGCAGAAACTACATACTGTGCCTTTAAGTGGGCAGTGTATTCATCTTAAAGTGCTCATTATGTTTTTTACTGTAATCCCATAAACCACGTTTGTGTTTAATAGACATCTAATAGACATAGAAACACAGATGCTTGACTACAACCATGCTAAATGTGGTCTCTCAGAGAAAATCTGATAGACGTCTAAGATTAGCCCAAAACTAGTCATTAAATAGACAGATTGATACAAATGTGAATTTCTTCTTGAATTTTCTTTCAAAATGTTTACATTTACATACATAAGCACACTATTATGAACGTTAATGTTTTTGTGTGCATTTGACTAGGGCTGCATGCACGACACTTGGAAAATATGTGACATAAGATATTGCTTTTGAGTGTTCTGATAATATATTATTCAATATTTCTAGTTATATAACATTTCCTTAGAGAAAAGCAATTTTTATTAGCTTTTAAAAAATATTATGTAATGATCATACTAAAATAAACAGCCAATAATGGATATTTTTCTGATCTAAAAAAGGTGCAAACATTTAGACACTTTGAATTAATGAAAACCTGGGCAGATATTCTCTTATTGGGTGTTGTCGTTTTCTTCTCGTCTCAACTCCCATCATTAGTGTTTATTTTTAGCTCTAGGTACATCTTCTAGCCAATAGCAGAACAGCACCTGGGTTGATGGGTTTAAAGATTTTCAGTTTCGGCCCATAATTTTCATTTGGGTACATCCCTAAAAAAAGTTATTTATTGCACCTCTCTGTGATATGATTATTGTATGGAAGCCTGTTTCTGCCACAATAAATCGCAATAACCTCCATGATTTTTTATTCAGAGGCGGAAATAGTATTCCATATTATTGCTTATACTATTATCGCGGTAATGATACTTTTTCAATATATCATGCAGCCCGGCATTTGACAAAAGTTTTTGTGATACAGAACTGTGATTGACCACATGATACATGTGCATGGTTTGTGTCTGTGCACTCAGAAAGCCAATTAAACTAACAGTTTAAACTTACAAGTTTTCTAGTGTTTAAATGTATAAAAGAACAACCTGTCCTCCAATCTATATAATAGAGTTATTTATTTGTAGCCTTCTTTTATAAAATCCATAGATGCATTTACTGAAAATGTATTTCGACATATAGAAAGTAGCGAAAGTAATAAACATTTCTCAAATATATGCATGGATGTGTGTATTTATATATGCATATTAAATAAACACAGTACACACAGTTAAAGTCAGAATTATTAAACCCCCTGAATTATTAGCCCCCCTGTTTATTTTTTTCCCCAATTTCTGTTTAACGAAGAGAAGATTTTTTTCAACACATTTCTAAACATAATAGTTTTAATAACTCATTTCTAATAACTGATTTATTTTATCTTTGCCATGATGACAGTAAATAATATTTTTCTAGATATTTTTTAAGACACTTCTATACAGCTTAAAGTGACATTTAAAGGCTTAACTAGGTTTATTAGATTAACTAGCCAGGATAGGGTAATTAGGCCCATTGTATAACGTTGTAACATTGTATAACGATGGTTTGTTCTGTAGACTGTCGAAAAAAATATATAGCTTAAAGGGGCTAATAATTTTGACCTTAAAATGTTTTTTAAAAAATGTAAAACTGCTTTTATTCTAGCTGAAAGAGAACAAATAAGACTTTCACCAGAAGAAAAAAATGTTACCAGACATACTGTGAAAATTTCCTTGCTCTGTTAAACATCATTTGGGAAATATTTAAAAAAGAAAAAAAAATTCAAAGGGTGTTTAATAATTCTGATTTCAACTGTATATATTATGTCAAAACAAGCTTTTATTTTGGATGCAATTAATCGCGAATTTTTTTTGCCCAGCACTAATATAAAGCAAACAAAATGCATTTATCTGGATTTCTCTTCTGTTTTTTGACACATTTTGGATTCATTTTAATGTGTACTTGCTATAAATGAACATGTAACTTGTTACCATAAAACCATATGTTGATTTTAAAACATATATAAAACTGAAAAATGTTAAATTAACTATAGCATTACTGTTTATTTTTGCTAACTCTCCCCCCTCATGTCAGTTCCTGAGACAAATAAAGTCTCTCATAGGCTTGAATCCTATTATAATTGCTATCACGCTAGGGAAGCCGAGGATTGAGGCAAATTATGCTCAGATTAAAATGCATGAGCCGATATTTTAGATCATGATTATTTATGAGAATTCGGGAAGGCACAAGTCATTTGAATTGCTTATAGGTTTTTTTTTTTTTTGTTCT
This sequence comes from Danio jaintianensis, assembly GCA_903798115.1. Taxonomy (NCBI): domain Eukaryota; kingdom Metazoa; phylum Chordata; class Actinopteri; order Cypriniformes; family Danionidae; genus Danio; species Danio jaintianensis. The sequence goes on from CAIGQV010016631.1 coordinate 1,489,078, forward strand.
TGGGTGACTTCAGAAATCATCTAAGAGTGAATATTAAAACCATTATCCTCAGCTTCCGAGTAAAAGCCTCTGGTAATACGCCACAGCTGAAAGAAACACTTCCAGAAGTTCTTATGAGGATTTTATATACGCTATCCTCTTTCTTTCTGCTGCTTTCATACACACACGTGTAATACATGCAAGCTTCCAGCGATACGCCTCTAGATACCCAAAAGAGGATTTTGTCACACTATCATAAATACCGGCCTTTGAGAACAAACAGGCTGGAACGGTCTTTGTCTCCAGGACTATTATTATGACGCTGACAGAAAATTCCAGCTTCAAAGGAATGATTGGAAAAGATGTGTCTGGTTTCTGTCAAATATATAACAGATTATGCTGAAATAACCTCTGAGTCTTTGTTTTAATTTCCCTCAGCATGTTTCCAGGCACACTTCAACATCACACATATTGCTTATAACACACACACACACACACACACAGCTTTTATTTTTTCTCGTATCTGCTCATAAATTTGCTGCTCGCAGAACAGATGCCCACTTGCACAATTTTTTCCTCGCAGGCAGTTTCATTCTCAGTATTTCAGCACATTTTTTTTCCCAGCATTGATTATAAATGTTTATTTGCACCAGCTCATTAGAAGACATGCTTTGTCAGAGCATTTTTTTTTATCCCGCTGGATTGGTGAGCCACAACAATGAATACGGCTCTAAATATAGATGATTTTCCTGCAGTTAGGAGTTGCTTTTGTTGTGGCTCCATTGTCAGAGTTTTACACTGAGCATGCTGGGAGATTTGGGCTCAGAATTGGTGTAAGCCCTGAATGTATGAATGCACAGATTTACACAAGATTCAAAGAGGCAGCTTTAAGTGGCTTAGAAGAAATAGAAGGAAGAAAGGGAGAATAGAAAGCAAATCAGGCTCCACCAGAAACAGTCTCGTGCAGTCATGATGACCTATTTAACTACTGCACTGTACTCTCAAAGAAATATCATCCTGAGTGCTGTTTATGCAGAAACTAGGACTTGGAAATATGTATGTGAGATATACAGGCAAGAAAAGCACTTTTGTTTCTTTTAGGATGAAGTAGAGTTTAACATTTAGGAACTGATTTAAATTTTTGGACTAAAGGATGGGAATAAAGTGAACAGATTTTATAATTACATTGATTTTTTTATTTTATTAAATGATTTATTTTTGTATATGTGACCCTGAACCACAAAATCCAGTCAGCAGCCAAAAATACATTGTATGGATCAAAATTACATATATTTTTTCTTTTATGAAGAAAATCATTAGAATGTTACGTAAAGACCATGTTCCATGAAGATATTTTGTACATTTCCTTCCATAAATATATTAACACTCAGTTGATTAGTAATATGGGTCACACTTTACAAAAAAGGTTCCATTAGTTAATGTATTTACCAACATGAACTAATTATGAACAATACTTGTACAGCATTTATTAATCATAGTTTAACATTTACTAATATATTATTAACATCCAAATTAATGCTTGATAACATTAGTAAATGCACCATGAGGTAACATTATCTGACAATGAACAACTATATTTTCATTAACTAACCTTAACTAACATAAAAAAATACTGCAATAAATGTATTGTTCATTGTTTGTTCGTGTTAGTAAATGCATTAACTAACATTAACTAAAACAACCTTATCTTAAAGTGTTACAGTGAAATGCATTGCTAAGAATTTAATTTGGACAAATTTAAAGTCAATTTTCTCAGTATTTAGATTTTTCGGAACCCTCAGAATTCAGATTTTCGAATAGTTGTTTCTCAGCCAAGTATTGTCCAGTCCAAATGCTGTGTTCACACCAAATGTGGAGCATCACGTAATTTACTCCAGTTTACTCTCTGGGATATTTTTTGCCCTCTCACAAATTTTTCTTTCGAGTGCATGTCTGTAACAGTCCCGGTTTTGTGTTTCTGTGTATTTCAGTTTAGTGTTTTCATTTGTGTATTTAAGTTCCTTTTGTTTCAGTTCTGTTGGTTGTTCGTTCTGTAACATAACGGAAAAAGGACAGGCAAAATGCTGATCCAAACACAGTATTCAACACAGGTCTTCATTGAATAGAAAGAAACAAAAAAAGTTACCCCCCTTAATGCAGCCACCAAACAACAAACAGAACTGAAACAAAAGGAACTTAGCAAATGAGAAATAGTTCTCTGCCCTTTGTCATCAAAATTAATAAGCTAATAGGTTTAAATTAAGGCAACGGGGTGACATGAAAACACTAAACTAAAATATGCATAAACACAAAACCAGGACTGTTACACAATGTCATTCATGTCACCCAGCAGTAATTTGCCTCTATTCACGCGTTTGCATTGACTTTGGATGTAACTTACAGTACTCTCTCAAATTTTTAATGCTGTGTTTGCTGTGAACCCTGCATAACAAACCATATCAGTGGACAGCTTATTTTGTTTATGATATAAAAAATATATATATACGTATGACTGGTTTTGTGGACATGTTTATGTTTGTGCTTCTTGTAGTTTATCTATTTACATCATGTGTTTAGTTTCTTATCTCTTTGTTCTCATTGCTTGATTATTTCCATGGTTACTGACAGGTTGTTTGATTATGTTCACCTGTTCATCATTGTCTTTTTTCCCCTTTAGTTCTTGTCTAGTGTATACACTCCCCAAGTTTTTTACTTTGTTGGTTCCTTTTAAAGTTTTTTTGTTGTTGTTGTTGTTTTGGTTAATTTTTATTCAAAGTGGATTTGGTTGTTGCAAATAAAGACGTCTTCTTGCTTGGAGGAAGTATATATTCATCATATATTAATATAAACATTGTAATTAATATATTACCAATAATTAATTAATTATTAACTGAAAAATTGTAAAAAGTAATAAATAACTGAAAGATATTCTACTATATTTAATATTTAATTAAGTTTCAACATTTACTAATACATTTGCATTGATTAACATTAGCACACTTGCTAACATGAGAAACTTACATGAGAAAACTATGTATTGTCTATTGATTAAAAATGAAACGTTGTATTATATCGTATTGTGTTGTATTGTATTATATTATTTTGCTAATATTAATTTTAAATTCTTTACACTATATGAAAACATTAAGCACAGTGATGTAACCCAGTAGACACACAACGTCATAAGACGTTAATATTAGGTTAGATTTAGGTTGTGATGTCAGATAACCAAAATTCAATGTTTAGCCAACATCTAAGGACAATGTTATTTTGAAGTCCAATAATGACATCAGATGACGTTGATATTTGGTTGATTTTAAGTTGTGCTGGAAAGAGACCAAAATCCAACGTCAAGCCAACATCTTAAACCAACGTCATATTGACATCAAATACTGACATTTATTCGTCAGGTATGGCAACCAAAATCCAACGTCAGATAGGCAAGGCAAGTTTATTTATATAGCACATTTCATACACAGTTGCAATTCAACGTGCTTTACATAAACAGGAATAAAAGAGACAAGTATAAATAAAATAAAAACAAATAATATAAAAACAGATGAAAACAGCGTAAAGACCCATATTCCAAAACACCGGTGTATCATATTTTCTTATTTTACTCTGGGACCTCCCCATTCTGGTGATCACCCCCCCTCTGTGGACTTTTTCGGTACGATAAACGTTATAGTGGTAACATCCACATAACATCAAGCTGTAACATCATTAGATGTTGATATTTAGTTGATTTTAGGTTGGACGTTGGACATTGGCCTAACGTTGGGTTCTGACATCAACCTGATTTTCATTTCCAAACAAACGTCAATCTGATGTCATGTTGACATCCTGTCTCTGCTGAGAAATTACTTGGAAATACTGGAATAAAAAAAATGGATGTTTATTGTTATACATATACATGTATATACATATCATCACATTTATTATCCTTTTTAATTAGTATTTATTATTTTAAGATTAGATCATAAACCTTAATAATGTATACAACAAATAGCTCTATTTTTATTGAAGCTGAGCAGTAGACGTAAAATGTAGGTTTAGTGTGTGTGACTCAGTGCTGCTCGAGTTATTCACCGTCATTTTGGCTTCTCAGGATAATTATGCATATTAGCTGTGGTGAGCAACAACTGGAAATCTTTCAAGCCCAAAAAAAGGGGTGACTGTGAAGAAACAGCTGAGACGAATTTCCTTACGGATTATGTATTTGGACGGCAGGGCCTGGGGCTGCAGTGTTTGGCGCTTTGCATTTAGTAATGGTGTTTGTGATGGGCTTTGATTAATGTCGTCTCACCTCTGAAATGATGAGCAGCTGCGTCCTGTTGCAACGAAATGCTTTTGGAACCTGCTGACTTCGTAGTGAATCCAATTTTTATGGAAAGCAGATAATAGCAACAAATAAAACCTGAAGCAGCTTTTTTTGGAAAGGAAACAAGACTTGTGAGCCAAAGGATTGAGTAGTCCTTGAATCATTCTGACGGAAGAAAAACAACATTAAGAAACCATAAACGTGAAGGCGTGCGTGTAATTTACCTGTTTACATTTTGATTCGAGCTTTGCATGGATCTCCTGATGCGTTTCACATGATTGCAGCCGCTTTGAGATTTATGGATCGTAATTTTCATCATCTCTTTCCCCAGCAAGGGATTCGAGATTTTCCTCCAGTTCAAGCATCTATTGTGTTAGATTTACTGTTCTCCGCTGTATTATGTCACTACAAGACAAAGTAAGCAGGATTTTCCTGATTAAGGTTGAAATATTACAACACCGTAAAAACAAAGAGCTCTCAGTAACTGAATAATGTTTAGATGAGAGAAGTGTTGGTGAAGCTGTGTTTAAAGTGCCCTTTTCCAAGCTACAAAGTAGACATAATTTAAATTTAAACAAGCTTGGAGTTAAACTATAAGCTACTAATAAAAATCAGTTAGTTTTTTTCAGGTTATACTGAAGCAGCCTAATAGGAAAAAGCATTGTTTTGAAAACAGTTACGCTACTGAGTTGTAGTAGTGAAGGCTATACAAGTTGTGGGCTGTAATGCTTAAGAGAAACACTTACTATATTTCTACACCTTTTATCTTTTGTGTAGGTAAAACAGCATTGAAATGTGTGTTGGCATATTTACACAAATGACATTAACTTAGACTTTTCATATTTAATGTACATTTATGTAGCAGACCCTGATAATTCCAAAGAAAGAAAGAAAGAAAAGCCATGGCTGTACATTTAAATAACTAATACTAGTGATTAACTGTAGATGGATAAAAGAAGAGGTCCAAGCACTGAGCCTTGAGGCACCTCATGCTGTGTTCAGACTGCATGATTTTTAAAGTAGTCGCATCACAGATGTTTTCACACTGACTTGACTATCTGGGGTAGAGTTCCGTCGCTGCTATGTTTACACTGCAAGATGGATCGGCGAGAGGGGGTTTCACACTACATGACTTTACAATAGGAAGAATCACTGACAACTTTGGCCCAATTCTATTTTTGTACCCCTACCCCTTCAAAATGTACCCCTAAGAAATGGGACAGCACTACAACACCTGCACACGTCATCATATGTCATCGCGCTCTCTTGCATCATATGGGATCGACGATGCGACTGCTGTAGTTATTCCAGTTGCGTTATTTTTTGGTATTTATCTTCAGGAAATCACTGAAGGCATATATCATGTTATCATAATGATATAATGTGGCAATAAGATCGTAACTGTACTGTGCATTTACACCGTGGCCATATTCATCTATGTAAACACACAAAAACAACATAAACATTATACCAGACACTGTAGAAAGGTCACTCCCAGCCACTAGACTTTTCTGACAGGGTATTCCAGTGTCATCGAGTGACAGAATGTTTTGGGACTACTATACAGGAGTTATTATTAGGGATTATAGATGGCCAAATTTTTATTTTAGCATTAAAAAAAAAAAACATGACGGTAAAACACGAATGCCGTTATGAGTGTATTAAAACATATGCTTGTTTGTTCATAATAATGACAAAAAACACTAATTTGTGCATCTCATTTTGTGTGCAGCCATGCTGCCGCTGTAGATGGTGTATTCTGGGAAATTTTCTTACCCCTTGGTTTTGAGTGTGGTCCTGAAAAATCGCAGTTTTGAGAGTTATCTAGCCCTTCGCCTTAGCCCTACGCCTTCAAGCTAAAGAGAATTGGGACACCCCTACCCCTTCACGTGAATGTGCAAAAACTAGGGGTAAGGGGAAGGTCTAAGGGGTAGAATTGGGATTGGGCCTTTGTCTTGGTCCACAAACTACGTCTCACAACCAAACACATGTGAGAAGTGAGATGGAAACAACGCAAGGTCACATAGTATATCTTTTGTTAATAACTAATGAGAAAGAAGCCTTTAGTGGAGTAGAACATGTACTTATTTTGCTCACCTGGGTTTTGAAGGGAATTAGCAATTTCGCTTCAACTTTTTTTTTTTTCGACCTGGTTGTGGTATTGCTCAGATGAGATGTCACGTCAAACAGACACGGGTGCTCCTGCCAATTTCCAAATAGACCGAAAAGAAGCCCTTAACTTCTCCCCCAACCTCCCGCTGGCCTGCAGATACCCATACTAGTGGATGCTCACGGGCGTCGGCGACTCATCTGCGATTCTCTCAGATCGGGTCTTTAATAGTTCACACTGTGTGATTGTTACTCACGTGAACGAGCACAGATTTGCCTGTGATTTCAGGCATTTGTCTGCAATTTCTCAAAACCTGTCAAGGAGTCAGAATCAGGGCTAAAATCGTGCAGTCTGAACTCGGCATCAGTTGCTAATGATTGCGTGTGTATGTTTTGTTTCCTGGGCATAAAACTCATTCCCTTTGCATCTCTACCACCAAAATTTGAATTTGTCCTGTTCTTTAGATTTGACATGCTTACCGTTTATAGTATTTTTGTTTGTTGGTGGTGATGGTGTTGTTGTCAACCCAGGCTCATTCTGAAAATGTACCTCTATATACATTTCTGGAGAGCGCCAAATACATCCCAGGAGCTATTTTTTTTTTGCAATTTTTGTCTTCGTGAATCCACCATCTCAAATTTCTTTCACGAGTGCCATTTGCACCTGCTGTTCTCACGTAAATCCACCAGAGGCCGCTGTTTACTGACTGTTTGACTGACTGGATGACTGACTGACTGATCGACTGACCCACCCTCCTCCTTCCCTAAACCCAACAAAGTTTTTTCAAAAGCACAGATTGACCCACCCACCAACTTCCCTAAACCCAACCGACAGTTTTAAAAAGCAATCCAGAAAAGAATAACCCTCGCCTGATTTTTACCACGTTTTTAGGTTTTACCACATTCTCACCCTGTTATTTACTTGTTTATTTTTTTTTTTTGGAATCTGTTTTTGTCTTACCTGCTTTATGTAAACTTCCTTCACCGGACTCGAACCCCGTTGTTGTGGTCAACTCCTCTCTGCATCTCAAGTCCGCTGACATGCATGGCAAGCTAACTAGACAAACTGGTAACAGCGGGAAAGCCATCCATACAGAGGTAATCGGTCAGCTGGTAAGTGCGAAAAGGAACGGTCATTTTAAAAATGAAATGCATATGTACTTACGTACTTCTGGCTACATAATCTCGATCTCCAGAAATGTATATAGGGCTACGTTTTAATGTAAACAGGGCTACGTGTTGAGCCTATGTTGGTTATTGTTGATCAGGCTGAGATGGCTGATGTGTCGGAGGTCTAGCATCTTAGCTGTATCTTACCTTACCCTACCAATATGTACAGGTTTTTAATACACTTTGTAAAAATTAGCTTCTAAATACATGATAAGTATTAGTAGAGTTTCCACCTTTAAATTGCTGGGTGTGCAAATATCCTCTGATCTATCATGGGATGACCATGATTTTGAAGGTGCGTCACAGAATATACTATCTTTGTGAAGCCAAAAAAGCAGGTCTTCCTTGTCTTCCCAGTCCAGTCTGGGGCAGACTACCTAAATGTTTCTCTGGGGAGTGGGAGAGAATCCAAAAGCGATGCTGTCAGATAATAGGTATTCTGACTTAAACTTTTCCAACACAGAGTGAAAGGTGTGAGGAAGCCATCATACGTACTCTCACTAAAATACTCAATGACTTATTAATAAATAAACTCAATGTTTATTTCCTGCCTAAGGCTCCAGTGTCATCCTACCTTCTTCGGTGACATAAGACATTTGCTATACCCAGGAGTAAAGCTAAACATCATGAACTCTCCTTTATTCCTCGTGCTCTAAAATTGTTTTATAGATAATTTATAATTTATAGTGTTTGATGTTTTTTAATTATTGTTTTTACTTTGTTTGTTTATCGTGTTATATATTAGTATTTTCATTAGTCAAATACTGTTTCAAGTGTGTGTTTGACACATTTTAGGGAATTGTGCTGCAATACACTGTCCTGTCAAATTTTAAATAAACTAAACACTAATTGATTAAAATCATTATTTTTTAAGTTATAAGAGGCAGGAACCAGTGAACGTTTAGCAACTTTAATCATAAAATAAACACAAAACAAAAGCAACCATCCGGAGCTCTTCTCCAATACCAAGACTTATTAAACACTCCCATGCCTCTTGGCCCCGCCCACACTCATCACCAATAAGCTACCACGCTACCAAGTCGACCAATCACAGATCTTGTGCTACACATTGTCACAGCTTGTAGTTATATTTTTGAGAGGTGCAAAGGGTATGTGGCAGTACAAAGGCTACGCTGGACCTACCACATGCACTTGATATACAGTCAAAAATTACTTTTGCTGCTTGTTTAAACTACTTGTACTATATGGCGACGCGGTGGCGCAGTGGGTAGCACGTTCGCCTCACAGCAAGAAGGTCGCTGGTTCGAGCCTCGGCTGGGTCAGTTGGCATTTATGTGTGGAGTTTGCATGTTCTCCCTGTGTTCGCGTGGGTTTCCTCCGGGTGCTCTGGTTTCCCCCACAAGTCCAAAGACATGCGGTATAGGTTAATTGGGTAAGCTAAAATTGTCCGTAGTGTATGTGTGTGAATGAGTGTGTATGAATGTTTCCCAGTGATGGGTTGCAGCTGGAAGGGCATCCGCTGCATAAAACATATGCTGGATAAGTTGGCGGTTCATCCCGCTGTGGCAACCCCAGATTAATAAAGGGACTAAGCCGAAAAGAAAAGTCTGCATTAAGAATGACAGCATCACTGGTCACCAAGGCATGCTGGTTGCTGATTTGTTGGTCTACTATATGCGACACCATGTATGCGAGTCCTATCAGCCGATTTAAATGTTATCACTCGATTGAATCGGCGTTATCAGTAGTTATCAGCTGATAGATATGGGCCAGCAGGGGCCTTCTGCGCCTATTAGTAGGCTTAGAAGGCTGTTATCATCCATTCACATGGTTAATCAGCTATAGATCACTGCGGCCGGAAGTTAACGAGAATTATTTATATTATTTATTAAATTTCCCATTAATTGTATTTTATTAACGTCTAGCCCTACCCCAACCCTAAACCCAACCGTCACAGTAATGTAAAAACAGATCTGGATCTGGAGTCTTCTCTATTAGTATAGCTGATTAACCATGTGAATTGATGATAACAGCCTTCTGAGCCTGCTAGTAGGCGCAGAAGGCCCCTACTGGCCCATATCTATCACTGATAACTGCCATTCAATCGAGTGATAACATTCGAAGCAGGTGGTCCTATTATCCTTGACTTATATTGAGCACTAATTAAACACACCAGATCAAACTAATAGTCTTCAGGCTTGTTTTAAACCTCCAGGTAAGTGTGTTGAAGCAGGGTTGGAACTAAACTATACAGGGCTGCGACACTCCAGGAACTTTTGACACCCCTGAGTTCATTCATTAATTTTCTTTTCGGCTTAGTCCCTTTATTAATCTGGGGTCGCCACAGCGGAATAAACCGCCAACTTATCCAGCATATGTTTTTACGCAGCGGATGCCCTTCCAGCTGCAACCCATCACTGGGAAACACCCATACACTCCCATTCACACACATACAATACGGACAAATTAGCTTACCCAATTTACCTATAGCGCATGTCTTTGGACTTGTGGGGGAAACCGGAGCACCCGGAGGAAACCCACGCAAACACGGGGAGAACATGCAAACTCGACACAGAAATGCCAACTGACCCAGCTGAGGCTCGAACCAGCGACCTTTTTGCTGTGAGTTATACTGTAAATATACAAACATTGCGTGCAATGACACAAACACATGCATTGACCTATATAAACATGAGCATATTGACAACACAAAAAAAATTCCAACAGTCTAACAACCATATTTTTTTTCATAATAATTTATTCATTGGTTTAAATTCAATATTGACCTCACTTAATGAGTTGGTTAAGCACAATGTTTGTAGCACTGCAAGTCCATTCTTGGTTTAATTTTGGAGATCCATTCAACTTAGTTTATGCTGGATTTTTTAGGTATTTCTTATTAATATAAAATGTAATCTGTGTTTATGCCTTGTCATTTTGCAATGACTGTAATTTCCAGATAACAGCATGTGGCATAGTCATAGTATTTTTCTCTCATACATAATATTTAGGATACATCACTCACTCACTATCCTTCAGATTACTTCCTGATTTATCAGGGGTCACCACAGTGGAATGGACCACCAATTACTCTGGCATATAGACTATTTCAGTGTGGTTAGGTTATTGACCCATGAACATTTCCTGCTTGTTATCAAACTATTTTATAACTGTAACAAGAGGCAATTCAATCATAAGTTAATGTTAAAACAGCTATCATAACATTTTTTTATCAATATGTGGCTCATTTTGTATTCTCGAAAGCTGTCCTTCCAGTCGCACAGTATATAATAATAGTATATTATTTGTCAACTCTGTTATTATGATATTTCAGTGAATTTTAGTGAAAATAAATAATAATATGATGAAAATGCATAAAGTTCTGTTTTAGACATGCCTTGTGGTATCTGGTTTTAGGTTAACTTCTTGAGCTAAACATAAAATGGTGGAAAATGTAGACTCTTTTATTCTGTTAGTGGTTTTAAAGTTTTATAATAGCTAGCAACAGATGCAAATGTTCCAGTAACACTTTAGTGTCAGGGTTCTGCCACTCCGGTCTTGTAAATTCTTGTTTTGGTGGCAGAGTCCAGACACTAGTCCCATCATGTCTTGTATGTTGTGCTCGGCTCGAGTTTTCTCGAGTCGAGCACTCGTTTTGTCATTGTGTCTCTGTTTGAGTGCCATCGGGCTTTGCGCGCTCCCGCTTAATGTGGGCGCGCGAGGTCCGGGCGTGGTCTAGATGCGCGCTCTTGTCCTGGTGTTTGTTTGTTCTGTCTGCAGCTTGGTGTTTCATTCCCAGCGTTTCAGTCTAGTTGGTTTCGGTTGGCGCTGGGATGAAACATGCACGTTGCATGTGTGAGCGCACGGTAAGGTGTTTTAACTTATCGTGTTCTGTTAGTGGTGTTGTCTAAGCACGTAGCTCGGTGTTTACATTGTGGCCGCGTGCTTTAGTTTTGTGCTTTGTCTTGTGTGAACACATGGTTAATGAGTTCTCTCATTGGCTGCGTGTTCTAGTCTCGTTTATGTGAGCACATGGCTTGTGATGTTTCTATGTGTCATGTGCTCTCCTGTCTATTGTGTAGTCCCACCCTCCTTGTTAAACCATTATTAGTTTATCCTGTTCACCTGTCTGTTTGTTAATTATTTCTGCTTATATTCTCCTCATGTCTGCTGTCCTGTGCCAGTTCGTCGTCGTTTCCTGCCTTGTCCTGATCCCTGCCAGCCTGCCCAGTCTAGTTTGTTTTGATTGTTTATTTGTTGTGTTAATGTTTTCCCCCTCGGGGTAGTTTGTTTTGTCTTTTATTTTATTTTTATTATAAATAAATACCCATTTTCCCTGCACTTGAGTTCTTGCTACTTTCCCCACCCACCAACCGTGACACTTTAGTGTAGGTCACAATTGGCTTATTACCTGCCTATTATTAAGATATTAAATGTTCATAAGTACTTATAAAATATGATCATTTACTGCATCAATAATCCTACCCAAAACCTAAACCAAACTTCTACCATACTAACTATTAATAAACAACTAACTTGTAGTTTATTAAGCTAAAGTGTTAGTTAATGGTTTGTTAAACCCTTCAGAACCAAATCATGTTCTAAGTTTCTGAAAAATTTAAAAGTATGTTTTCACAGTTCTTGAGGCTGCTATAAATGAGACCAAATTATAAGAATAAAAATTCAACACCCTTTAAGTATATATATATTTTTTGTCCATTTCAACGGACATCAGGTCAGAACAGTTGTACTTCCCGAACAAAATACTAAAAAAAAACATACATGATTGCTGCATAATCTTGAAATTTATTTTCAAAACCACAAACATTAACATTGTAACATTTTTACTTTAATTTTGAGGCTTTTGTTGTGTAGATTGCATCTTGTTTATAACAAACTTTATCTTCATCTTCCTCATCACTTCACATACTGTCCACATCTGGGATATCTCCATCTGCTATATGCTCAAGAACTTCAAGATTTGTATATTCTGCCTATTAAATTGTTTCCGCAATGAATTAGTACATCGATATAGTTTTTTTTAATATAAAAAAAAAAGTCCAATCAGCATTACTGGAGATTTAATTTCAGTAACAGATCTTGAACCCATTGTACATCCTAATGGACAGACATATTTGAAAAGATCCTGATCTAAACCTTGCAATGTTACAAAATATTTTAAACTTTTAATTAGTAAGTGCAATCCCTTTTTTTTTTTTTTACATACAATCTATGAAATATTGGCAAACATATCAATAAATCTGAATAAAAACATTGTAAATGTGGCTTACGTCTGTGTCTGGAGTGAAGTGATGCTATGCTGCTTTTCAGTGTAGTGGATTTTTTTCAAATGACAACATCCCTTGCCATTTGATTGGATGACAATCTCTCATGGACTGCAGGCTTTAAATTAGATGAAATGCTCAGGAACCACAATAAACATGGGCTGACATGTGATGTCCATTGTAATGGACACAAAGGGTCCGAAGGGGCTATGATGTCATGAGTCGTGACATAAACTAAAATGCTACCATAGTTCCTTATCACATTCAAGCATGTTGCATTATTTTACATTAAAACTGGATTCAGTTTAATGTAAACCACACATTTGTTGGAGGTCATTCCAGTTTAAGCAAAATAAATTAATAATGCTTGTCTTGTACTTGCAATTCTGGAATGAGTTTTATATATATATTTCAAAAAAACCAATGTGTTCCAGTCCCAGATCCTGTGCGGCGCAGTATGATGAAAGTTCATTAAAGAAGAAACTAATCTTCAGTAGATGTTCAGGGTTTTTGGTGAATGCAGTGACCTGATCATTCCTCATCTCAGTGTATCTCAGTGTAGTGTTTTACCAGCTTATTTCTTAGGCTTTGTGTTCAGTTGGTTCTACTGCTCACATCCAAATCAATGTCTTTCTGTTTCCTTCCCCAGACTCCATCTGTATCCAGGGTTTCGACCCAAACATCGGCATCATCACCCCAATCAACCCCATGATGGCGGGCATCAGTCTAGTGCCACCTCATCCCGTGGCAGCAGAACTTCCTGTAATAAAGGAAATCATTCACTGCAAGAGCTGCACGCTGTTCCCGCAGAACCCCAGTAAGAGCCGCTGCCTTTTAAAGCACAATTATTAGAGGTTTCATCATAAAACCAGGCACACGTGAACACAGCCAGCCATTATTTACTTCTGCTGATGTCATAGTAAATATATAATGTTCAGCCAGTGCCGTTTTGAATGACCTGTTACTGTGGGGTAAAATGTTCCACTGAAGGACCTGTAACTTTATGCCAAATGTTTTATTATTATTGAAACTGCACCAACCACATGACTGCGTTTATTAAATCCTGCAATGTGGAAAATCAGAGAAAGACGAATGGTAGATCTTTAGTGCTTCTGTGCTAAATACTGTTAAACCAAATGAACACTGAAGGAAAACATTTTGTTACTTTAATTAAATTCACATCTTACAGTACTTCTTGTTTTGTTGATGGAGATCATGTCATATTTTAATAACTTAATTTGTAAATTATTTGTTATAACACACCATAATATACTATATTTATATTTGTGGATGCTATATTTTAATATTAGTATACACAAAGTCCCTTTAAGACGAGTCATTTTACTTGGCAGCCATCTTTGAAACGCCTCTTGGGCAGTTTGCTCGGGCATTATGTTTGGGGAAACATCAAATTCTCCAAAATTGTTTGCCAAGCTAAGGATTCAATTTCACATTAGGAGTCACCAATAAAACTGAACAACAACTGTCTCTTTAGATTCATTTCTAAACATTTGAATCACACAAAATCTGCAGAAACTCACGTCTGGTCTGAGCCCCTACCCCAGAGAATTCTCAGTCTATAGCGATCGATGATTGGCTCCTGTACTAGAAGGCGGGGCTTCATTTGCCATATTGACCATTACACTTTTCCCCATTCAAAGCTATATGAGTGACACGTCTTTAAAATTCAGCCTCTATTTTTTCACCCAGAGCATCCTTCTGATGTACACTTATTTAGGAGTCTGAGTGTGAATGTCTCTGTAGTGGCTAATAGTGAAATATAATTGTTTTTGGGCAATATTTGGCCACTATCATCTGTAATTTGCTCCAGAGCAGATAGATTTGACAACAATGTTAAGATTTACAGCTTTGTAAATGCTGTATGAAAACTTATTTGAATTTTATTTGAATTTATTAAATGGGATAGTCCCTTGAGATCTTATTTTCGAGAGGTTTTTTTGACTGATTTTTTTTCTCAGCATAATTATGATGTTCTTTGTTAAATGTTAATGTTCAATAAATGACATTTGATACAAATTAAAGTAGCTTTTAATAAAGTAACCCACTTTGCATTGCAAAATGGAGCTTAATGATTGACAGATCAAATAACGTTGTTCCACCTTCTCCTTTTTGTCATCACTGAGACATTCCAATACTCTAAATAACACAATTAAATTATTCAAATACTTGTTCTAAAGTTACATTTTGCCCAGCTGTATATGGTCAACTTTAGGTAAATCCATGGCGGAAGAAAGTAGTTCTTCTAGTTCATCAACTTTGAGACACTCCATGCTTGGTTTCATTAGTTATTTTCACACTTTGAACTGTTGAACTGTTGTATAAATGCAATAACACACTTGTAGCATTGTATAACGTCTATATATCAGCACTAGTGCGATTTGTGTGGTAATCACATGACTGCCATATACGTGTAATCACATGACTGCCATATACATGTGATATTGCTCATATACAGATGATGGTGGCCAAATATTGCCTTTAGATATATCCAAAACAATTATATTTCACTTATAGCCACAACAGAGACATTCACAGTCAGATTTTCAAAATAGGATGCTCAGAAGGATTGTCTCGGCGAGAAAATAGAGACTGAATGGCTGAAAAATAGTACAAATTTTACAAGACGTGTCACTCATATAGTTTTGAATGGGAAAAAGTGTAATGGTCAATATGGCAAATATATATAGACGACATTTTACTCACAAAACAAGATATTTTAATCAATGTCGGAAAGTGGTAATCATTGAATTCAGTAGTGTTTTTTTCTACTATGAATGTCAAAGGCTACTCTTTTCCAACATTGCTCAAAATATCTTCTTTTGTGTTCATCAGAAGAAATAAGTTCAAACAGGTTTGTAAAGTGAATGGTGAGTAAATGACCACAGAATTTTCTCTTTTGGGTAAAGTTTTTCTTTAAATGACATTTTCAATGCTGAATAATAAGTGGATTCAGAATTCTAAACATCTAAATCAGTCTTTATGTAATATTAAACAAAACAAATAAATAAATGAACGTAATCAAAGTCATGTTTATTCATGCCGTTTGAGTGCGGTAAGGCATTTTTGTGGATTGCGCAGATCTTCCTCCACCCTCCACGAGAGAACGGCCTCCAGGGTGTAAGACAGTGTTTGTTGGGGGGCTTCCAGAAAATGCCACTGAGGAGATCATCAAAGAAGTGTTTGACCAGTGTGGGGAGATCATCGCCATCCGCAAGAGCAAGAAAAACTTCTGCCACATTCGCTTTATTGAGGAGTTCATGGTGGACAAGGCCCTTTACCTCTCAGGTGTGTGTATGTGTGTGCGTGTGTGTTTTTAAAGCTGATTGTATTGTTCTCTACCTCTGTGGTGGTCTGTCTTTGTTCTTTTTTTATTTATACAGATACACTTTTTTGTTTTGTCTCTACCTCTCTTTGTTGTGTCCTTGTTATTTTATTTATACACAAACATGTTTTTTTTCTACTCACAAATGTGCTTTGTTTTTTTTTGTTTTGGAATGATAGTTCTGTTTATCTACCACTATAAAGTGTTGCACAATGCTATTTTTGTTGTTGTTTTACCAAGTAAGTTTGCTTTTATTTTGAGTTGTTTTTTGGGCTTAAGAAATCATCACTGGAACAATCAGCTGTGCGAAAAATGTGTATACTTCATGCAATAAAGCCCACCCTCCCCCCAAATCTCTTTGCTCCTAATCAAAGCTGTTTGCAGCTAAAGGGGTTTTGAGACCAAATTGCCTGTTGTTGCAAATTTATTCAATTTCTATTATAAAAAACTATATGTATAATATAATAATATAATTATTATATGCATTGGCAATTTATATAATTATCTTTAAAAAATAAATTTCAGGTGCGTGTGGTAATCATCAACTGATCAAACCAGAAGGGTATTGTGCACAAATACAAGACAAGGAATTTACATATCATTTCCAACTATTAGAATAGTATAAATATAATATAGATTATTATTAGTATAATATAGATTATTATTATATAATAGATAATGAATAAATTGAAAAAAAAAAAACTAAACAGATAAAATAGATGTATATATTGATGCAATATTGATGCAATTAGTCTTCATGGTGAATTTCTTGAGTAACATGAATGTTCACTGGTCACATTTAAGGCAAAGTGAACAACTGTTAATGTGTTAATATGTTTCCGTTAAGTCTCTGCATGAAAGTATTGGGAGTTCCCAGATCAGTACGAGTTGCCCGATTGGCTCATATTGGGTTTTATCCATATTTATATTTATCATTGCTTCTGTGATCAATCCTGTGGTTTAAAAAGGCTGCAAACGTGCACTTATCCAGGCCATCTACATCAGGCTTGACATAGCAGCAAATTCTCATCCTGGATCAGCAAACGTGCAATGGACTAAGCTAGGATACACTTAATCTAGATCAAGGGTGCCCAAACTTTTTCTTATGAAGGGCCAAAAAACAAACGTGATTGAGGCTAGCGGGCTGAAGGTAAATATAGTTGCCATGGGTAATTTTCTAATTTATTTAATAATGTTTAAAAATGACTTGAAAACATTGCTTTATAATAACTAATACAGTATTTTTTTACATTTTATAATGAACTTATTACAGTAAACAAAACAATATAATTTATAACAGAATTACACTAGTTTTTGTCTTGATTTACTCGCCGATGTCTTCTGCATTTTAAAAAAACAGATTCATTTAAAACATTTCATTGAAACATTTAATTTCAGTTAGCTTTTTTTGTAGCTCATCAATAAAACAAACAAAATCAAATTAGAAAGGATGATTTCTGTGTTAAAGGCATTCGCCCCAACCCTCTCCATCATTCTCACTCCCCTCTCAGATGGGATGGTGGGCCAAATCAAAGGTTACAATGGGCCAACTTTGCCCCGGGGCCCTACTTTGGGCATCTCTGATCTAGATCAAGTTGCGCTTTATCTG
Source organism: Danio jaintianensis (assembly GCA_903798115.1). Lineage (NCBI taxonomy): Eukaryota > Metazoa > Chordata > Actinopteri > Cypriniformes > Danionidae > Danio > Danio jaintianensis. The sequence continues at coordinate 1,506,855 of CAIGQV010016631.1, forward strand.
TTATCCTGCCTTTCTTAGATCAGGGGAAAGCAACTTACCTTCACATTAATCCTGAGCTCTAGGTTGATTAACCCTAAACCTGCTTACTTGAGGTATGTTGGTTTCAAAACTTGGAAGTAAGCTCAGTCAACTCAGAGTATGTTAACTATGAACACAAAAGACATTCTGAAACAATGAGTCACCATGGACACAGACACCAAGAAACAGTTAAAATGTATCACCCCCTATTTATAGTTTGTACATTATTTTTTAATATTGATCTTAAATCTTTTATTATTTATTTTTTTATTTTTTTATTTTTTATTATTATTGGGAACAATAATTATAATGTTTGCTAGATTCAGATTATACAGTCGTGGCCAAAAGTTTTGAGAATTACATAAATATTGGAAATTGGAAAAGTTGCTGCTTAAGTTTTTATAATAGCAATTTGCATATACTCCAGAATGTTATGAAGAGTGATCAGATGAATTGCATAGTCCTTCTTTGCCATGAAAATTTACTTAATCCTGAAAACTTTCCACTGCATTTCATTGCTGTCATTAAAGGACCTGCTGAGATCATTTCAGTAATCGTCTTGTTAACTCAGGTGAGAATGTTGACGAGCACAAGGCTGGAGATCATTATGTCAGGCTGATTGGGTTAGAATGGCAGACTTGACATGTTAAAAGGAGGGTGATGCTTAAAATCGTTGTTCTTCCATTGTTAACCATGGTGACCTTCAAAGAAATGCATGCAGCCATCATTGCGTTGCATAAAAATGGCTTCACAGGCAAGGATATTGTGGCTACTAAGATTGCACCTAGATCAACAATTTATAGGATCATCAAGAACTTCAAGGAAAGAGGTTCAATTCTTGTTAAGAAGGCTTCAGGGCGTCCAAGAAAGTCCAGCAAGTGCTGGGATCGTCTCCTAAAGAGGATTCAGCTGCGGGATCGGAGTGCCACCAGTGCAGAGCTTGCTCAGGAATGGCAGCAGGCAGGTGTAAGCGCATCTGCATGCACAGTGAGGCGAAGACTTTTAGAAGATGGCCTGGTGTCAAGAAGGGCAGCAAAGAAGCCACTTCTCTCCAAAAAAAACATCAGGGACAGATTGATCTTCTGCAAAAAGTATGGCGAATGGACTGCTGAGGACTGGGGCAAAGTCATATTCTCAGTTGAAGCCCCTTTCCGATTGTTTGGGGCATCTGGAAAAAGGCTTGTCCGGAGAAGAAAAGGTGAGCGCTACCATCAGTCCTGTGTCATGCCAACAGTAAAGCATCCTGAGACCATTCATGTGTGGGGTTGCTTCTCTTCCAAGGGAGTGGGCTCACTCACAATTTTGCCCAAAAACACAGCCATGAATAAAGAATGGTACCAAAACACCCTCCAACAGCAACTTCTTCCAACAATCCAACAACAGTTTGGTGAAGAACAATGCATTTTCCAGCACGATGGAGCACCGTGCCATAAGGCAAAAGTTATATCTAAGTGGCTCGGGGACCAAAACGTTGATATTTTGGGTCCATGGCCTGGAAACTCCCCAGATCTTGACCCATTGAGAACTTGTGGTCAATCCTCAAGAGGTGGGTGGACAAACAAAAACCCACTAATTCTGACAAACTCCAAGAAGTGATTATGAAAGAATGGGTTGCTATCAGTCAGGATTTGGCCCAGAAGTTGATTGAGAGCATGCCCAGTCGAATTGCAGAGGTCCTGAAAAAGAAGGGCCAACACTGCAAATACTGACTCTTTGCATAAATGTCATGTAATTGTCGATTAAAGCCTTTGAAACATATGAAGTGCTTGTAATTATATTTCAGTACATCACAGAAACAACTGAAACAAAGATCTAAAAGCAGTTTAGCAGCAAACTTTGTGAAAACTAATATTTGTGTCATTCTCAAATCTTTTGGCTACGACTGTACACAACCACTATAAAATTATTAAGTTTTGTTGTCCTTTGGTGTGACACTCCTATTTATTAAAAGTATCCAGTAAATCATGGAGAAAAAATTTATATTATTCATAATTTCATATATAATAAATAGCTTCCTACAGGTGTTGGCATGGGTTTCTCCGGGTGCTCCGGTTTCCCCCACAAATCCAAAGACATGCGCTACAGGTGAATTGGGTAAGCTAAATTGTCCATAGTGTATGTGTGTGAATAGGAGTGTATGGGTGTTTCCCAGTGATGGGTTGCAGCTGGAAGGGTATCCGCTGTGTAAAACATATGCCGGATAAGTTGGCGGTTCATTCCGCTGTGGCAACCCCGGATTAATAAAGGGACTAAGCCGAAAAGAAAATGAATGAATGAATGAATGAATGAATGAATGAATAATAAATAGCATCCAATAAGTGATGTGTCCAAAAGTGAAGATAAATCATTATCACAGTATTTGTATATTATTAAGAGTCATTTTTTTTCACACAATAAGATTTTTTTTATGACACAGTTCAGTAAAAGTACAAAAAAGCAACTAAACAAAAAACTATGTAAAAGCATTGATTAAGTTAGTGACCCATTTATATTTTCTCAAACATCAGACTTCAAACTACATAAATATAACAATGTTTTCTTCAATTATTTTTTTTTTTTTTTTTTTTTTTAAAAAGCATTTTTTATTTGTCAACTACCCATGTATATTGATATTTACTAAATATAGGAGCCTGTGTGATAGCTCAATTGGCCAAATAATATGTTTGTCATCCTAGGCTATCGGATGCGCATTGGCTCCAGCACTGATAAAAAGGATTCGGGCCGCATTCATGTAGATTTCGCTCAGGCAAGAGACGACTTGTATGAGTGGGAATGCAAACAAAGATTGCTGGCACGAGAGGAGCGGCACCGACGGAAAATCCACGAGGAGCGGCTGAGACCTCCATCACCTCCTCCCATAATGCACTACTCAGAGCACGAGGCAGCTCTTCTGGCGGAGAAACTGAAAGGTAAGCTTTCTCACAGACTGCGGTGCCATGATCTCATCTAGCCTTTAAAGCGCAGATTTGTCATCATTAATGTAGCGCCGAGAGAAATTCGGGGCTCTTTGGAAAAGCTTCAAGGCAGAGCTTTTATGCGTCTAATAAAGGCAGAATGTGGTAAGATGACCTACACAGCCAGGTCTGCTTTCCTTCAGACATTTCTACAGCTGTCCTCGTCTGCTCTCTGATGACGTGACGGACATTAATGAGCAGAGTTTTCGGGCTCTTGCACTCCAGTCCTCATCCTATCTGCAGCTGCCAGCCGAACGGACCCAGCTGTTGTTTATTCTAAGAGACTGGTGTGTTTATATGATCGGCTAGTTCCATTCATCAGCTTCAATGAGACCTATGATTGCCAATGAACTGAACTCTCAGTACCAGGCTTCTGGAAAGCCAAAGAGTTACCGAGGTTGACTAAATAGTGTTCATTTGCTTTCAGGGGCGATTAAATGTGCTTAGAGACTGGTTTGGATGAGACTGTAGGCTAGAAATGGGATACTGTGGAAGAGTTCACTCATAAACTCTTTTATCTGGACACCTAATGCAGTTTAATTAGAATTTTGCATCAACTTTTTCCTCAGATGATTCTCCTTAAATTGTTTACAGAGCATCTAGACTTTAAATTACTGTTTGTGTTGATCATTGGGAAGCTTTGATTACAGATTTTCTGGCCACAAATTGGGCAAGGGACTTGCGAAAGAGCTATACATTTAGTCAAGGAGTAGTTCAGAGTAGTCAAGGCTTGTGAAGCATTATCCAATTTAATGTCTCCTCTCTTTCTTAAACAAAAATAAAGGGTAATTTTGTAGTATATTTTAGTCTGGGTTTTCACACCAGACGCGGCTTGTGCGAATAAATCACAATATTCATGCATAAATATTGCATGCATTTTTTGTTTAAATTTGCGCGTGAAATTCACTTCACAATAGACGCAGATTCATGTCATAGGCGGGTATCTGTGATTCTAGTTTCGTTGCTAAATGGCTAACATGTTTTATTGAGAGAGTAGCTGTGCTTTATGTGCTTTAGGAAGGCTGAAAAACAGCGTAGATTTGTTTCCACTAAATCCTTTCAGAGGTGCACCCAGCTCAGAGTTCATCAACTCCTCCAGAAACTATACTTGGATAATGGAAGCTTTCAGCAGTGCTTCAGACTGAGTCGAGCCCAGTTTGATGAGCTGTTGTCCATTGTCTGCAGAAGGATTTCCCCTCGGGACACCAAAAACAGGCGCTACGTTATAATCACGCCCATAGAGCAGAATCAGAATCAGAAAGAGCTTTATTGCCAGGTATGTTCACACATACGAGGAATTTGTTTTTGTGACAGTGCAACAGAATTACAGAGACAGGACAAAAAACAGATAATATATTTAAAAAATATAAGTAAGTAGTGAATGCCAATTGACAAGTGTATGTACAGGTATATTACTATATACAATGTTATATGTGCAGCTGTTATGTGCAAATTGACATGTAAAGTATGTTGTTAAATTAGTGTATATGTGTATAAAAAGTGTATAGCAAGTAGTGATGTTTGTTTCACAATTACTATCATCTAGTGTTCATGAGATGTATTGCCGGAGGGAAGAAACTGTGTCGGGCTGTTCTGGTGCACAGTGCTCTGTAGCTTCGACCAGAAGGTAAAAGTTCAAAGAGGCAGTGTGCTGGGTGTGAGGGGTCCAGAGTGATTTTGGCAGCCCTTCTGCTTGCTCTGGATAAGTACAGTTCTTGGAGAGTAGGGAGGGTTGTATCAGTGATTCGCTCAGCAGTCCGAACTATTCTACGTAGTCTTCGGAGGTCGGATTTGGTAGCTGAGCTAAACCAGACAGTTATTGAAGTGCAGAGGACTGATTCAATGATGGAAGTGTAGAACTGTTTCAGCAGCTCCTTTGGAAGGTTGAACGTCCTCAGCTGACGAAGGAAGTACAGCCTTTGTTGAGCTTTTTTGACAGTGGAGTCAATGTGAGTGTCCCACTTCAGGTCCTGAGAGATGGTGGTACTCAGGAACCTGAATGACTCCACTGCTGCCACAATGCTGTCCATGATGCTCAGTGAGGGGAGAGCAGGGGAGTTACTCCTGAAGTCCACTATCATCTCCACTGTTTTGAGCGTGTTCAGCTCCAGGTTGCTCCTGATTGGTTACTGCGGCACGAATTTCCACTAAAGTTCAGATTTTCCAACTCGCGAATTGTGTCACAGGATGTCTATTCACGTCTTTGCATTGACTTAGCATGTAAATCACTCGTGCTTGACGCTTCATCTGCATCTGGTTTATATGCACTCTGAATGCATTAGGGCCAGATTTACTTAACAGTTTATGTCAGCGCAAACTGTCTTTTTTGTGTTGAAACAGTACTTTCGGTATTTACTAAACATGCGCTATTTTTGCACCTGACCTTACTGAATATGCATTTGAAGTCAAATGCAAATTTTATTGGAGGGAAGTATTTAAATGAATCACTCAACATTTGTGCTACTCATATTATGGGTATTTGCATCATTATTTAATGCTAAAAAACATGTCCTAAATGCTGAGCTTAAGATGTCTGCAGTTGTTGTTGCTGGAGAAGGCACCGCAGAGAACAGAGATCGTGTGGTATAAGGTGGAAGATTTTATCCACACATATTTTTTTGGAGTGCCAGAGGAACACATATTCCTAACATATTGTTTGCCAAATATGTTATTTTTAATTTGCTTCAAGTATTAAAAGACGACTTGGAACAAACAACTAGGGTGAGTCACGTAACACCAGCATGATTCTAATTCCCTCAGACATCGTCAAACAGTTGTCAAAATGTACATCTTGTGAAATATCTCATACAATACAGTTGGATATGTCTGACTAAGCAAATGTAAATGTAATAATAAACTTGTCTATATTGTGATTATGCCTATTCTTTGGTCAATAAATTAATAAACAAACAGGCCTAAATAAAATAAAACTATACTTTTGTTCAGTATGTGTACCATAGCTGCTTTTATTAAATAACAATTTTTATGAAGTAGACAAACTTTGACATTATGAACTATTTTCTTAGCAGCCCATATATTTGTAAATTACATGTACATTAGTTACATTTGTGTTGTTTAGTTTTCATGTTGTTAGTAATTCACCCACAGAAATATTCACGGCCATCTGCACTGTCTAGATTTGCACTTTGGAAAATGTGTGATGTTTCACATCTGGATCTTTCATATCTGATGTTTCCTTTCCAGTGTCGTTGAGTGTCAGTTTTTGAGGTGATTCACGACACTTAGCTGTGCCACGAATGGGATTTTGGATTATGACATCAGCATAAACCAATCATTGTTATACAGTTGAAGTCAAAATTATTAGCCCTCCTGTGTATTTTCTTTATTTTTTCTTTTTTTTTCTTTTTCAAATATTTCTCAAATTGTGTTTAACAGAGCAAGGATATTTTCACAGTATTTCCTATAATATTTTTTCTTCTGGAGAAAGTCTTATTTGTTTTATTTTGGCTAGAATAAAAGCATATTTATTTTTTTTAAACCATTTTAATGTCAATATTATTAGTCTCCTTAAGCAATTTTTTTTTTGATTGTCTTAAGAACAAACCATCGTTATACATTGTATTGCCTAATTACCCTAACTTGCCTAGTTAACTTAATGTCACTTTAAGCTGAATACTAGTATCTTGAAAAATATCTAGTAAAATATCATGTACTGTCATCATGGCAAAGATAAAAGAAATCAGTTATCAGAAATAAGTTAATAAAACTATTATGTTTTGAAATGTGTTGAAAGAATCTTCTTTCCGTTAAACAGAAATTGGGGAAAAAAATATTCTTGGGGCTAATATTTCACGAGGGCTAATGATTTTGACTTCAACTGTATGTGTGTTAAGGTTGTTGCACACTGTAATTTTGGCACATTTAAAAAAATAAATTTGACTTCACGTTATGTCAATTGTATTGACACACTGCCTCCAAAATGGTTCGTCATAAAAAAAAATCTATTTCGATTGTGAAATGGTTCGGATTGATTTGAAATGGTTCGATTTACTTCTGTTTTTTGCATTTGAAAAGAAGTTTTAGGAGGCATTTTGACAATTCAGGGCCTCTGTACAAGCGAAAGCCAAAACCAAAATGCTGTTGGTAAAACTGATTTTGAAAAGTCAGTCTATTTGTGGTCTTCTTTTTAATATTTGGTTCCTGTATTGCTAGCAAAGTATCAAACTGAGCCACAGACATCCTGAAGTAAACTTTGAATCAGTCGGGATAATCCTGCAGCTCTTTGATAAGGAGGTGGAACTCTCCTTCCTCTCTTCTCAATCTAAGGATGGGATGGACCCAATATTTTCTCTTTCTTTTGTTAAGCAGGGAGAAGACAACAACATCATCTTCACTACTCGAAGACTCCATTTTGTATTGTTTTGCAAATTATTTTGCAACAGATTAATTAATACGCATCAGACTTGGTGTGCAAGGTTTGTGTGCATGATGAATTTTTCAGATTTGAATGCAAAAAAAACACAAATATTTTTTTGCAGGAGAATGAAATGATCAGAGGGACTCTCACAAAATGGAAATATCTACAGTGAATAAATACAAAAAAAATAAAAAATAAAATATATATATATATCAACCATTATTTATCTATAGCACTAAACTGGCACAAGGCTGTACTTTCATATCCCAGCTTCCAGCGCACCATTGGAGAGAGCTTTCAGTATTTGTGGACTGTAGTCACACATTCAAGCAGAGACACATTTATAAATAAAAAAAAATTAAATAAAAAAAAACATTTCACAAAGAAAACGGCAAATGGTGAATCACTGTTCGGCTGTTGATTTTTTGGCAAAGTGGAACTTTACTTGCGCACGCTGCTTGCATCACCGTTTCACCGCATCACTATTCAGTCAGCAAATCTGAAGGTCACAAAAAATGTGTCCCACGCAGTTCTCTACCCCAAATTGCCAACACAAATCCCTACTGGCAACTCATAACCACTTGCTTTTATACTTAAGTTTGTATGTAGCAGTAAATTCCATGAATTCTCAGCACTTTATTTGAGTGTCTATTAGTCTATTAGTCTATTTGAGAAGCCTGATAAATAATCGGTCCTTAATCTTTAATCTTTTTTTAAACTTACCTACTTATCTCATCTTTGTGTGGAAAGAAATTGTCATAGATTTCATTTGTTAATTATTTTTAAGTGAGCAAATAGTTGCCTTTTATTGCAGTGATTAATATGTTTCTGCCTTGTCATAAAAGATGCAGTGTGGCACATTTTTATTTCTTTTATTTCATGTTTTAAGTTTTTAGCTACAATACTCCCAAAATCATTCAGCATAAATCTGCTTTTTTTTTTACAACATTCTTCACAGAAAAAGAAAAAAAAAGTCCACATATTCTGTCTGCCCCTGCACACAACCTACATTCATATTGTAGGATGACAATACAAAGATTAATCAAGCTGGAACTGTGAGAAAATGCTTCATTTTCACACATAAACATTTGCTGTCAAACGTCTCTGTCATAAACGTTTTGCTTATATACAGCCTCGGTTGCATCAGCAATGCTGCCCAGGGATTGGCTGTAAAAAGTCCTGTGGATCAGTTTCCGACAGCCAAGAATACTTAGTGTGAGCCTTAAAATATTTAACCGTGTTTACTGTATTTCAGATTCTAGAGAGCTCATACAGTACATCAAATTTTCAATATACGGGATCAGTTTCAAGGCACCACACACACTGTGTTTCCACCTCAGAGTCCCGCCAATCCATCCCAGCCTTCGACATTCACATACATTCATAATGTCACGTCTCTCACGCTTTCATTTGAGAGCGGGTTCCTGGCTGACAGCTGTTTTCTCCTGCTGTGACTTGATTACAGCCAGTGGTGATGGTTGAGCTGTGTTGGCTGCAGTGTTTTCCCTGCTTGTTTCTCTAGAGAGACTTGCTTTCATTTCAATGATGGGGACTTGACTGCAGCCTCCACCTCATCAGCAATCACAGCACTTCCCATGTCAAGCACTTCCCATTTTCCCTGCGCGGAGCTTCCAGAGCGCTGTCTGTACTGTACGTCCTGGTGTTTATCGAGCCCAGGAGGCAGCAGACAAAACATCTCAGATGGGGTTTTTGTCTTCTGGTGTCTGACACAGTTCTGCTCATGCCTGACATTCTGTTACCTCTCTGGTAGAAGCTTTGTTTTGGACTTAAGCCTTTCTGATAATTAGATATAGACAAATGGTTATTGGCTAAATAGAGGAAATAAATGGCTCTTTTTTGTGTTTGGGAATGTTTTTGGGCACATTTGTTGTTAAGTTGAATGTATTTTCTATTACATTTGAATATTATGTATATAAATATAATTACAACATTATATAGATAAATAGATAGACAATTTTATTATTATTAATATTTTTTATATTGTTTTTATTAGGTCAGAGTAGATTGTAGGTAATAATATATATAATATATATATATATATATATATAATTTTTTTTTTTTTTTTTTTTTTTTTGAGGGATGTAAACAAAAACAATGGTCGCAACGTATTTCCTGTTTTACATTTTTAATTTCTATAGCTTTTGAGAATCCAAAAAGAGCCACATATTGATAAATAATGTTATGATAGCTGTTTTAACATTAAGTTATGATTGAATTGCCTGTTACAGTTATAAAATAGTTTGTTAACAAGCAGGAAATGTTCATGGGCCAATGACATGACCACATTGAAATGGTCTATATAGTAGATTTAAGTATTAGTAAATAATTATTGTAGTAATATTAAAATAATACTTATCAAAATTTAAGTATTTTTAAATTCACTTATTGAAGCTGTTGACCTGTTGGTTTAATGCACTGCACTTTTTATGCATTAGTTTATTTTAAATTCAGTAAAAAAAATAAACAAAAAAATAAACCTACAATTGCATGTGTGGTAAAAATATTAAATAGTTTACCTAATAAACTTCAATGTGCAGTTAAAAGACTAAAATGTGGACTAGGAGTCAACGTATATACTGTATACAACATTCTATATCTACGTTTGATGTGTACATGTTCCCTTTTAATATAGCTCACAATATGGTTGCAAAAGAAAAATGTATATGTAAACTAGTTGTGCATGTAGGAGACCACTGCTATACTTTAAAAACCAATTTATTCAAAGTATTGAAATATACACTTAAAAGTATATTTTTATATAAAATGTATAAGTATTTTTTGTATACTTGGGAAATACGCTTGAAATTAGATGGTTTACTTAATTAGATGAACATTAAATGTACTCATTCATTCATTTATTCATTCATTTTCTTTTCGGCTTAGTCCCTTTATTAATCTGGGGTCGCCATAGCGGAATGAACCGCCAACTTATCTAGCATATGTTTTACACAGCGGATGCCCTTCCAGCTGCAACCCATCACTGGGAAACACCCATGCACTCCCATTCACACACATACACTACGGACAATTTAGCTTACCCAATTCACCTGTAGCGCATGTCTTTGGACTTGTGGGGGAAACCGGAGCACCCGGAGGAAACCTACGCGAACACAGGGAGAACATGCAAACTCCACACAGAAATGTCAACTGACCCAGCCGAGGCTCGAACCAGCGACCTTCTTGCTGTGAGGCGACAGCGCTACCCACTGCTCCGCCCTTTATTATTATTATTATTATTATTATTATTATTATTATTATTATGTACAGGTGAAATGATCAAAATAGGCACCATTTTATTCCGAAAATGTCATTTCCATCCCGTCACAGTGCTCTTAAACACACAGTGTGCATGATGTTATGTCTACATACTGAGGTTTCAGAAAAAAGAAAAAAATGTTCATCTATCATTGACACTTATATATATAAGAATGTTTTAGTTTACTTTTGGTAACAAAAAAACAATGTTCAGGATTTAAAGACCTGTGTGTAAGAATGCAGATTTAAAAACCCTTTTAAATTGAAAAACACCATTTCCCTCATGCTTAAATCTGCCCGGCCTTCAGCTCTTTATTTCAAATTAATTCTATCCATTGCAGCTTTCTGTCTCTTGAATTTAGAAACACTTTAATGCTATTCATTCAAACGGACTCGGCTTAATGCTCTCTGGCAAGTAAATGCTCATTGCCACATTATGCTTTCATGGAAAAATTAATATGAGCGATGTTTAAAACATAGCTAATTTCCGTACCATAACTGACACTGACTGAATTGGCAGTAAAGGAGCGAGTTACATAGTGTCTGAGTTACGGAGAGGTCGCACCACTGGGTTTTGACGGGTTGTGTGGAGATTTCACATTTGCATTTTTTTGTGAAGGCTCTCATTAGATGTGAGATTGGCAGAGCAGGCTCATTTGACGGTGGACATTATTTTTATTCCCGTCAGATGGCATTTTTGCCCGAGGGTTGGGAGAATTAAATTTCCTTTAATTAGCTGGGAAGTTTGAGTGCCACCTTAATAACACACCTGCTCTTGATCTCAAACGCCCAGAGTCCTCCGGGTCTCTTACCAGCTGCACGCAGGGAATTACATTTATTTAATTGAAAAAAAAAAAATGCTAAAATGGATATCGAACGTACAATTAAAAATAAAGCCCTTGAGCACATATTCTAAGGACCTGCGATGGAGTTTTGGCTTAATTGATACATCCAGAGTGGAGAGTAAACTAAGTATTTTTACTTATTTATTTGTAGTATATTTTTAGCCTCCTAAGCATTTTTATTCCACTTTGTTATATGAATGTACACTGTAAAATGTAATTAGATGACTTTACTTAAAAAAAGTGAGTAAGCATGTTGCTTTTAAAGCAGTTAGTTGAGCTTACTTAGAAAAAAATTAGTTAGAAACTGGAGACTTGAATGGATTATTTGAATCAGTTGTTAATAGGAGACTTGAATTAATCTTTTGAATCAGTGAGTTGTTAACTGAAGACTTAAATGAATCATTAGAATCAGAGTTGTCAATTGGAGACTTGTATGGTTCATTTGAATCAATTGAATCATAGTTGGCAACTGGAAACTTCAATGGATCATTTGAATCATTGAGTTAATAAATTGAAAGTTGAATGGATCATTTGAATCCTTGAGTTGTTAAC
>CAIGQV010016631.1:1518887-1540496 GCA_903798115.1 Danio jaintianensis
ATGGATCATTTGAATCCTTGAGTTGTTAACTGGAGACTTAAATGGATCATTTGTATCAGAGTTGTCAATTGGAGACTTGTATGGATCATTTGAATCAGAGTTGGTAACTGGAAACCTCAATGGATCATTTAAATCAGTTGTTAATTAGAGACTTGAATTGATCTTTTGAATCAGTGAGTTGTTAACTGGATACTTGAATGGATAATTTGAGTCACTGAGTTGTTTACTTGAAACTTGAATGGATCTTTTGAATCAGTGAGTCAATAAATTGAAAGTTGAATGGATAATTTGAATCATTGAGTCAATATATTGAATGGATCATTTTAATCCTTGAATTGTTAATTGGAGACTTAAATGGATCATTTGAATCAATTGAATCAGAGTTGTTTACTTGAAACTTGAATGGATCATTTGAATCATTGAGTCAATAAATTGAAAGTTGAATGGATCATTTGAATCCTTGAATTGTTAATTGGAGACTTTAATGGATCATTTGAATCAGAGTTGTCAATTGGAGACTTGTATGGATCATTCAAATCAATTGAATCAGAGTTGGTAACTGGAAACTTCAATGGATCATTTGAATCAGTTGTTAATTAGAGACTTGAAATGATCTTTTGAATCGGTGATTTGTTAACTGGAGACATATTAGAGATATATTAGAGTAAGGCTGAAAACAAAAGTAAAGTGCTGAAGTAATTGCTAACATGGCACGGAAACAGCTGAGCTTTTATTATGCCACAGTCCACAACTTATGGTTCTTCAGCTCCTGATCACATGGAGAAGAAACTGCGGTTTTTATCAAATTAAATACATTTTAGAGTTATGTTATAAGGCTGCTCTGTGCAGTCTAATAAAACACACAACATATTACAGCATCTTTAGTGTTTCCCTGTTTTATATAAACCCCAACTGGATGGTGTGTCACTAGTTAAAAATGTTTATTTGTCTAGACTTGAACATTCTTTGAAACATTTTCAATAATGTAACTGGATAAGTCAGCAAAATATATAACTATGGTTATTTGTTGTATATGGCTATGGTTCTAGTGGTTCTAGTGGTTATTCATGTTCAGATAGAAAACATCTTACATATTGTGCCTTTAATAAGTACTTCATTATATACTTTTGAATGTAAAAAATACTTAAAAATTGTTTTTTTTACTTTTACTGGAGTAATATTTCATTAGATTATCTGTTACTGTTACTCAAGATCAGTCATGATGTCATTCTCCTCATTGGCTTTTCTGTGGTGAGATGAAGCAACAACAGTCTGGTTGAAAAGCGCACAGATGCAGGAAATGATGTTGTTTCCATGTACAGGATCTCATTAAGGGAGGGATCGAATTTACTGCCAGCCCTACTGCACTGACTTTGTGGCGAAATTCAATTATTCTTCCAATTTCAGTAATGTATTTCACACCGGTCCACAGGGAGCAGATTACTGAAGCTTGGGAGAGGCCACACCGAACGCCTCGTGTCTCGGCTACTCAGGCTGGAATTACACTTCATGTTTAGACAGGAAAATGCAGGGTTAGTTACTGATTCACGAGCCGTGACTGAACACACTGATGAGATGATGTTCTTGTCCAATAGAAAAAAGACAATGCAGGGAAAGTGTCCTTTAAATTAGGCTTGAAACTTAGAGACGAGGTTTAGCATTTAGTGTAGCTTTTGAAAACGGACACAAGTTCCAAACCCATTCTTCTCATCGTTACATTTTACTATGAACTCATGTGGAAAAATAATGCAGTGTTTTTGAACCGTTCTTAATTGAACTAATCTGTTGTGGTAATTTTATCGTTGCTATGGTAATACAACAACTATAGTAATACAAACAATTTACCCAATACTATAGTAAGTTTTCTACAAGCATACACTCCAAAAAATATATTTGCTGCTTGTTCAAACTACTTATTTAAAATGAACTGAAACAACACAATTCTTGAGGGTTTTTTGGAACAACTGATTTGATTTTTTTATTTTTTTATTCAACTTCAATGTCATTACACATGTACAAGTACAAGGCAACGAAATGCAGTTTAGGTCTAACCAGGAGTACAATAGCAGCAAGTGTAGGATATAGGTATAAGTTATAAAGTGCAATTATAGAAAAACTATGGTGATATTTACAAATGGATGTACTATGAACATTATATACAGGTTGTATTAACTATGAACAGAGATTTACAATAGATGAATATATGTACAGGTTGCTATTAATAATAAGGGTATACAGATAGATATGAACATAATTACAAATGTATATGTACAGTGGGTATGTACAATTGAAGATGAATTAGTGCAACGTAGTGCGATCAATATGCGCAATTGTTATTGTGCAAATATTAAATAATAAATAATGCAGTGTTTATGGGGAGTGTAAGTTATGAGGAGAGTGTGGGGGTGTATGAGGGGGGGCAAAAGAGTCAGTGGGGGGCAGAGTTCAAAAGGGAGACAGCTCTGGGAAGAAGCTGTTCCTCAGTCTGCTGGTTTTTGTCCGAGGGAACCTGAAGGCAGGATAGAAAACAGTCAGTGCAGAGCAGACAGTGTTTCTTCAGGATGTCCTCAATGGCTGGAAGTGGGGTCCCTGTGATGCGTTGGGCATTTTTCACCACCCGCTGCAGTGCCTTACGCTCAGCAACAGAGCAGCTTCCATACCAGACTGTGACGCAGTTGGTCAGGATGCTCTCTATTGCGCAGCGGTAGAAGTTCACCAAGACGATTGAAGACAGCTGGTTCTTCTTAAGTTGCTTTAAGAAAAAGAGACGCTGGTGAGCCTTCTTGACCAGGTTGGAGGTGTTGGTGGTCCAGGACAGGTCCTTTGAGATGTGGGTCCTCAGGAACTTGAAGGATGAGACAGGCTCAACGGCCATCCCATTGATGTGAATGGGATCATGTGAGCTTATTCGTCCCCTCCTGAAGTCCACAATGAGCTCCTTGGTCTTGGTGGTGTTAAGGAGCAGATTATTGTCTGTGTACCAAGTGACCAGATGCTGAATCTCCTCCCTGTAGGCAGTCTCATTATTGTTGCTGATTAGACCGATCACTGTAGTGTCATCTGCAAATTTGATGATGGTATTGGATCCATTCATGGGCCTGCAGTCGTGGGTAAAAAGGGAATAGGGGAAGGGGCTCAGCACACAGCCCTGTGGTACACCAGTGTTGAGTGTGATGGTGGTGGAGCAGATGTGGCCTGATCTAACATTCTGAGGTCTGTTAGTCAGAAAGTCCATAACCCACTTGTAGAGAGAGGTGTTCATATCCAGTTTGATAATTAACTTAGAGGGTATGACAGTGTTGAATGCTGAGCTGAAGTCAACAAACAGCGTTCGTGCATAAGTGTTTTTATTGTCCAAGTGTGTGAGTACAGAGTGCAGTGCTATGGAGACTGCATCTTCTACCACGGTAGGCAAACTGGTGTGGGTCCAGTGTGGATGGGAGAGAGTCTTTCAGATGTGCCAGGACCAACCGCTCGAAGCATTTCATGATAATAGGTGTGAGTGCTACAGGGCAGTTTTTACATCTTATAATTGTACAATCCACTTAAAATTGTAAAAAAAAAATAAAAAAAAATAGTTAACTTAATTGAGTTGAGTTGGGATGACATGAAGGGATTGTGTGGAAGACAGCATTTTTTACAGTGTAGGGTATACTACAATACACCACAGTTTATGATAGTAAAAAACAAAAGTACACTACAGTATTTATTACAGATAATGATAGTCAATACGGCATCATTCATTAAAGTGTTGTAAATACTATAATGTATAATACGCTTTACTACAGTATGGTTCAAAAAAACTTTGGCATTTGCTACAAATTACTATAGTATTTCTTTATGTGGGAATGCTGAATGTAATTATACCATTTACCTAAAATTGGCTCTCAAATTTGCATCTCATGAATTAAAAAATGAAAGTTTATCAAGAAAAATGCTAGCCTTTATTTTATCAGTTTATGCATTGCTTGGGATTTGAACCCATGACCTCGACATTGTTAGCATCATGTTGTTTGTGCTCCAGGAATTGCAGTCTGAAAGTGCAGTAAAGTCTTGTTTTCTGAAGCTTACAAGTCTTGTGTCGTTTGAATCCTTGAGCAGTTTGAACAGAGATTCAAAGTTTGCGAGTTATGAATGTTGTATAAACCTGGAAGAGATCTTGAAGTGTGAAGGGTGTAGGTGTTTCGGAGTTTGAGGAAAGAACTGCATTTATTAAAAGTCTATGTTGCTAAGGTGTTTTGGAGGTTGAAGTCGGAAGCTGCAAACAAAAAAAACACTGTAAAAAATGCTGGGTTCCACACAATTCCTTCATGTCGTCTCAACACAAATAGATTAAGTTAACTTAATTGTTTTTACAAATGTAAGTGGATTGAACATTAAACAATTAATCTGTCCCCAAAAAACTCAATAATTGTGTTGCTTCAGCTCATTTTAAGTAAGTAGTTTGCAAATTGAGTGTGTATATTTTAAATGTGACCTGTTTTATTAACTTACATATACTTCTTTCCTATTTAAGCAAAACGTAATGAACATCACACACATTTTTGCCATGACTTGCAAAAAACACCCTGTACAATGCCATTGCAGTGTTTATATTTATAAATATAATGGAATTCAGTCTGATCACTTATTTTGTATTCATATTTAAAAAGAGGCCAGAATTAGTATTGTACACTGTAAATTGTACTAGATTTTTTACTTTAAAAAGGTGAGCAAACCTGTTGCTTTAAAGTTAAGTAAATGATCTATGTCCATAATTATTAAGTTAAGTTGACTTAACAGTTCCAAGTTACAAAGGGTTTATTCACTTTTTAAAATGTAACTTGTCCCTTTTAAGGAAACAAGTCTACTCACCTTTTTAAAGTGATCGCATTTTACAGTGTATGTTGTTGCATTTTATACATAAAAAATGTTGCATTGAATCACCACGGAGCATTACTTCATTAATATTTTGCTTTCAAAAAAGTTATTTATTATATTATAATTATATATTAATCCTAGTGTTGTTGTTGTTGTTGCCTAGGCAATTTCTCAGGTTTGATCAATGGAGAGAATACTCACTTTAATCCTGTTTTTTGGGGGGGGGGGTTTGCACTGAAATCTTCAAAATGACAGACTTTTTGGTAGTTATTACCAGGAGAACCGATGCTGCTATATAAAAAATACTTTTTTGTCCTTTTTGACACTTACATTTTTCTTTTGTTTGTCTTTGTTTAAAGTCAGACCAATTCATTCTTTTATTTTGCTTCCAGTATATGGTTTTTACTATAATATTTGATATTTTGATTAAAAACTGTGCTGTCAAAATAATCGATCTCGACCAATCAGCAGCATATCTGCAAATTTAACTCTGCACCACAGAATCATAGTCATATCTGTCAATTTTTAAAACTGACGTTAATACATCATTGGGAAGCAGAATAAATAAGCGTTAATTAATGTATGGTTTGTTAGGATTTGACATTTTTGGCAGAGATACAACTATTTAAAAATCTAGAACAGGGGTTCTCAAACTCGGTCCTGGAGGGCCGGTGTCCTGCAAAGTTCAGATCCAGCCCCAATCAGACACACCTGGGCTAGCTAATCAAGCTCTTATGCCGCGGTCACACTAGAGTTTGAGCATGCGAAATTCTGTTGAACGGTGTTGCGAAAAGGGGCGGGATTAAACAAGATGATTAGACATAAAAAAAGCAAGTGATTGGTCCATGTTTTAAACTTCTGTACAGAGAGGTCTTGTTTTGATCTTCTATTGGTCTCACGCAGTCACGTGATGCAATTTCGCAGGTCAGAGTTTACCAAGCTTGAACTTCACAATGCAGCGAACTGCAAAACATTTAAGGGGATGTTACACACTGTGAAAAATTACTTGTAAATAAACAGTTTTCCGCATTTGGTGATTCATTTTTCCCCCTACTTATTTATGCTTTTAAATTGCATTATGGGATCTTGATCTTTCCTCCAAAAGCTTTTGATGTTTTAAGAGTGAAGAGTGAAGTTTTAAGAGTGAATTTTGTTGACTTTTTTAATAGTTTGAAGTGGCATATTGCCTGTGTTCGTGTTGGTAATAAACTGCCAGTACTTTATTTTACAGACTTAATTCTCCCTATATTAATCCTTAAACAATATCTTGTCTCAAACTACTAAAATCCTAATAAAAGTCACTTTTTTAATCTGCAGTGTTGAATATTCAACATCAAAACTTGACAAAGCAGAGATAAAACTCCCATAATGCAATTCACAACAGTAAATAAACATAAAACCCAATATGAAGCACAAAATATGGAACCTGTTAATTAACTGATATTTTTTACTTGCTCTCTCATGCAACAGATTTAAAAAAAACACTTCATTGGCTGTGTAAGAGCATAACAGCAGTTAATTTAAGACATTGATACAGTTTTCCTAATTTTCCAGATGACAACAAGTTCAGCGAGGCAACGGCAGTGCTCTTCACGTGGATCGACAGAGGCGAGGTGAACCGGCGCTCAGCGAATCATTTCTACTCCATGATCCAGTCGGCCAACAGCCACGTGCGGCGCCTAATGAACGAGAAAGCACAGCACGAAGAGGAGATTGAGCTGGCCAAAGAACACTTTAAGAATTCCCTGCTTGCCATCCTCACACAATGTAAGAAACCTTCCAGCCTTTACTGTTTCTCTACCAATTGCCTACTATCAGATTCTCGTCCTGTGTTGCCATGACGACAGCACATCCTTTGTGCCGAGCGAGATGATATAGCCATCCTTAAGTGGGCTCAGTCTCTAATCTAATTGTTGGAATTTACTCGCTTATCTTGATATGACTGTAGTCCCAGTAGGAGTGTATTTGTATTTGTCCAGAACTACACTGCACACTACATGCCCTAAAATGTAGCGAGCAAGACACAGACTCTGTTCCAAAACCTAGCAAGTTGCCGATATAGATTGCAATTTAAAGGCATCACATGTGACCTTTCTATGCATTATAAAAACCACCACAAACAGAAAAATCAAAGTAATTCTATAATTGGTTTGTGAAATTTTGCTTTCAAAATCCAGTCATTCCAAAAAGGAATCCATGCAACTTCCACCATGCAGATTTTACATTCATGGTGATCAACAGTTTCCATCCACATGTTTTATACACATTTTATCATATAAAATATGATGTAAACTCCAAGATAGTCATACATACATCTTGAAATATGCATAATACTTAAGACAAACGTAATGTAAGGAGTCTTGTTTCTGTGGGGAACTATTTTATTTACTGTAAAAAATTTTGTGTAAAATTTTTAATCGATTTTTGTTGGGACAACATGAAGGAATTAAGTTAACTTCTTAATGTTTTTACAAATTTAAGTGGATTGAACATAAAACAATTAAGTTTTCGCCCAAAACACTCAAGAATTGTGTTGTTAAAGCTCATTTTAAATAAGTAGTTTGAACAAACAGCATACATCCCTTTTTTGAGTGTATATTTTTTTAAGAATGTGTGCTTAATTGATGTGTATAACTTGGAAACATACTGTAGGTAATGTAAGCCTTGCATACTGACCATAGAACTTAATTTTTTGCCACTTGAATCGCATATATTTTGTGAAAGAATGCAAAGATTTTGTGAGAAAATACAAACAAAAAATAATTACAAAACTATTGTATTTGTATTGAGTTCCCCATACAGTATGAGTTATTCAGCAACTATCTGCACATTTAAACACCAACATTGTGAGACATGAAATACTAGTAAAATGTGACTCTGGACCACAAAACTATAATATGTGTCAATTTTTTTAAATTGAGATTTATATATAATCTACAAGCTGAATAAATATTTTTTGTTTGTTAGGATACAATATTTGGCAGAGATATACAGTTGAAGTCAAAATTATTCACCTTCCTTTGAATTGTTTTGTTCTTTTTCAGATATTTCCCAAATGACATTTATTTGTTTTATTTTGACTAGAATAAAAGCAGTTTTATTTTTTTTTTAAACATTTTAAGGTCAATATTATTAGCCCTCTTAAGCAATATATTTTTTTCGATTATCTACAGAACAAACCATCATTATACAATGACTTGCCTAATTACCCTATCCTGCCTAGTTAATGAACCTAGTTAAAGGGGTGGTCCATACGATATCATATTTTAAACTTTGTGTAATGTAGCTGTGTGAACATAAACAACATCTCTCAATGCAATATGCTCAAAGTTCAATGCAAAGGAAGACATTGGCTTTTACAGAGTTAGCTTAGCAAAGCCTACAGTGAATAAAGTTCGGGGACTACAAAAAAATGCATCCGGGTTAATGATGTCAGAAACCCTTCAGGTTATGCGCATACACCCCGCGCAGCACAATTTCTGTCTGATTCAGACTCAAACTGATACGGCTACACTGACTGACAGTATTTACACAACTGCAAAGTGCGTGCTAGTAGAGGCGTGAAACTTCCTGGTGACATGGAGCTGATCCGCGAATTACAGCACATTACGTTAGCTGACCAATCAGAGCCTCTTGAGGGCAGGCCTTCAGAGGATCTAGAAAATATAACAGTCGTTTTCATGTTAGCTGAGTGGCAGTATATAATTAAAGTAAGATATATAAAAAAATTACATGATTTTTTACAAATGAAGCATGAGCACAAATTGCTTTGCACCCCATAAACACAACCAAGCCTTAAAAATTAACTCTGGACCACCCCTTTAAGCCTTTAAATTACACTTTAAGCTGAATACTAGTATCTTGAAAAAATGTCTAGTAAAATATTATGTACTGTCATCATGGAAAAGATAAAAGAAATTAGTTTTTGGAAATTAGTTATTAAAACTATTATGTTGAGAAATGTGTTGAGAAAATCTTCTTTCAGTTAAACATAAATTAGGGAAAAATATAAAGGGGTTGCTAATAATTCAGGAGGGCTAATAATTCTGACTTCAACTGTAACTATTTTTATTTATTAAAATCTGGAATCTGAAACAACTCTAAATATTGAGAAAATCATATTTAAAGATTAGCATTACACATTACTAGTTTTAATATATTTACAGAAGCTAATTTACAAAATATCTTCATGGTAGATGATCTTTACTTAATATTCTAATGAGTTTGATGATAAAAGAAAAATCTATCATTTTGACCCTTACAATCAATTTTTGACTATACTTGTCCAACATAAGATGTTATGATGTCTTGTGGTCCAAAGTCACAAATTAGCATATTACCTGTATATTATGTTTCTTATTAAAATCACATTCCAGTGTACAATGTACAAAACAAACAGGTCACCAATAGTGCAGTAATATTACCAGTGAGGGGATATCACAACCATTGATAAATACTCAAAATGGTGGTAGTTGTATTTCTACAAACTACTGTACAAAGCAAATCAGAGATATCATATTGTGTTCTAAAATAGTGTACAACATTGCCATGGATGTTGGTGAATGCCAGTAATTGACAAAATGGGAATGCACAACAATTTTAAGGTGCATTCGCATGTAAAGGTTTAATATTACTTTGAATGCTGTTTACAAGGCAGCAGCTTTCAGTAGACATTTATAGACAGCGAGGCAGCTCGGTAGTCTTGGAACAAAGCCAAAGTGTCTCCTTCACACAATTCACTACAGATATACATTATCTAAATGTAAACTAGAAGATGTGAGGTATGCTCAAACAGCATTGAGACTATAACCAAAGCCCATAGAAGAGCCCTGGGTAAGTACAGTCTCAGTGGAAGCACTCTGACCATAGAGCAGATGTGGAGATGTTCAACTTAACTTAAAGGTAGGCCAACGTCAGATTCACTCATCTTTTTTTGTGGCCTTGACAGGTGAGACTACATTCTCACTCTCGACTCGTCACATATTGAGCTTGTTCTGGACGCCTTCTCATTATTTTGTGACGCTCTGGGTACCCCATCTGCATTGTTTTATGCCTTGCATGGTCCTCGGATGCCTTTGGTCATTCACATTATGAATCCCATTAAACGGTTTGCATGTATTTGTAAAATATTAATAGTTCATAAATACAAAGTTCTGTTTTGAAACTCTGTCTATGTCTATATAAGTTCTGTCTATGTGCACACAGGTTGATTGGTCACCTAATCTGCTCCTACATCATTAACTACATGGCACAGGAGATTGTGGCACCTCAACAGCCAATGAGCTTGTACCTTAACGTTTTAACCGCTCATTGTTGCTCTATGCTGTAATGCTGCGGTGTGTTTTTCTGAGACCCTCTCCACCCCAGTTCCACCTGTGTTCAGATCTGCTACGGGGGTTACATATATATATATATATTATATTTGCAGAAGCAGTGTGTTATATTCTCAGAATGCATGTCTGAGAATATACTGGCAGTAGCAAGTCTTGGTAAAAGCAGCAGCAGCAGCAGCTTAGCAGATCTATGCCACCAAGACCAAACACATCAACATTGCCATATACATGTTTATTACCATACTAAATCTCTCAGAGAGTTGTCATGGCAGAAACATGCATACTTAAAGAAATACTTTGGAGCTCCTAACCTGACATCTACCCACTTCTGAACAACATAAATAAGCATCAGGCCAAAATAAGTGGCGTCCCTTGTATTTGTTGTAAAAAAAAAAAAAAGCATAATAAAGTGGTACAAACTAGTCATGATGATTTCCAAGTCCTGTGGGAGACACTGAGGGAGCCAATAGCATTTGACATAATTGGTCACGAGACACAGAGGGAGCCAATGGGATTTGACACAATCGTTCAAGAGACACTAAGGCAGCCAATAGCATTTGACACAATCGTTCACAAGACACGTGAACCAATGGGATTTGGCACAATCAGTCATGAGACACTGAGGGAGCCAATGGGATTTGACACAATCGTTCAAGAGACACTGAGGCAGCCAATAACATTTGACACAATCGGTCACGAGACACAGAAGGAGCCAATAGTATTTGACACAATTTTTCATGAGACACTGAGAGAGCCAATAGCATTTGACACAATTGGTCCAAAGACACTGAGGGAGCCAATGGCACAGTATTTGAATTTGTGACAGAGACAGTGATTGTGCCAAATTAAAGAAATAAGAAATAACTTGCGCTTCCTCTGAAGACTTGGATTATTCGTATTCTTTGAATAAATTGCGACTGTAGTTGTATCTGCCTGCTATATCCGGTCAATATTTTATATTAACAAATGGTTAGGTTTAGTGCTAGAAGCTGGTGCCGAGCTCATAAACATGTTCGTAATGTAAATAACATGGTTTCAACTGTTTACCTCAGAAAAAAAAAACAAATAACAGCAAAAATATGACACAAAATACCATTTAATCATTACGATAAAATTGCTGATGCTTTTTTAGGTTTCTCATTTAAAGCAACGGTGGAAATGCAACGGTGCGTTGGACAATGTCATCGGAGGGGTACCATGAACATCAAAAAGTGACAAGAAGGTGTCCTGTCTGATTGTCTGTATGTGACGAGTCGAGAGTGAGAATGTGTTGTCTCTTGATTCGAACAAAGAGTCAAAATGTGTAATTTGCTTTGAATAATAACGTGAGATCAAAATTGGCAGCCTGACAGAAGTTAGACATTTTCAACACCATGTTTGCATGATTAAAATGTATTTGATAATTATGCCACTTATAGTAAATAAGATGATTGTTTGCTAAACAGACAGTAGACTTGGTCAAATGAATAAATAGCAGGCAACAGTTTACAATCGGTCGAAACCAACAATCCTAAAGCAAATCTAATTTTGAAAACTAGAAAAATGAATCGCAGTGTACATTTTGAGCTAAATCCTCAATAAATGTTTGACATCAAACACTCAGTACTTTATTAGTACGACTAGAAGATCTCTCGTTGTAGACTGTTGCCTTCCTCAGTCCTAAGGAACTGAAACAGCAGCTAATGAGATGTAAGTACAACAGACACTATCAGGGGCCTCTCGGAGAAGGTTTGCGGGGCTCCTGATGTGTCTGATTCTAGCTGGCGCTGATGCTGAGCTCTACATAAATGGCTTGTCTTGTCTGACTTCCTTACCCACCAAAGTTGAGCAGATTACGGCTGTGTTCACCGCTGCCACCAGGCAAAAGGCATGGGACCATTTCTCAAAAGCGCAGCGCAAGAACATAGACATTTGGCGAAAACAGTGTGAGGTTGGTATTTCTTCTCCACTTTTGTCATGCTCACTCCACAGTACATCAGGGGTTTCAAACTATGCTGTTGCAAAATTTTTATTTTCTGTTTTGCAGTTTGGCCTTGAGGTGCCCCTATTATGCTTTTTTGAAAAAATATACATTCTTTCAGGATGTAATGTAGCTATTTGTGAATGTAAAAGGTGTAAATATCAAAGTACACAAGAAATAAGTTCACTGTGTCCTAAAAGTAAGTCAAAACACTGTAAAATATCGATTTGTGTTGGGATAACATGAATGAATTAAGTTAGCTTATTAGTATTTAGAAATTTAAGTGAATTGAACATAAAACAATTAAGTTGTCCCCCAAAAAAACTCAGGAATTGTGTCATTTGAGCTCATTTTAAATAAGTAGTTTGAACAAACAGCAAACGTAAATTTCTGAGTGTGTCAACAATTCGAGTTTCATCTCTGCAACTGATCTGTGTAGATTTGTAGCAAATTTGCATAATAATTCCACCTATTATTTTCACTGGCTGCCCACCAAAAAGAAAACCTACTTAAAATTCTAATTGAAATCTGTTAGTTGTTTGTCTTTGTAAAGACAAATCCTCAAGAAATCTTGGGCAGATTCAGTGGTGACTAAACACATCAGATTGGCCTTTGCATTCATGAGCCCAACAGAAGAGTGTGTGATTGGTTGTTATTATCTAAACACACCACTGAGAATCATCCTGCTCAAGTCTATAGGCCTGTTGCATAAAATGAGTTGAACAAACTCTGGGTTGCGGAGTAGTTTTGGGTTAACAAAACTAAATAAAATCAACCTGGTTAAGTTGGTTTTCAATGCTCGATATGAACTTTCTCTGTTAATTTGGGGTTTAACCCAGAGTTTTTGATTATCTTTGGACCGTATGCAGCTGAAAGTCTGACATGTGCAGGAAACAGCCAATCACATGACACGAGAGAGTCAGTTTGAGTCATTTCTCACAGCATTTTTCTGTTGAAGATTAGATTTCTGTTATTAGATATAATATAATGAATTTTAATTACATTTACAGGCAGAAATAAACGCTGCTGATGCAGCAAAAGTTTAAGAAAAGAACTTAAAAGCAAATGTTATTATATCAGTGCAAATGATTTAATAAAATTGAATAAAGCAGGCTCACAAACAGCTCAAAGGCAATCATTAAAAAAGAAAAAGCTTTATATATTAAAACAAATTTATATGTAAACATTTACATGTAGATTTGAAGCTTTTACTAATATTATTTGATAATTCAAAACTATTTGAATATATAATATTCAGATAATATAATTTTAATTCATATCATTGATTAACAACAAAAATATTTAAAAACTATTTTGACTCAAAAATTATTTTAGTCTAAACATTTTTAATTTGTAGCAAAAAAGATACACAGGCACTGGAAGTGGCTGTATTGCATCAGATGATTGGTCCAGTTTGGGTTTGCGTTGCAGTTATCATGGTGGCAAAGCCCAATCAATACCAAGCCACCTTCATGAGCCTGAAAAATCTGGGTTTGCTAAAAGTAAATGTGAACTTACCTGGGTAAAAACCCAAACAGTAGTTGTAGTCTGCAGGGCAGCTTTGAGTTTATCAGCAAGTTTTACCAATATGTTTTCATCAGGCTCAGATTTTAATTAGATTGTTACCATCTTACAGTGCAATCACTGATGATTGAGGAAGCGTTCGGTATGGCGAACATTTTAGGACATCCTCAGACCTCTGCCATTCATCCAAAAGGCATTGCACTTGAGACTAATAGGCTTCAGCCATTAGACGAAACAACATCACACCTCAGGCTAAAACTTTGAAGGTCTCAGCATCAATTGTCAGGTTCTGTACAAGTAGGCATCAGGCGAAAAGACCTCAGACAAAAAGCCATCAGACGAAAAGGCATCCAGTGGTTCAGGACTTATATTCAGTTTTACTTCACTGCTGTAATTAAGTAAATGATTAACTTTATCAGAGTATTCATTCATTCATTCATTCATTTTTTTTTCGGCTTATTCCCTTTATTAATCTGGGGTCGCCACAGCGGAATGAACCGCCAACTTATCCAGCATATGTTTTACGCAGCGGATGCCTTCCAGCTGCAACCCATCACTGGGAAACATCCATACACATTCATTTACACACATACACTACGGACAATTTAGCTCACCCAATTCACCTATAGCACATGTCTTCGGACTGTGGGGGAAACCAGAGCACCCGGAGGAAACCCACGTCAACACGGGGAGAACATGCAAACTCCACACAGAAATGCCAACTGACCCAGCCGAGGCTTGAACCAGCGACCTTCTTGCTGTGAGGCAAACGTGCTACCCACTGCGCCACCGTGCAGCCTACCAAAGTATTCATATTGTAGGAAAGTTTTACATTTACTTAAGTAAATATTCCAAAACTAAATATTTTACTTGCTACTCCACTACATTTCCTAAATGTAGCTGAGGAAAAACTAATATTTTGAGGGGGAGAAATCATCACATGCTCAGAGACGTGATACTAGTGTTTGATTGGTGAACAAGCAGAATTTTGCTGGTTAAATCAGTTCACAAATTTATACAGAAAAATTAATTTGTGAATTGGACTGATCTGAGCACATCATTGCTCAAGTCAACAACTCACTAATTCAAATTCGTTCAGAGTGAGTCTCCAGAAAATGATTTACTGAATGTACAAACTAATCTGAATGGGGTAGGTTTTATTTAAAAACTAAACATAATGTAAAGTAACATAACATAAATTAATGATGATTTATTTTTGCTACTATAGCACTTAATAGATATAAAAATAATGATTACATGGGATTCTTCTTAAAATGTTACCACTTTTTTAACACATCATGTCTTATATATATTTATTGTTTATATTTCTGATCACATAGTTACACATTTTTTTGTTTAATTATTTTGTTATATACTATGTTAGATATTTTGTTCACTTGCATTAATTTGTTTAAATTATCATGAATTATAAGTTTGGTTATACAATTTTTTTTTTTTTTTGCAGTGTATGCTGCTATTCACCAAGAGTCCATAATTTTCATTTCAATATAAATGTATAATAGCCATAAATAAGTTCAGTTTAATGTGTTTTTACTTGATTTTAGAAGTGGGTGAGCACATTTTGTCATATTAATGTTCAATTGTTAATAAAAGAAAAAAAAAAGAAAGGGCCATTCAAAATTGCAACACATTTATCACAGTTTAATTGTTTGATAAGGTTTGACCACAGCTTCTTGTCGTCATCTCAGCCATATCTAGTCCGATTTCACTTATGTATGCTTTGTTTTCTCTTGTACTGATTGCTTCTTTTGTGAACCTCAATTGTAAGTCGCTTTGGATAAAAGCGTCAGCTAAATGACTAAATGTTAATGTAAATATCACAGTGTGATATGTATAATATATATGATATATGATAATATGATAATATATGATCAAGACAAGATGCATATGCTGAATGGCAAAAATCATTATAAATAGCTTCCAGTTGGAAGATTGGATTAAACCAATATTGTGTAAACTTATTGTAGTGATGAACTGTCCTTCCACTGAAGCACCATCTTTGGGCCAAACAGATTTTTGCAGATGTTAGCAAAATGCCAGTCTAGAGACAGTGTCAAACAGCCATACACATCAAAGGACACGGAATAAGTGCAGCAAAAAACGCAAAGCAAACTAATTTCATCACTAAATGGATGTCCACAGACTGCAGACCCATCAACATCGTTCGGGGCCATACCATCGAGGTGAACTATTGATACAAGAAATCATGAACTGTACGACATTGAAAAAGCTAAAACAAGAAGAAAAAAAAGTGTTTGCATGTTCTCCAGGTGCTCTGGTTCCCCCCACAGTTGTTTCCCAATACTGGGTTGCAGCTGGAAGGGCATCCGCTGTGTAAAACATATGCTGGAATAGTTGGTGGTTCATTCCGCTGTGGCGACCTCTGAAATAGAGACTAAGAAAAAGGAAAATGAATGAATGAATGAATAGAGCTGAAATTAGGAAATGGTAATAAAACGTTTTGCACTGTTAGCGATAGACCAATCATAACAGACTTGGCCATTTGACCAGTCAGAGCACCAAGATGCTAACACAAGGAATGCTAAAACAAAGGAATGGTTTAGAAAAAATAGCCATCTTAGAGTTTTTAAATAATGAGCTGTAAAGTAGTTTTTGACCTTGGCTGTAAAACACCCTTAAAATAGCATAATAGGGGCACTATAATGTATTTAACGGGCAACATATGCAATATTTACTATTATAAAAGAGGCTAGTTCAACTTCCTGTTCAACTCCACCTGACTAGTGGACATTACTAGTAGTTTGAGACCCCTTTTCTACATGGTACAGTGACACAGCAGCTGTTTATATGGCAGTGTATCTTGTGGCTTTTCATTATACAGGCTTTATACAGGGCCCTCACATAGCAAATACATGCGAGTTTCTAGACTCTCCTTGAAATTGCCACCTAGACAGAACCTCCATTGCTGCCATGGCAACAGATACTGGCAGGATTTTAACGATGCTCATCAGTGATTAGCCTGAATTAATTGTTAATAACTCATCCCATTTGAATTAGGTCTCTACGAGGAAGGAAAGCGGAGGTTATCCTGTTAACCTACAATGTGAATCTATCCAACATAAACCCCTGAATTCACATTACAGAATTTCTATATTCATAATATTGAACATCACCAATATGCAAAATTCATGTTAGTGCAAACGGAATACTCAATGAACCTTGAATTAAAAGAAAAAAAAAAAAAAAAGGAAAAGAAAAATCCCTCAGTGGTGATAGATTCCAGCTGCAGTTTTTCCTTCAGCCATCTGACTTTTTCCATGGCTGTATATCATGAGCGGTGATGTGAGGACCGAAACCTAATCCTAGAAATACACTGACTGTATTGATTAATTGCTTTAAGTCAAGTCTATGAAAGGATTCCATTTCAGTTCACAGTCGCTAAGAGGTAAGACATCAGCATTGGGGCACAGACTTTGGTGCTGTGAGAAGTGAAAGCCTTTAAAGATGCCACCCCTGTGAAGATTTGTTTTTTTAATGATCAAAGTTTAGTATAAACTTCTAATAGTCTTTTGAGGTTTTCCTGAACTTAATTTATTTGAAACTATTGAAAACATAGAGATATTAATACATGGTATTTATATACAGTATATAATTTAGATTTAAAACTGGGGGCAGATGTTATAGTTGATATGCTGGTAAACATACAGTAGCCCACATGTGGATGAAAATTATTTATGGAAATTGTCTAAAACTACTGTACAGTATATACAAACACAGGCCACTTTATTACGGACCTCTTTTTTCTTCAGAGCAACCATAATTCTCAGATTTGGTCCATATTGATATGATAGTATCATACAGTTAAAGATTTGTCACTGCACATCTATTATATGAAACTAAAAAGTTACTCATTCAAAATTCATCTCTTTCGAGCTAGTAATGAGTTTTTTTTTCCATTGCACTATGTATTGTAATGTCTTACAGATAACAAAACAAAAAAACTTGCTCATGTACATGTTTATTCAAGGTTAATTATCTATATTACTCTACTGCATCAGGAAGTTTTCCAGCATTAACCCCCTAAATGCCAAACCAAAGCAAACACTAAATTACACCTATATACAGAGCTAGACTGTGGCACCACTGTATTATACGATTGACTGAAAGAATGAAATTTCCTTTTATGCCTATATTAATTCCTGTATTAATTAATTAGCTCATTCCAGGCTCAATCTCAACTTAATAATTTAGTTTGAAAGTTATTATGTATATCATGTGACAATGCTGGTTTTAATCTCTTCCAATATAAAAGTCATAAGACTTAGACATAAGATAAGCATTTCTGTGGCCATAAAATGGTGGAATCTTTAAATTACTTTGCTCTGGAACCAATAACAGATGATTGAGACCAAATATTGGCATTAGATATATCCAAAACAAGTTATATTTTATGTTTAACCACTATAGAAACATACATCAAAGCCACTGGTAGATTCCAGAATAAGTGTCCATGGCAAGTTTGATGTCAGTAGTGTTTGTGAGAAACGAACAGCTGCTGATGCACTGGAACTCACATCTCTTATAAATATATATCCTTATGCTATTGTATAAATACATAATGCAGCCTTGAACTAGGTATTTTAAACCAACATTCAAAATCACTACTGGAAAAGGAAAACGTTTTGGACTTTTGACTGCATATTGTTCCTTGGCCTTGTGAGAGTGTCCCAGTGTGACAACCATCCTTAGCTAGTTTCCCTTGTGTTTTGGCAGGAAATTGCTCTTTGTGAATGAAAGGAATTTTAAAAACCTTATCAGGTTTTTCCCAAAATGACTGGAAACATCATTGGAAAAGTAATAAAAATTCAGTGGTCACAAGGTGTGGGAAGCCTGTAAAATGATATTGTGAGAATTGGAGAAAAATTTGATATCAGCAACAATCCAGAACTCCACTTGTATTCCTCTGATACTACAGCTTTCAAGAATCCGATGAAAGATCAGACGGCGCAGTGCTAGAATAAAACGTATTCAATCACTGATAGAGTAAAGCTCAAATGTACTCCCTTTTATAGAGTCAGATCTGCAAGATTTCACAGTGGTGGCATTAAACGTCCTTTGTGCTGATCCCTATAATGGCTATCAGAGGATCAGTGGGCATGGAAGTTTGTGTAATGTGATTTTTACGCTCCATTTTCAGACCTAGACAAATGAACTTTCACTATTGCACGGCACTGAGATGGCAGAGCCCCGGTTTTCCCTCTGGGTTGTATTTCTAAGTCAAAGAATCAATCACCAGGACCTGTGTTTACCAAATCATTCCCTGTTTTTTTCATCCTGTCAAAAGTTTCCAGGTTAATTTAGAGTAGAAATGCTGAAAAATATTGTTTTCATCAGTATGTGTCATATGTTACTGCCACATTAATACAGCAAATGGAACAATAAAAGTGTCTCCTTGTAGAATTACACAGAGCTGAGGAAATGTTAATGTGTGCAAAATGTAATCTTTAATCATTCAAGGCCTCGGACAGAAGCCAGTAATGGGATGTGTGTGTGTGTCTGTTTGATTTCTGTATTGTGCTCCATTAGGAGCTGAGAAATGCTCACAGTGAAGAGATCATGGGAATACGGAGAGAAGAGGAAATGGAGATGTCAGATGAAGACTCGGACGAAAACCCCTGCAAAAAGATCCGATTGGAGGACTCGGGTAGGCCTGACATCAGATGTTAATTATCATAATCACGATTCATTAGGATACTGAATGCAAGGAGAAAGCTGTGGCTAAAATCAGCATCTAGTTTATATCCACCGATTTTGACTTACTTTTTTTTACAGTATGCTTGAAAAACTACTGTTTTTAGGAGGAAGTAATATGAAGAAAATATAATGCAGTGGTCAGTCATTTATCAAGCTAATCAGCAAACATATTTTAATTTAATCTAATTCATTCATTCATTTCCTTCGGCTTAGTCCCTTATTTATCAGGGGTCGCCACAGTGGAAAGAACCGCCAACTATTCCAGCATATGTTTTACACAGCGGATGACCTTCCAGCCGCAACCCAGTACTGGTAAAGTTAATCTAATTTTAAAAATAAATAAATCAATAAATAAAAAATAAATAAGTTCAAGCTCATTATGGAAAAATCAGCACACTTCCATGAATATGTTAGGGAAAAATATTTTTAAAAATGTTAATAAAGAGGAAAAAATCAAGAGAAACATTAAAAAAATGTCACTTGTTGAAATTGTGTAGTTTGTATTTGTTTTTTACAACACCTCATTAGAATTTAAATGCATTATCTTTTTATTCCTAAAGATGTTAGGTGACCACACTCTTATTTTACTGAATATAATTATTTAATAAAACTATTTTGTTTAAATGAACCAAAATATATTGTTTATATTTACAGAAAAATGGAAATATTGATTTTCAAAGGGTGTGTATTCATTTATGCTCTGCACTATATTATTGCCAAACATATTTCCTACTACCTCCAAATCATATTGTTATTTCATCTGCAACAGTAGGAAATTTACAGCTGAAATAAAACTAAAAACTGGGGAAAAAACATTGGCAAACAAATGTATTCTTATTTTGCTTAAAACCCATTCTACAGTAACTGCTGTTTTCAAGACTATTGCAAATCACTGTTTCGCACAATTTTGACAACAACTCTAAATGTCTTTCAGCTAAACATGGCATCAAATCAAATCATCATTTGCAAAGCACTGAAATGTGTACATAATCCCACACAGGCTCATTGCAAATACATGCTTCAACCTACATTGTTGTGCAGGCACAAATATATACTTAAACATGTTTGACTGCAGGTTCTAGGTCAAATGAACACTACGGGGCAGTAAGGCAACAACTTTTGTTCCTTTTCACACTAATGATATTTACATGAACATATTATCGACAAATAAACGATTATTTTTGTGCACAACACTAAATAAATACCACAAAACAACCTAACTGTGTTTATAATTTGTAATCGAATATGTTTGCCTCACTTATCTATCTCCATATGGACAACTTTTCTAATCAGTTTGCTCAGTTGATCACTTTGTACAGTATTGGGACGCAGAGCACCTTTGAGTCTTGTTCATCAAGATGAACGAATCTTTTTTGAAGTAATTTCCTTCATTTAGTTCAATTTGTCAAAATATTATTTAAATTATTATTATTTAAATATTATTAAAAAGTTGCTTCCAAACACATCTACAACTAGGCGTCACGGTGGCACAGTGGGTAGCACGATCGCCTCACAACAAGAAGGTCGCTGGTTCGAGCCTCGGCTGGGTCAGTTGGCATTTCTGTGTGGAGTTTGCATGTTCTCCCTGTGTTGGCATGGGTTTCCTCCGGGTGCTCCGGTTTCCCCCACAATTTCAAAGACATGCGCTATAGGTGAATTGGGTAAGCTAAATTGTCTGTAGTGTATGTGTGTGAATAAGTGTGTATGGATGTTTCCCAGTGATGGGTTGCATCTGGAAGGGCATCCGCTGCGTAAAACATATGCTGGATAAGTTGGCGGTTCGTTCTGCTGTGGCGACACCAGATTAATAAAGGGACTAAACCAAAAGAAAATGAATGAATGAATGAATGAATGAATGTTTATCTGGGTCTTTTGTTTATGATTAGCTCAGCTCGCCTCTTCTGACAAGTCTACAAGTTTGAGTCATTCATTCACATGACACTGACAGTCCCATATAAGCTTAACCAATGTACACAGTCTGAGCCAAAAGGAACCATGATTAGTTCACCTTTTGAGTCTACTGGTTTTTGAGTCGTTTATTCATCACATTACAGCATGTAAAGAGATGACTAAAAACCGAGGACTCAAGAAATCTTGAGTGGATCAAATCTTTTTCCAGCTCTGACTGCACATGATGGGCCTGTGTCTTTCACATGATGAACAAATGACTCAAACCAAGGACTCAAGAAATTAACG
>CAIGQV010016631.1:1541428-1560415 GCA_903798115.1 Danio jaintianensis
TTCTTTCTTTCTTTCTTTCTTTCTTTCTTTCTTTCTTTCTTTCTTTCAAAATTAAACAGGAATTTTGAAAATGAAGTTCAACATGTTTAATTAGTCCACATTATTGTTGGCCTGAAAATGCTAACTTTTGAAAACAAATTTTTTAGTTTTTCAAGTTTTGAATATGATGCCATGTTGTCTCTGTGTGAATAAAAGTGAGATTATGCAATATCAACATCATGTGCATGTTTTTTGAATATTTAGATGGTGTTTACACAAGTGACAATAACTGTATTTTCTTAGCGATATGCTATTTACATGCAATACATTTTAAATATTTATAAATATATATATATATACATACATACACCATAAATGCTGTTTATATAAATATAAAAACATATATAAAACACAGATAAAATTTAAACATATAAACTGTAAAACAGTATGCAATAACATATCGCGTGTAAATGAGAACATGTTAATGGGAGAAAAATACCTGCACCTAATCCATTTGACATTTATATTTACACCTTTTAAATATTTAATTCATTTTTATTGAGGAAAAGTGTACTCTACAACCTAGTGTGTTTTGGTGTTTTAGGCTTGGGTATGCTTCAGTTTTTACATTTCACTTAATCTTATGTAATTTGATATATGGCAATATATAAAAATTACATATATGACATACAAGTTCATATTTGGAATTCACATATATAAAATATGTCACATATGCAACATATATTTTGAAATATTACCAAAATGGCTGCTTTAATTTTTTTTTTTTCAAACATTGGAATTACAGTAGATGCATTCAAATATATTAGCTATGATGTTATTTGTGTCTTCAAATATATGTTTATATCTAACACATTAAAAATTCTTATGGATGGAAAAAATATATATGTAAGCAGCCACTTTTGTTATAGTTCGAAATATATTTTGCATTTATTCATTCATTTTCCTTCGGCTTAGTCCCTTATTTATCAGGGGTTGCCACAGCGGAATGAACTGCCAACTATTCCGGCATATGTTTTACGCAGCGGATGCCCTTCCAGCCACAACCCAGTACTGTGAAACACCCATAGACTCTCACATTCACACACACTCATACACTAAGGCCAATTTAGTTCATCCAATTAACCTATAGTACATATCTTTGAACTGTGGGGGAAAGCGGAGCACCCGCAGGAAACACACGCGAATACGGGGAGAACATGTAAACTCCACACAGAAGCGCCAACTGGCCCAGCCGGGACTCGAACCAGCAACCTTCTTGCGGTGACGCCACATTGCTAAACACTGAGCCATCCTGCCGCCATTTTGCATTTATAACATATGTTATATATGTAAAATCCAAATATGAAGTTGTATGTCATATACAGTAAGTAATATGCATATATTCCCATGCATCAGATTTATATAGAAGTACTATAAAGGATACTTTGAAATGTTTGCATAGGCAAGGATGCTGTACCAGCAAGTAGACCCCTCTCTTAATAACATTCACCTTGTATGTGGACACAAAACATGAGAAAGTATACTTTGAGCTTTCAATTGGTAAAGCCGGTCGACTACTTTAAGGTCAATAAGATTTCATCTGCTTAGTCAAGGTCCACAAAGGGTAAACTTACCCCGACAAATTAAAGAAACCATAAGCTTAAAGGCTCACTTCCTGTCTGTCTTTCTTCTGTTCCTCTGAGAGCAGTGTTGTCTGCGCAGTCGTGTGCGCTGCGGGAGGAAAACGACAGTCTGCGCTGGCAGCTGGATGCTTATAGGAATGAGGTGGAGCTGCTGAAGAAGGAGCAGGGCAAGACGTACCGGACTGAGGAGGACCACACACAAGAACAGCAGCTTCACTTCCTACAGCAGACCATGCAGAACATGCAGCAGGTAAAAACCACATCTTAGTGTGCTTTCATTATAGGCTCTTTGTTTTGGAACCTGACGGGGTTTCTCTCTTGGTTCAGTTTGTTTGAGCATATGTAAACGCAATAATCGAACCAAAACAAACCTGATGTCAGCCCTACTTGAAAAACACAACAACTTTTGAGTGATTAGCTTGTGGTAAGAAAGGAATTCGACCAACAAATTTGGCTTTATTAGACTGTGTGAGTCTAATAACTTTCCATATTATTAACCTGGAGCAAAGACTATGTGAAACTTTGAAATGTACACAAAATTTTGTCATACACAAAAATTTTGTTGGAAGAACAAACATAACTCATTCACACATGACTCGTTCCAGAATTGCGGATACATTTCAGGAGTTTTCCATTAACTTTCCTTAAACTGGAATGACATGCAACAAATGTATAATTTACAGTATATCGAATCCATAGTAAATGTAAAATAACGTAAAGTGCGATTGTTACTGTGGTTTAAATTATTGTTGAACTTTTAAAATTTTGACCGTACCAGATAAGTGAAAACAATAATATTATGAAATATTATTACAATAGATGTTTTATATTTGACTATATTTAGAAACTCTAGCTGGCAGTAGGTTTTTACGTTCCTCTGTGTCGAGTTTCTTCATGGCTGTTTTGTTTTTTCTGAATGCTACAAGTAGCTAAAACTCGCTCATTCAGAGGCGGGAACAGGCGGACATGCAACAACTTTAATCATAAGGTAAACACAAAACAAATGTTTCTATGTGGAGCTCCTTCATGGGACTCGACACTTGTAAACACTCGCTCCATCGGGCTTGCGGCTCTCAGCACCGCCCACGCTCATCATCGGTACCAAGCCGACCAATCACAGAGCTTGCGCTACGCTTCGTTGTAACATGTAGTTACATTTTTGAGAGGTGCGCGTCAGCCACGGCGAGGGCTATGCGACCGTGCTGCGCCGGAGCATAAGCGTACGCTTGACGCAGAGTCAGCCTTAATAAAGCTGAATAGAACGAACTGGAAAACTTAATTTCAGTGGAACTACTTGAAGTACAGAACTAGTTTCACACTGATGAAACTTTAAACCTGACAACTTTTTTGCATGTTTATCGCTGTAAAACTGTGTTGACATAATCTGTATTGCACAAAGCATTATTTCACAAAGGTCAGTGAAATGCTTTTCACAGCTCCATCTGGAAGAGATCAAAAGCGCACAGTTCAATACCTTTCAGACTCTGTTTACACTTGGGTTTAGCGTCGTTCAGGCTCCAGATTGTTTCCTCAATAGTACATATTACCTAAGAATTTCAAGACATTAACTTTTGTACTTTTCAGGTACTAATATCAACCCTTTAGGTACAATTGTGTACCTTCTGAAAAGGTACCTCCCCAGTGACAGCTTCCATACCTTTATTTCTTGTAATGTAATGTAATGTGTATTGATATAGCACATTTATTGTGTATGGCCATACACCCAAAGCACTTTACAATCATGAGGGGGTCTCTCCACACCACCACCAGTGTGCAGCATCCACTTGGATGATGCAAAGGCAGCCACAGGACAATGGCACCAGTGCGCTCACCACACATCAGCTATTGGTGGAGTAGAGAGATGGTGATAGAGCCAATTCAGTGTATGGGGATGATTGGGAGGCCATGATGTTTAAGGGCTAATGGAAGGTATTTGGCCAGGACACCGGGGTTACACCCCTACTCTTTACGAGAAGTGCCATTGAATTTTTAATGACCACAGAGTCAGGACCTCGGTTTAACGTCTCATCCGAAAGACGGCGCTCACTGACAATATAGCGTCCCCTTCGCTATACTAGGGCATTAGGACTCACACAGACCACAGGTTGAGTGCCCCCTGCTGGCCTCACTAACACCACTTCCAATAGCAACCTAGTTTTCCGATTTGTTCTCCCATCCAGCTACTGACCAGGCTCAGCCCTGCTTAGCTTCAGTGAGTAGCCGGTCTTGGGCTGTAGGGTGATATGACTGTGGCAATACCTTTATTTCTGAAAGTGGGATTAGCAAAAACAAATCTTAATACCAGGTCAAAACTGGATCACAGATATTTAAAGAAGGACTGAATTAGAAGATCCTCCTACAGACACCTTTGAAACATTCCAACATACGCAAAAGATGAGTAGTGCGGAAGTGTTGATCATGCTCACACGTCAGAGCTCCATCTGGAACACAAACACTCCCACCTCCATTATTTAGCTGTCGAATGAGCTTAAATGATGATTGGACACAGTGTTTTTCAGGATGCGGACTGGTATAATGCACAGGAGCCAGTGACTCTCTTTCTTCACTCATTTTACATTGTGCAGTTACTTTAAAGGCTTTCACAAACAAGATCAATACTAATGTAAGAAATGAAAATCCTTTTAGTGGGAAGAGAAAGATGATATTTAGATTTATATGTGCAGTGGGCTGTTGTTATTTAATTTAATGGTTGGACTTTCTACATTGACTTTTAGTTTTAAAGTTACTTTAAGCACAGGTGAAATACACTACTGTTCTGGCAAGTATTTTTAAAAAGCCCATTCATCTTTTTAACAATGATAATAAAGTTAATAAAGTAATAAAATAGTTCTTTTAAATTGTAATCATTGTTTGATATTGACAATAATTTTACTGTATTTTTTACAATTATTTTCTATCTGGAATTGACTAAATCATAAAAAGTACATTAAGTGGTATTGATAGGTTTAAGGGTAGGTGTAGTTTAGTGGTAAGGTTAGATTTCAGGGTAGGTTTAGTGGTTTTGGTAGGTTCTAGGGCAGGTTTAGTGATTTGGTACGTTTTATGGTATATTTAGTGGTGTTGGTAGGTTTTATTATTGTACAGTTGGTAGGTTTTTTTATTGTACATTAGGTTGTAGGGTAGGTTTAGTGGTATTGGTAGGTTTTATTGATAGGTTTTAGGGTAGTTTTTAGTTGTATTGGTAGGTTTTAGGGTAGGTTTAGCGGTATCGGTAGGTTTAAGAGTAGGTTTAGTGGTATTGGTAGGTTTTGGGGTATAGGTTTAGTGGTAATTGTAGGATTAAAAGTAGGTTTAGTGGTATTGGTAGGTTTAGGAGTAGGCTTAGTGGTTTTGGTAGGTTTAGGAGTAGGCTTAGTGGTTTTAGTAGGTTTGAGGGTAGGTTTAGAGGTATTGGTAGGTTTTAGGGTAGGTTTAGAGGTATTAGTAGGTTTTAGGATAGATTTATTGGTATTGGTAGGCTTTATTGGTGAGTTTTAGTGTAGGATTAGTGGTTTGGAAGGTTCTAGAGTAGGTTTAGTGGTGTTAGTAGGCTTTATAGGTAGGTTTAGTGGTATTGATATGTTTAAGGGGAAGTTTAGTGGTATTGGTAGGCTTTATAGGTAGGTTTAGTTGGATTGGTAGGTTTAGGTTTTAAGAGAAAGGTAGGTTTAATAATGATTTAAGCAAATGTTTAGTAGTATGGTCAGGTTTAAGGGTGGGTTTAATGATTTAAGGGTAGGGTTAGGGACATGATTAGGATAAACAGCACTAGTAAATTTTTGTATGATCATGTAACTGAAGACTGGAAAATACAGGAATAAATTATGTAAAAATATATAAAGAAGTTATTTTATTTTGTAAGATTTAACAATGTTAATATCTTTACTGTATTATTTGAATAGAAAAATTATAATTTAAAAGATTTTTTCAAAAAACAAAAAATGATGAAAAGTGGATATCATCTATGAGAATGGATGTTATTTTTGCGAGTACTGAATGCTGTTATCCATATTGTAAGTTACATCATCCATGGTGTACTAGAATATGTTAACATAAACGAGAGAAAATACCAGACCTAATTTTTTTTATACATGTTTTTTGCTGTCAGCAAGCTAAAAACCACTTGAACATTTCAGCAGGTATTAAAGGTCTGTCTCAGTCGACCTAGCACTCTTTCTTCTCTTGGTTTTACTGTGTGCTGTTGAATAATGTTTATGTGGCATTTGTTTATGAGGGCACCACGCTGCCCCACACGCTGCTCATTGTTCCAGCCATCTGCTTCTTCTGCTCACGATGCTGTTTGTCTCCACAGCAACTGCTTAGGCTCCAGGAAGAGCTGAAGGGAAAGGAGCTGGAGCTGGAGCAGGCCAGAGACGAGCAGCACTACCTAGAGGGAGAGGTGATCAGCCTCAGAGAAAAGGTTCGACTGACTTCTTGCCCATTTTGCTCAATAATCTTAATTTCCATATGCATAATGGTGTGTCATTTGAGGGCACAAACAATGATTATGAGTGTTGAGGAGCTACTTTGAAGCTACTGCTATTCCATTTGAATATAGCCTTTTAGCACCACTTCAAGGTTGTTATTTATTTATATAAGACTTTATTTTGCATTTAGAGTAGTAATGTGGCTGAAAACAGTGAGGATCCCAATTAAGGTGAATGTGTTAAACAGCATTTATTTACACAACAATAAATTGAAATTTAAAAAGAAAGAAGTAATAGTTTAATTCAACTAAACGTTAAAGTATTTTGTAAAAAATTTGTAATAAATACACCCTTAAAACAAACGATTTTGCAAAAAAAAAAGTGTTATTAATTTTTTTGTTTTTACTTTTTGACTCTGAAACCAATTAGTGCTATATATTTCAGTTCAATCCCTCTAAGAAACAAATTTGAAATGCCCAATTAATTCAGTGCAATCTTATGAGGAAACAACTATTTTACATTTTGCCTGAAAAAGTGGCTAATTCTTATGAATTCATATGATTTAATTCATTTGACAATATATGATTTTTTTAAAGGAGCCATGCCCCTAAACCCCACCGTCATTGGGGGATGAGTTAATCATAATAAACTGTACGAATGATATTGTACAAATTCATACAAATTAGCCACTGGTATTGCATGAGATTGTGTTGTAAAAGTTACAAAAATAGTTGAATTGTTCTTCTAAAATAAATGATCTGTCTGAATGAACCAGCTCACTTAATTGGATGGCTTTCCCACCACTTCATTTGAGACAAATATGTTAGAACACTTTTGCTGCTATTAATTTGAGTACGAGTAAGATTGGGAACAGATTTAGGGTTATGGTTAAGTGGTATGGGTAAGTTAAACGATGTGTTTAGTTTTATGGTTAGGTTTAAGGGTTTAATGGCATGGTTTAGCGATGTAGTTTGATTTAAGGGTAGGATTAGTGTTATGGTTTAGGGTTGGGCTTAATGGCATTGTTAGGTTTTAGAGCAAAGTTGGTTTAGTGCTATGGTTTGGTGCAAGGGTAGGTTTAGTCAAGTGGTCAGGTTTAATGGTATAGTATGGTAGGGTTAGGGAATTGATTCTGTTTCAGGGATGATTTAGTGTCATCATTCGGTTTAAGGGTGTATCTGGCGGTATGGGTAGGTTAAAGAGTGTGTTTAGTTGCATGGGTAAGTTTAAGGATAGATTTAATGTCATAGTTTGGTTTAAGAACAGGTTAAATGGTATGGATTAGAATCAGAATCAGAAAGAGCTTTATTGCCAGGTATGTTCACACATACGAGGAATTTGTTTTCGTGACAGAGCTTCTACAGTGCAACAGAATTAAAGAGACAGGACAAAAAACAGATAATAAATATATTTAAAAAATGAAAGTTGTAGTGAATGCAAATATACAAATTGACAAGTGTATGTACAGGAATATTACTATATACAACAGCGGCTGTTATGTGCAAATTAGCATGTAAAATATGTTGTTAAATAAGTGTTTGTGTATAAAAAGTGTATAGCAAGTAGTGATGTTTGTTCCATAATTACTATCATCAAGTGTTCATGAGATGGATTGCCTGAGGGAAGAAACTGTTTCTGTGTCGGGCTGTTCTGGTGCACAGTGCTCTGTAGCGTCGACCAGAAGGTAAAAGTTCAAAGAGGCAGTGTGCTGGGTGTGAGGGGTCCAGAGTGATTTTGGCAGCCCTTCTGCTTGCTCTGGATAAGTACAGTTCTTGGAGAGTAGGGAGGATTGTACCAGTGATTCGCTCAGCAGTCCGAACTATTCGACGTAGTCTTCGGAGGTCGGATTTGGTAGCTGAGCTAAACCAGACAGTTATTGAAGTGCAGAGGACTGATTCAATGATGGAAGTGTAGAACTGTTTCAGCAGCTCCTATGGAAGGTTGAACTTCCTCAGCTGACGAAGGAAGTACAACCTCTGTTGAGCTTTTTTGACAATGGAGTCAATGTGAGTGTCCCACTTCAGATCCTGAGAGATGGTGGTGCCCAGGAACCTGAATGACTCCACTGCTGCCACAATGCTGTCCATGATGCTCAGTGGGGGGAGAGCAGGGGGGTTTCTCCTGAAGTCCACTATCATCTCCACTGTTTTGAGCGTGTTCAGCTCCAGGTTGTTGTGACTGCACCAGACAGCCAGCTCCTTAACCTCCTGTCTGTAAGCAGACTCGTCACCGTCCTGAATGAGGCCGATAAGTGTGGTGTCGTCTGCAAACTTCAGGATTTTGACAGAGGCGTCCTTTGAGGTGCAGTCATTTGTGTACAGTGAGAAGAGCAGAGGGGAGAGGACACACCCCTGGGGGGCGCCAGTGCTGATTGTGCGGGTACTGGATGAGAATTTTCCCAGCTTCACCAGCTGCTGCCTGTCCGTTAGGAAGCTGTTGATCCACTGACAGACAGAGTTGGGCACGGATAGCTGAGTTAATTTGGGCAGGAGAAGTTTTGGGATGATAGTGTTGAAAGCCGAACTGAAGTCAACAAACAAGATCCTCACATAGGTCCCTGGTCTGTCTAGGTGTTGCAGAACATAATGCAGTCCCATATTGACTGCATCATCCACAGACCTGTTTGCTCTGTAGGCAAACTGAAGAGAGTCCAGTGAGGGTTCAGTGATGTCCTTCAGGTGGGCCAGCACCAGTTTTTCAAAAGACTTCATGACCACAGATATTAGCGCCACCGGTCTGTAGTCATTTAGTCCTGTAAGTTTGGGTTTCTTTGGGATGGGGATGATGGTGGAGCGTTTGAAGCAGGAGGGCACTTCACACAGCTCCAGTGATCTGTTGAAGATCAGGGTGAAGATGGGGGCCAGTTGGTCAGCACAGGATTTTAGACAGGCAGGTGTTACAAAATCTGGGCCTGGTGCTTTTTTCCTCTTCTGTTTTTGGAAGACCTGGCGCACATTATCTTCACTGAACTGAAGTGTGGGGGAGACGGGGGGTGGTGGAGGTGTTAATGGTGGTGTGAAGAGCAGTTCAGAGTGGGTGTGGGGTGTTTTCTCAAACCTGCAGTAAAACTCATTCAGGTCGTTTGCAAGTCGTTCGTTGTCTACAGTGCTGGGGGATGGTGTCTTGTAGTTTGTGATGTTTTTCAAACTTTTCCACACGGATGCTGAGTCGCTGGAAGAGAACTGACTCCTTAGTTTCTCAGAATAGTTCCTTTTTGCCACTCTGATCTCCTTTTCCAGTGTGTATTTGGCCTGTTTATACAAGGCCCTCTCCCCATTCCTGTAAGCAACCTCCTTGGCCTGACGCAGCTGTCTGAGTTTTACAGTGAACCACGGTTTGTCATTGTTGTATGTGAGTTGAGTCCTGGTAGGAATGCACATGTCTTCACAGAAACTGATATAAGAGGTTACAGTTTCTGTAAGCTCATCTAGATCGTTTGCAGCAGCTTCAAAAACACTCCAGTCAGTGAGGTCGAAACAGGCTTGTAGATCCCGCTCTGTTTCGTTAGTCCATCTTTTCACAGATCTTAATACAGGTTTGGCTGTTTTCAGTTTCTGCCTGTATGTTAGTATGAGATGAATCAAACAATGGTCAGAGTGCCCCAAAGCTGCTCGTTGGACAGAGCGGTATGCATCCTTTATTGTGGTAT
Organism: Danio jaintianensis; assembly: GCA_903798115.1. Classification (NCBI taxonomy): domain Eukaryota; kingdom Metazoa; phylum Chordata; class Actinopteri; order Cypriniformes; family Danionidae; genus Danio; species Danio jaintianensis. The sequence goes on from CAIGQV010016631.1 coordinate 1,551,127, forward strand.
AGCAGTGATCCAATATGTTACTGTCTCTTGTGGGACATGTAACATGCTGTCTATATTTTGGCAGTTCGCGGGATAGTTTTGCTTTGTTAAAATCCCCGAGAATTATTAAAACAGAGTCCGGGTGTTGTTGCTCGATTGCCGTGATCTGATCGGCTAGTTTCTGTATCGCCAGGCCCACGTGCGCGTGCGGAGGAATGTAAACACTGACGAGAATGAACGAGCAGAACTCACGCGGCGAGTAGAAAGGCTTACAGTTAATAAACAGTGCTTCTAGGTCAGGACAGCACATCTTCTTTAAAACTGTTACATCTGTACACCACCTTTCATTGATGTAAAAGCATGTCCCACCACCGCGCGATTTCCGCGTTGATTCTCTGTCGCGATCCACTCTGAACAGCTGATAGCCCGGTAGATGAAGCGCGTTGTCCGGTATGGCGTCGTTCAACCAGGTTACCGTGTAACACAGAGCAGCAGAATGCAAAAAATCCCTGTTTGTCTGAGAGAGCAGAATGAGTTCGTCTATTTTGTTGGGTAGAGAGCGGAGATTTGCCAGATGGATGCTAGGCAACGCAGTTCGAAATCCGCGCTGAGTTTTACAAGCGTGCCTGCTCGCTTCCCTCGTCTGCGTGCCCGACAGCGTTTGAGCAGCACCGCGGCTCCGCCGACTACAATGTCCAACAAAACATCACATAAATCCAAGTCTGGAAAAACATTTGGTGGTGTATGTGTCCGAATGTCCAACAATTCGTCTCTGGTGAAACTAATTGTAGGAATGTGACTCAAGACGGGACAAACTAACAAAAACAAAAAAACAACAGCAGAGCTCAACACGGAGGTGGCCATCCTCGTCGGCGCCATCTTGAGTTATATGAGATTAAAGGCTGCGTTTGATAGAATGTTTAGTTTAAGGGTGGGTTTAGTAGTATGATTGGGTTTAATGTTAGGTTTAGTGGTTTAGTGTTATGGTTTGGCTTTAAGTGCATTTAAGTTTGAAAATATACTTGAATGTATACAATTAGTCATTTAAATATTAGTGCACTAATTATAAAAGTAGCTAATTTAGTGCTGTCATGTTGTTAAGTTAGTAGCTTTAGTTACCCCCAGTACTGATTTATTTTATTAAGGGGCACAAAGCCTTATGTAAGCTATTAAGAGCACTGTTCACTTCAGATATACTGCATTTGGGCAGTGTCTGCCTCCTGATGTGTGACAGCAGGATGCTCTGCAGCCGGGGGTCACTTACTGTCCTCACTCCCCGGTGCATGCAGCTAGCAACACAACTAAACATGGCAGCAGGCACACATACACACACCTGAAAACAGAAACACATAAATAGCAACACATGAGGAAGAGCAGGACAGTTTTATATCTGAAGATGAATATGCTTTGTTGTGGTTGCAGAAGGGGAACGAGGCTACTCTGGAGAGCCGGGATGTTCTTTATTCTTACACTTGACACACACAGTCACATTTGCCCAGGTTTGAACAAGATATATATATATATATATATATATAACACAACACCTGCATGTCCAGACAGCATGGACAAAGACCTTAAAAAAAAGATTAAGTCATAAAGAATAGGCTGAATAAATATTATGGGGTATTTTTTTATCGAAAAAACTAATTTCTTTTAAGAATATACTTTTGTGCATGGTTAATATTTTCAGAAATGTAATTGAATGGCAGTTGCAATAATAGGGAAAATGTATTATAGATTAAATATATTTTGGAGTAAGACTTCTGCTAAACACACACACAAAAAAAGAAAAGAAAAAACAGAGGGAAATATCAATAAACAGTAGATGGTAACCATAGACTGCCATAGTATTTCTTTCTGACTATGGAAGTCAGTGGTTACCAGCAACTGTTTGCTTAGCAACATTTCTCAGAATGTATTCTTTGGTGCTCAGCAGAAAAAAGAAAGGGCAGTAAAGGCAAATTAAATGATAGCAGACATAGTTGATTTTTTATTGAAATATGATTAAAGTGTACTGTCAAATGTACTGACAAGCCTTTATGGCACTCTAGATAATAACTTAATGTGATTTCTATAGTATGTCATGCATTTAAATAACATAATGACATATTTGTAAAGTTGATGTTGTAATTTAATGCATTTAAAATATTAACTTTACAGAAATTCTATAATCATTTATATAAATTGCTACATTACTACACAATCAATACATTCATGTGCTTTTGGAATTAGAAGTGCACTTAAATGTTAATTGTACACAAATTTAAACTACATTTTAACATTTTAACTATTTTAACATTACAATTAAAATATTGGTACTATTTGTAATATATATTATTAGAAACACTGGGCTAAAGTGTACTTTTTTTGTTTCCCCACAAAAAGTCCTTTAACATTCTGTCTGTGAATGTGAATGTTAGATATAAATCCTGACCATCTTGCCTAATGTATTGAACAGACATCTCTCTCACTATCCATATTTATCCATATGTGGTGTCTGCCTTGATTAGAATCCATAGAACTGTTGTCAATGAAGACAAATAATATGTCCTCTATGTTGCTGAACAGCACAACACGATACCGTGGCTTGTGCAGTACAGTAGTTTGCCCAGACACAGGAATAACGACCAACCTTGTTTAGCCCATTTTCGTAACAGCAGACATTGGTTTGCATGAATGTTATTTGACTGAGATAACAGAAACATCAATAGCAATGGAGGTCCTGTGGAGCCCATACTGTATACAGTGCTCCTAACCCAACAGATGGAGAACGTGTGTACAGTATTTTTAGAACCAGAGGAGACATGCTTCCATATTTTATCAATTTAAAACTGATACGACCTTCTCCAGACACCCTGGCCGTGTAATATATGGAATCACAAATGTGTTTCATTACTCTTTTGTTTTTTGACACAAGCATCCGTTAAAAATGTAGTATCACACTGCAGGCCAGACTGAGATGCAGCACTGTCTGCAGAAGTGTGTTTTTGTTCTTTCTTTTTTTAAATACTTTTTCTTTTTAAACATTTTCTGTTTTAGTATACATAATTAGCATATACACTCACCGGCCACTTTATTAGATACACCTTACTAGTACTGGGTTGGACCCCCTTTTGCCTTCAGAACTGCCTTAATCCTTTGTGGCATAGATTCAAGAAGGTACTGGAAATATTCCTCTGAGATTTTGGTCCATATTGACATGATAGCATCATGCAGTTGCTGCAGATTTGTCGGCTGCACATCCATGATGCAAATATCCCGTTCCACCACATCCCAAAGGTGCTCTATTGCACTGAGATCTGGTGACTGTGGAGGCCATTTGAGTACAGTGAACTCATTGTCATGTTCAAGAAACCAGTGTGAGATGATTTGCGCTTTATGACGGCGCGTTATCTTGCTGGAAGTAGCCATCAGAAGATGGGTACACTGTGGTCATAAAGGGATGGACATGGTCAGCAACAATATTCAGGTAGGCGTTGGCACGATGCTCGATTGGTACTAATGCTTGATTGCTCCTCTGCATGCCTCAGTTGTAACGAGTGGCTATTTGAGTTACTGTTGCTTTTCTATCAGCTTGAACCAGTCTGGCCATTCTCCTCTTACCTCTGGCATCAACAAGGCATTTGCACCCACAGAACTGCCGCTCACTGGATATTTTCCCTTTTTCGGACCATTCTCTGTAAACCCTAGAGATGGTTGTGCGTGAAAATCCCAGTAGATCAGCAGTTTCTGAAATACTCAGACCAGCCTGTCTGGCACCAACAACCATGTCACGTTCAAAGTCACTTAAATCACCTTTCTTCCCCATTCTGATGCTCGCTTTGAACTGCAGCAGATCGTCTTGACCATGTCTACATGCCTAAATGCATTGAGTTGTTGCCATGTGATTGGCTGATTAGAAATTTGCGTTAAGGAGCAGTTGGACAGGTGTACCTAATAAAGTGGCCGGTGAGTGTACAAAGGTTTCTGTCAATTACGTTTACAAACAAAACAATTACATTCACAGTAAATGAAAAGAAAAGGAAAAAAAATATTTTTAAGTTTATTAAGGGAGAGCAGGACCATTTTTCATTAAAACCTCATTTTCAAGAGTTCGCACGTAGATATTGCTTGATAATAGAGCTCCCCTGGTAAAGGAGGAAAAGGGGGAGATGGGGTGGAAGGGGGATTCTTCAAAAAATGAAGATGAGAGAGTAATGCTAGACGGGTTATTTATAGTGAGTTTGGATTAATCCGATTGGTTTGCTAATGATTACGAATGGGAAACCAGCCGCGATCAGTCATATCACGTGCTCCTCTCGAAATTAGTTTGTTAAACTTCACTTAAAAGATAATGTTGAAGACAGTAATATATATTTGCTGTGGTTGCAAACTCACAAGTGGGGTCTATCAATATCAGGTGGTATTTTGTAAAAAAAAGGAATGCAATTAAAAAATTATTTCACTTTGAACATTTATTCATTCATTTTCCTTCGGCTTAGTCCCTTATTTATTAAAGTCGCCACAGTGGAATAAACCGCCAACTATTCCAGCATATGTTTTATGCTCTTCCAGCCACAACCCAGCACTGGGAAACACCCATACACTCTCACATTCACACACACTCATACACTATGGCCAATTTAGTTCATCCAATTCACTTATAGCGCATGTCTTTGGACTATGGGGGGTGAACACGGGGAGAACATGCAAACTCCACACAGAAATGCCAACTGGCCCAGCCAAAACTCGAACCAGTGACCTTCTTGCTGTGAGGTGACAGTGCTAACCACTGAGCCACCATGCCACCTCACTTTGAACATAGATTGCGCATTGTTACTTTTGACTCCATCAGTAGGGACAAAAGTAACACAATAATATATGATAGATTTACTGGCTTACTCTTGTTTATATTAAATATACCTGACTATGACCTTGTCAATGTGTTAATTGCAAACATATTTTGTCCTTTATCTTTGGAAAATAAAAATCTGTCAGGTCAGTTCCATTCAATTTCAAAAGTAACCCAACAATATAAAATTGAATTGTTTTGAATGTTTTTTTATTGTTGTAAAATAAAATATTTTATTGTTGTAAAACATAAAAATGTAAAAATGTTAAAGAAAAATGTAACATGGTAATGGACATGGTAATGGACATGGTAATGAAATGACGTGATATTTGGCAGCTCAATGGTAGACATTTTGTCAAGGGTTGCATGCAGAATGTGCTATTATACTATAGCTTAGAGAGCATATATTTTCAGGAGAAAATCGCATTGTTACTTTCGACCAGTGTTTCTTTTATCGCCTCTCTCCCCTAAAAATTAACAACTTGAGGTCTTATAGAAAAAACAAGAAGCCATTGTTTCAGATAGGGGTTAAGGTTTAATCTAGAAGTCTAGTCAGTGAGTACGTTTACATGGACACCAATAATCCGATTTGAATACGATCAAGACAATACTCTGATTAAGAGTCTACAATGTAAACAGCGATTTTTGATTACCTTAATTCGACTTAAGTCATAATTGAACTAAACAGAAATCGGATTAAGACGTGGAGTATTCCTATTTTAGTCGCATTATTGAAGTGCAGTACAGACATGTAAACACCTTCATCAAACTATTACCGTCGTGTAGGACTTCTAGCCGCATTTTGTGACAGGATATTCCATACACACATGGCTGTTTGACACTATTTGCACCTACCGAGTCAGTAAAGGACCACAGACACCCGCATTGAGCTATAACATGTAATCATGAAAGGAACATTCAAAAAGCAATCTTAATCATATTATTGTCTTATTCAGATTAAGGCAAATAATTTGATTACTGATGTCCATGTAAACCTAGTCATTGCTTGTTTGAAGTAAATTGCAATCCTATTTCATCCAATAAATTTCCCCTTTGTCTTTCTCTAACGGGACGGAAAAAGTCTTAAAATATTCCATGTCCATGTCTGGAGGGTTTCTTTTGAGCCAACATTTAGTAATCGCTTTCTTGTATGCAAAAAAAATATATAAAAATAAAGTCAAGAGATAACTGTCATGCTTATTTATACCTTTGTGACCACTAGGAACATGGTGGAAAATGACACATCTATGTTAAAGCCTCAATAGAAATTGTCCCGCCCTTCCCCAGAAAGACTGATTATATGGACATTTCTGTTCTTTCTTGACAGCTGTTGAATGCCATGGAGTTGGTAGACATGACAAACCACAACTCTGAAGGCCATGAAAAGGTAAGTCAGACTTATTCTGCGTCACGCCTGGTGTCCATCATGTCAAGTCAAGTCAAGTCAAGTCAAGTTTATTTATATAGCGCTTTTCACAATGTAGATTGTGTCAAAGCAGCTTAACATAGTTCTAGTAAAGTCCAGATTTCAGAGTTGAAGTTCAGTTTAGTTTAGTTCAGTGTGGTTTAAATTTCACTGCTGAAAGTTCAAACACTGTAGAGCAAATCCACCAAAGCACAGCTCCACAAGTCCCGATCCGAGCAAGCCAGTGGCGACAGTGGCGAGGAAAAACAAACTTCACCAATTGACGAAGTGAAGGGAAAAAAAAAAGTCATGTCACTGCGGTTTACCAGTGAGATCAGTCTGCAACACCAGCACACTTCAAAAGAGAAATGCAAACTGCTAATATTGCGTCATCCCTTCATTTCTCTTAACACCATGAGCTGTCTGACTGGAGTTAATTTTAGCCCACTGATCTGTATGTTCAACGAGTTTGTCCTCTGTCTGCTTTTCTGCTTGAGTCCCCAACTGAATATCAGTGACAGCTGCAGGGATAGAAATGAACTTTTTTATATCAATTTGCTATTAGTAATTTAAAGGAAAATATAGTGTTAAATACTTGATGAACAAAAAATTATAATTAAAGAGGTCGCTTGTGTTGAGAATGCAGTCTTAGCATAAATAACTAAATAAATACATAACAAAGAATCTATTAAAACCAATCAAAATCTGATTGTTAACAATTAAGATTCACAACAAAGAAACTTCAGGGCCCGTATTCACAATACATTTTATCTAACCACTAAGGGCTGTTTTAATGACATTTTGAGCCAAAAACGGGAAACTTTTTATGCATTTTGCCTGTTCGTTTACATGACAACTGCGTTTTTGCGTCTGAAAACGCATAAATATTAACATGGTTATTAAAGGTGCTGAATGTAAGTTTTTGACTCTTCTAAAGCATAAAAATACCATAATATGTTTGCAGATATTTACGAAACATGCTAAGTGAACATTCTTGTTTATCTGAAAAACAATGCTAAAGTCAGATATTCTGAATTGAAAATGTGTGTTCTGTGCCGGAGCGGCACGGCCCCTTTAACCCACCCAATGCCAGTTTAGCCAATTATATTTCAGCACCCCGGGTTGCCTTGGTGGAAAACAGCGTATTTGATTCATTCAGTCAAGAGGTCTCTTTAAATATGCTTCCGTGACCGAAATGTGACCCATGGTGGACTGTAGCAGCCTCCGAAATGAGACGCAGATTTAGTCCCACATAAGGTGGTTATTAATTAGCAAATAATATAAATTTTATGAACATAAACATTAGGTGAGCAAGTTACATTGTAACCCCGTGTCCTAACAGCACGCTACGTGACGAGATTTTAATACAGCCATTCAGAAGCACAGAATAGTTTATAATCTAATTATAATCTAATGTAATCTAAATACATATTAAACCTCTTTAACATTATTAAATGTACATGCTGAATCTCTGATATTTGTTGGCTTGCACTGAGTCACAGTTTGGTTTATTTTATTTTCAAGATCTGCTGCTACTTACAGTAGTATGACAATAAATGTCATGTAAAATGGCATTCTCACATTATTCACTCACATTATTAGCATTTAACACTGAATAAAGCACATGAGGTGTACCTGAGTTAAACATTGTAAGTTTATCCTAATGTTGTTTCTAAAATATACATTTCAGGTGTTGGTTAGAACAAAACCAACTTTTTACTTTTTCCTTTTAATATGAAAAATATTCCTTCTATTGCGTGCTGTTGCTTTTAGTTAGAACACGACTTAAATCAGCCTTAAATCAGCCTTTAGGCTCGATAGTCAGGCTCGCTCCTGTTGGTGTCGTCAATCTGGTAACCTGCGCTTGCGTGTGTTTTTAACCAGGAGTGCAATACCTAGTTCAACCACTGGTGGTCAAACTTACATTTTGCACCTTTAACAAGGCTACAATGCCAAATACGGGCCTGGCATATGTCATACATTGTTTTTGGTAGTTTTCGCGGATGTATAAATGCAGATCATTTTGAAAAAGTTGAAATGTTTTGTAAAATGCAAGGGGAAAACTTTTCAGTTTTTGCCTAGATTGTTGTCATGTAAACGTAGCCTAAGAGTTTTTTTTTTTAACTTATTAACTTACAAAGCTTCTGAGACAAACTTTTATTAAGGAATAGGAGCCCGATCTCACAAGGAAACATAACTATTTTACTTATTGTCAGAAAAGTGGCTAATTCAAACAAATTCATCCAAGTTTTCATTCATATGAAAACTTACACTTTTTAAAGGGAGATATGACCCCAAACCCTAACCCTGACCAATTTGAATTAACCACTAAATCAAAAAGTTATGAATTGCACTGAGATTGTGCTGGGAATAGAGTGAAGAATTATATTCTAAAAAGTATGATCATTGCTTTTATTATTTTAGACAATAAATAAGGATTTTCTTCAAATGTTACAAGATAATGTATTGTTTCAGAAAATATTTAAGCAAATATATTTTACATTGTTTTCAAATATTTTTGTCAGTTTTTTGTGTAAAATTATTTGAAAACATATTTCTTACTGTATGGGAATACCTCTGTGATTAAGGAGGTAACTTATTCAAAGCTTATTGTGGTTATAAAATGTTTTATTTCTTGCTGGCTGCAGCCATTTTAGTATAGTTTATGATTTGGTTTAACTGACTTGGTAAATACTTTTAAGGCAAAAATCCTACATTTAAAATTTAAATCTAAATTTCTAACCCCCAAAAAATGGCAAGTTAGGAGTTTCTTTTAGCCTTAAAATGCTTTGTGAATACAGCCACAGGTCAATACAGTAGATTCTGGTCAGCATTCTCCCATTCACTGAAAAAGGCATGGAAGTGCTCTATAATCCCTATGGAGTTTTGAAATGCACTTTCAGTCCATGAATAAAGCAATGTTCTCTCTAAGGATTTTCATGGTGTAACATTTTTCTTTTAGAAGTTACTGAACTGGAAATTTTTCATAGGACATATATGTCTTTAGACACCATTCTATTTACTGTTGCCTCCATTTTGTCTCCAAGCATGCCTGAAAATAGAGGGTATGCATG
>CAIGQV010016631.1:1560815-1614293 GCA_903798115.1 Danio jaintianensis
TCCATATATATACACGATATAAGCAAATCTCCTATTCTGAGTAATTGCAAGGTTTTGTCGCTCAGCCTTAATTGAATTGAATTGAATAAAAAATGTACGAATTTTCTATTATATGCAGGACAGATTGTCTTAAGTTACAGTTGGCAATACAAACGTTTTTTTATTACAAGTAGTGCTAAACAAAGCATAAATAGATAAAAGATTAAATATGCTAGAGTTTTGCGGCCAGTTTTAGCACTAAAATGCTTTGTTTAATACTTTTGAGGCAAGCAGCTACTTTTAGCTAAAATGCTAAACGAAGCATACAGTGTTGTGTAAGTTACTTTAAAAAAGTAATAGATTACAAATTACTGACTACTACTAGAAAATTGTAAAAAGTGTAAAAGGTAATCAGATTACTAATTACTTTACTTTGAAGTTACTTTTAAAACATAAAATATACCTATAAAAAATACAACTGCAGCTCTTTTAGTAATTTAATAGTCACTGAAAAACATTACAATGGGTTGATCACAGCAGCTTGACTTATTCAAAAGACTTTAAGAGTTCGCCCAAAACTTAAAATTCTCTCATCATTCACTTGTTCCAAACCTGTTTGTTTTTTGTTAGTTTTTTTACACAAAAGAAGACATTTAGAAGAAAACTGGATACCTGTAACCATTGACACCCATAATAGTATGAAAAAGCACTGCAGTGTTTGGGTGTTCTGTGTTTGCCTGAGGTAATTAGTCTACCGAAATATGTGTATTCCATACAAAGTAAGCTGATCGGTCAGTTCTTGTCACGTGACTCGCGTTTTTCAACTAGGTGCGCCTGGAAAATGCGAGCACGCACAATATGCACTCCTAATATGCATGCGCAAGCCGCGCGCCTCCATTGGAAATAACAAACTGTAAAAGATATGTGAACGGTGATATGTGAACGGTCCCATAAACAGCTACACTTCTTTTTACATTTTCAGAATATACCTTCACTCCCGATCCTGCACAAAAATCCAATTTAGCCTGTTTAGGCTGAGTTGGGCCGCTGTGTTTTTGGGCGCCGGTGTCCTCCTTGGCGACGAGTATTGTCGTAGAATGCTTTCTGTTCAAGAGCTTGAACAAGTTTCTGGTCGAGTTAAAAGCAGTCAAAAGTTCTTTAGAGACTGGACTTAGACTGAATTTCACAACAATATTTTTGTTTTTACGCTCAATGAAATCAAAGTAATGTCTGTATTTTCGCTTGAAAAAGCAGCTACTCTCGTCAGCAGCTATATTTCAGCTCTTCGTTCTCCAGCAATTTAAATGCTTATAACTAACGTTTCAGCGAAAAACTTAATTTAAAAGAAGCATTTTTTTTCTTCTAAAAACTATATTTGTAACGCAAGTAACGCAATTACACTGACTTTAGTAACTGTAATCAAATTTACACAAATTTAAAATGTAATTCGATACATTACTGCTTTCCCCAAAAATGTAATTAGAATACAGTAATGCGTTACTGTGGAACACGTTACACCCAACTCCGGAAGCATAGATGCAGTAGTCAACATTTGAAGAGGATTAAAACCTTTCATTAAAGTTGTCCTAAAACTACTGAACAACACCCATTCTTGTCTTAGGACAATTTTGAAAAACATTTTTTGATCCAAATGTTGACTACTGTATGTAGAAGATTAAAAAGATTAGGCTGGCGTTTGAAAAGTCAAATATATGTAGCTACTACATAAGCTACTACTAAAGTCTATATAGTCTGCCTGATGATAATTATACAGATAATCTGATATCTTATCTGATAAGACATTGAAACTGGTTTCAGAAAATCATTTTGAAAATCCTTTGGATAACTCCAGTTGTTTTTAAAGGTGATATACAAGTCAATATACAACAAAATGTTATTGATGCTGATAATTGTTAGCTATACTGGCATTTTTTTTTTTTTTTTTTTTAATGTTTTGCAACTTAAAAGGGAGTGTACAAGTGTGTTCACATGGGGAAGTGACGTCAATGCATACTAGAGGTCTGAGCTGGGCTGTTTTTTTGGGGGGGGTTTTCAGTCACACTCCCACTGGGTTTTATTCCATACCTGACCACTTCTGCCATTTATTTAATTTTTGTTCACCCACTGTCTGCTTAGAATGGTTTTCGTCCAAATCCAACTGTTCCCAATAAATTGAAATCTCATTTCTACTAAAATTTCACTAGCAGCTATACTGAGAGAGAGATAACGATCAAGAATGTAGGTTGTACAAAAATTGTATTTCTTATTTTATTTATCACCAAGATACCTGCAACATTTCTGTCAACACAATAGATAAAAGTGTCACAGAGAGAAAAAAATAAATACGCCGTCTGTCATTTAAAATTACAAGTTGAGCGTCCTTCAAGGACAGTGTATCCACACTTTGCTCTGTCATACTTATTCTGCTCTGTCACTCATCGACAACCTGTCTGTTCTGTTTAGGGGCCGTTATGTCTGACCGCCTGATCTTGTTCAAATTACACCAGAGTTTCGACCACCATTGCATTTTAAATTAAAAATTTATCATATGTTGCAAGAAATCTGGTTGTGTTGAGCTGCGGGAATGCAGACCTCTAATATATAACCTCCATACACAATACAAGCACATTTGCTACAATTTTCATTCAACCTCTGTGACCTACAGCCTACCATCTTGGCCGGTATTTCAGAAGAAGAGCCAATAGCCATTGATTTCTCTGCACGCAGCAGAATGTGCTGCATTTTCAGTAAAGATTATACACACACCCTTCCCTAACTCAACAGTTTGCATGATCCCATCACTCTTTCATCTGCTTTGCGAAGGTTCCTTTGCATCCTGATATGTGTTTTCCTTTTGTGTGTGTATGCGCAGGCAGTCAATGGCACTGCGGCACTCTACCACCATCGAGAGAAGAATAACGAGACGGTCATTTGGGGTCCTTTGAGATCAGAGAAAGAGGCTCTCTTGCTCGGTAATTATTCCAACTCCGCTTCATGCCGTTTTGATCTATAAAACATCTTGAGCCGTGTGCTGAGGGGCTTGAATAGCAGATGGGCTTGGAGGATTGTGTCCTAGCTTAAAAGTGCAGGAGGGCGAGCAGGTGCTGGCGCAGCCAAGCGGTCGAACGCAAAGATGTTCGGCCCTTGTTTGAACCGCTACAATAACAATGACTAGAAAAGGCGAGGGAGGAGAGGCCGGATGCTGCTGCAACACCTCGTCCTGTCTGTCATGTTTTTGGATGATGATCTCTAGGAGAAGCTCAGGGGAGATGTCCTTCGTTGGCTGTAGCCCAGAGAAGACCACACTGCATCGGCTTTATCTAATGCCTGCATAGCACCACTGCTGCCTAAGAGTACGCATACAGCATATACTGCATTGATGGAGTAGGGAACGTCAGCCAGGCTTGAAGGCCCTCAGCCAGAACAGCAGAGAAGCCAAAGTCATTTGAGCAGAACAAAGTGAAGGGACGGACTGAAGAACACAAATTGTTTAAGTCTCCAGGCACTGGACTGTTAGCTCTGAAGAGAAACTTCTATTGCAGTTATTGGATTAGCTTGCTGTGTGTAAACACTGTTTAGTATAAGCTTCCTCTGTTAGGTTATTAGAATTAGTTTGATTTCTTGTATGAGTATGTGAAAACAGATACAGTGGGTGAATAAGTATTATACACATCACCATTTTTCTCAGAAAAAGGTGCTGTTGAATTGAAATTTGATGTCGATAACAAAACAAAGTTGTCCATACATACAAAGAAAACAAATCTAATTAGTTTAGAAATTAAGTTATGTGTAATAAAAATGAAATGACACAGGGGAAAAGTATTGAACACATAAAGAAAGGGATGTATAAAAAGACATGGAAGGCCCGGACTACAGCTGAAATCTCTCAGTTGTTAGAAAGCAATCCTGCCCCTCATCAGTGTAAATGACTATTAGCTGCTTCAGTCCCAACACCTACATTACCAGATGATGAAGATGGAACCTTTCAGCAAGGCAATGATCCCAAACACAGCCAAGGATCTCTCAATTGGTTTCAGAAAAGAAAATAAAGCTGCTAGAATGGCCCAGTAAATCACCTGACCTGAATCCAATAGAAAATAAGAACCAAAGATCAGAGTTGATAGACAAGACCCACAGAATCGTCGAGATTTTTAGACTCTGTTGAAGTCTGGGAAACAAAAAATCACATCTGAGCAATTCATGCGACTTCATTCTCCGAACAAGAGCCATCTTGAAGTTGTCATTACTAAAAAAGCCTTTAATAGAAAGTATTGAATACATTTTAGTAGTCCAGTATCACCTCATTGTGTCAATCTGTTGTTATTTCAAAAAAAAAAAAAAAATTCAGATTTATTTATTTATTGTGTGTTTGGATTGTTTGGGTTTTTACCAAAATCTGGGTCAATTTCATGTCAACAGCTCCTTTAGAAATACATCATGACGTGTTCAGTACTTATTTTACCCGCTGTATGTTTATCTCCGTAAGCATGGAGTGCTGTAGCAGAACAGAGATGTATGGTGCCGACTCGGCTGTTCTGCATTGAATTTTCAAATCGGAATGGACATCTTGAGACTCCCCTTCCCTCCCTTAGTGTGGCTCTGTGAAAGTAGGTCTTGCGGAGGGAACTGAATGAGGTTCCTTGGTAATTGGCGGCGTTACGGCATATAAATCAAGGAAATAAATATTGGCTCGGGCCCTTCAGGCAAGGCACTATATCCTGTGCTTCTGCATCAGTGCTTTACCTTCGCAGGACCTCTCCAAAGTAATCAGCTTAAGTGGGGGAGGGATGAGGCTCGGGCTCTGGGTGCTGTATTTATGACTGCAGCTGCATCTCTTGTCTTGTCTACTAGTCACAGGCAACATATGTTCATTCACCAGACTGTTCTGTTGTCTGTCTGTCTACACAGGAATCATATCAACCTTCCTGCACGTCCACCCATTTGGAGCCAACATCGAATATCTGTGGTCGTACATCCAGAGACTTGATACAAAGGTGATTGTTTTTGGTCATTGAAAAGATTCACCATAAATGATAAAAGAGTTCACACAAAATTTAAAATATTATCATTGTTTATTCACCCTCATATTGCTCCATACCATTAAAGGGATAGTTCACATAACCCTGTTTTCATTTACTCACCCTTCACTTGTTTCAAACCAAACAAAAGAAGATATTTGGAAAAAATGTTGGAAACCAGCAGCCATTGACATCCATTGTATTTGTTTTTTCTACTATGGAAGGCAATGGTTATGGGTTTTAGCATTGTTTTAGTGTTCAAGAGAACAAAGAAACTCATAAAGGTTTTGAGACACTTGAGGGTGAGTAAAAAATGAGCAAATTGACATTTTTAGGTGAACTATCCCTTTAAGATTTGGTTAATTTTTTTAATTGAATGAAATATTTTTTTTTCTAATGAAAACTGAGAGGTTTCTGTTCCTATGTTGAAAGATCAGCTAACTAAAATGTGTTAAAACAAACAGTTCTGACTCAAGAGATTGAATCATTATACATGATGAATTTATTTAATTTAAAGGGATAGTTCACCCAAAAATGACAATGTTCTCATATGTTTGTTTTCCCAATTAAAAAAAAAAAAAAACATTAAAGAAGATTTTTAGATGGTCATTCGTGATTTATAATATGCCAATGGGCTCAAAAATGCCATCGATAATATAATGTAATCCAAATATAGTCAGTTAAATAAACCATTCAATTTCAAATAAGCATTCAATTAGTTGTTCAAGCATAAAATTAGATGAAAGGCTGTTTAAAAGTAAGCAATGTGAGCAGTAGACGAGCGCTGAAAATTCATTGAAAATACTGTGGTAAAATAAATGCTCATATTTTAAAGACATGTTGCGGAACAATGGAATTTAATGCATCGCTTCTTGTCGGGTCTGAGACCGACTTTATATTGTGTTTCAATCAGACACATAATCAAACAATATTAATAATAATAATAATAATCTTAAATGTGGTGAGTTTATAATGGCACGACAGTTCTCCAAGGCTTATTTATACCTAAAATCCCCATGCATAAGGTGTATTACCTTGGCAAAATGCCCTTACTGCATTCACTGTCTGGAGTGCGAACTTACATTACTAATGGAATGGAATGATAAGAAATTAAGTATCATTCTGATGCCATTATGTTATTGTAAAGGAACTGTTTGCTGAGGCTGTGGATTAAAGGTAATAATGTTGTAATGATGCTCAGTTTCTTGTACAGATCGATCATTTTAATGTAATGTCAGGAGTCGCAGGTATTAATTTTGGGTTTCCTGTAAATGCTTTTTTTAAGTCTTCATTTGCCTACGAATCACCAAAGAAACATGGATCACGTAAAATGTTTTAATTGTTTTACTGCAGAAATGAAGTCACCTACAGTTTTGATGGCTTACTATGAGTTCATTAACAGCAAATGTTCATATTTGGGTGAACTTTCCCTTTAAACTTTTCTTTACATATGTTTAAATACATACTTTACACAGCTGAGCTGCTCTACACATTTTGATCATCATTTAGATTTAAATAAATCCGCAATCACATATCTTCAAATTTCATTAAAAGTATCTTAATCTGTCACTTTAATCAAATGAGGTGAGTATAAGATGGTGACAAAATTATTTTTTGGGGTAAACCCTCTCCTTGATTCAGATAGAGTTTAATTCATATTATAGCATTGAGAGTGCATGCAGGATTACCAAAAGATTAGAAACAATCTCATTTCAGTCAATACGTTATATGAGCCAAATACTCGTTATCTCTTTGACCCTTAAATTCCCCATGGAAAATTAGAGAGATTATTTGCACCCAGGTTGAAACAGCACGGACACAGCACAGCTATTTGCACCTGCTGGAAATCATCCAGTCAACAACAAAACACAAATCTCATGTGTCAGATGTGGCCTTGAGCACACTGAATGTGTTCTGACATTTTACGAGGTGGTACGCTGTGCAGGCAAACATATATGACATATTTAATCCCACTCCTCTTCCCGCTAGGAGTCCTATAATACTGATGTCTTTTATAAATGAAAGCCCTGATTAATTGAAGGAATGCTATTTATTATTATTCATTTTATATTATTCAATTATTATTATTGAATTAAATATATACACGGCTGCACGGTGG
Organism: Danio jaintianensis; assembly: GCA_903798115.1. Lineage (NCBI taxonomy): Eukaryota > Metazoa > Chordata > Actinopteri > Cypriniformes > Danionidae > Danio > Danio jaintianensis. Next base: position 1,567,932 of record CAIGQV010016631.1, read on the forward strand.
CGCAGTGGGTAGCATGATCGCCTCACAGCAAGAAGGTCGCTGGTTCGAGCCTCGGCTGGGTCAGTTGACGTTTCTGTGTGGAGTTTGCATGTTCTCCGCGTGTTCACGTGGGTTTCCTCCGGGTGCTCCGGTTTCCCCCACAGTCCAAAGACATGTGGTACAGGTGAATTGGGTAAGCTAAATTGTCCATAGTGTATGTGTGTGAATGAGTGTGTATGGATGTTTCCCAGTGATGGGTTGCAGCTGGAAGGGCATCCGCTGCGTAAAACATATGCTGGATAAATTGGCGGTTCATTCCGCTGTGGCAACCCCAGATTAATAAAGGGACTAAGCTGAAAAGAAAATGAATGAATGAATGAATGAATAAATATATACACTAAAAACAATTATTTCTACAAAATTGTTGCAAACAATTTATATGGGTTGAATTTAAACAAACAAATGAAATTTTGTAATGTTCAACTTAATTTGTTTGTTTAAATTCAACCCATATAAATTGTTTACAACCACTTACCTTAAAAAATTAAGTAAATCCAAGGAATCATCTTTATTAATCAACTTTATGACAACGGCTTTTTTAACTTTCAATTTGGTTTGTTTTCAGTTTCCAAAAACTAAAGTGAACAATTAAAATGCATACAAGTTTCCCATTTTGGGCTGAAAATATCTTGTAAATGGTCCCTTATGTAAAGGAACACTCCACTTTTTTTGAAAATAAGCTTCTACAATAGCATTCTACAACTTCCAGTTGAGTTTTACCATTTTTGAATCCATTCAGCCGATCTACGGGTCTGGTGGAAGCACTTTTAGGCCCTGTTTACACTAATATGGTTAAGTTTTAAAACGCATAATTTTTGCTACGGTTATGCCTTCCGTCCACACTACCCCTGAGTTTTCAAGCCCCGAAAACGGAGCGTTTTGAAAATGTTGAAGCCACGCCATTTTTAATTTTAACATTAATATTAAGTCCTTTCCTTTCCTTGTAAGTTCAGACTATATATAAGAAACTGCCTATTTTCATTTTGATATTAACAACTTAACAGAAACCAAAAATGTTAAGGCATCGTGTAGCTACATATTTATATGACCGTCATCTTCACTGTATGCATATTTATAACAAAATGGAGCCTATAACATAACTGCCTCCATTCATTTTCATTGAAAATATGAAGCATACCCTGTCTCTTTTGCTGAATATCAGTTCTAATAATCAATAATGGAAATCAATAATACAGTAAGTTTATACAATATAAGAAATCAAGTCAAATGTGTAGAATCAGTGCACGAGGTTACAGAAATTAATATATTAACTTATCTTTGCGCTCAGCAAAAACACGTTACCTAAGAACAAGTAATAGATTCAAAAGACTTAAGAGTCATTAGAGACAAGATGAATTAAATATCATGTTTAACAATGATAGTGAGATGAGATCCAGCGGTAGATCCTTGATGAACTGTCCGACGTGCGCTGCTCTCACCTGCTGCATGCCAGAGTGTGTGTGGGCACATAATGTGTGTTTTGAGCGATATAGTGTGGACGGACAGATTTTCAGAAACGCTAGGTGAAACGCCAGGTGTGGATGTGGATCGTTTTTGTTCTAAAAGGCCATTTTAAAACTAAAATGTATTAGTGTAAACGGGGCCTTACATTAGCTTAGCATAGATTATTGAATCAGATTAGACCATTAGCATCTCACTCAAAAAATAACGAAAGAGTTTCAATAATTTTCTTATTTAAAGCTTGACTCTTCTGTAGTTACGTGTACTAAGACGGACTGAAAATAAAAAAGTTGCTATTTTCTAGGCCGATATGGCTAGGAACTATATTCTGGCATAATAATCCAGAAACTTTGTTGCTGTACCATGGCTGCAGCAGGTGCAGTGATATTACACAGCACCTGATAATAGTCCCCAACTAGTTAACTTCCAACATGACTGATACATGCTCCCCTTGCAAGCAGGTATTCACGTTGGTTATGTTGATGGAAGTGGTCCGTTTTTTTATTTAGATGCTAATGGTCTAATCTGATTCAATGATTTATGCTAAGCTAAGATAAAACTGCTCTTGCCAGACCCGGAGACGGATTGGCTGAATGTTTTCTAAAACTCTTCCTTGTAGCAAAGAGTATTATAAACTGAACAAATAGTGTTTATTAACTCCCCTTCTAAATATAAATGAACAGTACAGCACCACACAGTAACTGTTTGCAGGAAGCAAATGGCAAACATACAGACAAACACATTAGTGTCTTTCATTAGTTTCAGTGCAAACAAAGGTCGCAATGTCTGATTCTCTCTCCGTTTACACACACAAACCATGACCCAAGTGTTACTTTCTCGTGTCTCTTTCCTTAGATCTCAGCCAGCGAACTCGAAAGATTAATGGTGCGACTGCCCAACATGTTCAAGCAGGAGTTCAGCGGAGTAGGAGCAACACTGGAGAAACGCTGGAAGTTCTGCGGGTTCGAGGCTCTCAAGTCAGCATGACTCCCAAAGCTACATATGCACTGACACCCGACGAGGACTGATCCAGAGTCAGCCCGAAGAGCCAGAGCCTCATAGACAACAAACACAGGCATCAGATGGCTGCCGCTCTCGAGAGGAAGCGAGACTCTACACGCGGCGCAGCATCAGATGTATTTACTTGAAAAAGCTCTTTCCAGAGTTCTGTGCCGATTGCGTAACTTATCTTTCAGCGGCGTCGTCCCTGAAGACTGGGAGATATCCAGGAATATCACGCCCCTCGGTTAAAAATACGGAATGTTGAATATGGGACACAGATGTGTGATAGCAGCCCTCTGCGTCCATCAAAGCTGGAGTGTGTCTGTGTGTGTGTGTGTGTGTGTGTGTGTGTGTGAAGATGATGATGATTTCTGCTCTGAAAAATGATTTGAAACATGGCCCAAGTGCTGAAGCTGATAGACAACAGTTGCACAGCTGAAGGTTCGCTGTGTTTCAGGCCATCCATGCTGTGTAGATGATGTATTTAACATGCTCTTTGTGTCTTGAAGCACTGTTGTTAATGTCTGCTTATGTAAATTAAGATTTTTTTCTAAAAAAGAATCGATTAAAAACTTTTTATCTGAGATTGTCTGTAGAAATCCAAATATTTTGCTAACCCACAGCTTACTGTTGAGTCAAGAATTGAAAACTGAAGATTTAGGCATTGTGTTATTATTTTTAAAAGGATTAATTCATCCAAAAATGAAAATGATGTCATTAAATTACTCGTCATGACATTTCAATCCTCTGAGAGCTTCGTTCATCTTCAGAACACAAATGAAAAGATTTTAGATCAGGGGTGTCAAACCCATTTTCACCACTTCAGCATTATGGCTGCACTCTCAAAGGGCCGGTTATAACTTTAGGACTGCATAACTATTACTACTCCTATACATCATCGATACACTCAAAAAATAATTTTGCTGATTGTTCAAACTACTTATTTAAAATAAGTTGAAACAACACAATTCTTGAGACTTTTTGGGACAGCTTAATTGTTTTATGTTCAAACCACTTACATTTGTTAAGTTAACTTAATCGATTTGTGTTGGGATAACATGAATGAATTGTGTGGAACCCTACAATTTTACAGTGTATATTCCAATATAACATATTAAAGTAACATTGCTTAACCACATTAACCTACATTACCCACACTACTCCAAAGTAAATAACAAACAGAAATATCATCAGACACAAGTCATTACCTTTCTCCAAAACTGTCACAATTGAGAGCAAAACTATGGAAAAACCAATCATTTTGAGCTGCTAATGAGTGACAGATGGGCCATTTGCAAATGTCAAACAAATCCTGCTTATAGTTGAATGCTAATGTGGAAACACTGCAGGTCATAAAGCAAACGTGCATTATGTAGTGTATAGTCAATATACAATATAAAGCAGCATGGACTTTAAAGCTGATCTCACAGAAAATGTGAAGCACCGCATCACTTGCTCTAGTTTACTCACGGGATGTTTTTGAATATCTTGAACTATTGCTGTAAAAGTGATTAAAGCGAATTCTGCGCATCGCAGCAAACACGCCAACCAGTTTGCATTGACTTTATAATAATAATAATAATAATAATAATAATAATAATAATAATAATTCCTTACATTTATATAGCACTTTTCTGGACACTCAAAGTGCTTTTACAAATTTTTGGGGGAATCTCCTCATCCACCACCAGTGTGCAGCATCCACCTGGATGACATGATGGCAGCCATACTGCGCCAGACCGCACACCACACACCAGCTGAGTGGTAGAGAGGAGACAGAGTGATGGAGCCAATTATGATATGGGGATGGTTAAGAGGCCATGATGGACAGAGGCCAGTGGGCAAATTTGGCCAGGATGCCGGGGTTAAACCCTTAATCTTTTTCGAAAGACCTCCTGGGATTTTTACCGACCACAGAGAGTCAGGACCTCGGTTTAACGTCTCATCCGAAAGACGGTGCTCACTGAGCAGTATAGAGTCCCCATCAATATACTGGGGCGTTAGAACCCACACAGGCCGCAGGTTGAGCGCCCCCTGCTGGTCTCACTAACACCACTTTGTATGTAATCAAACCACACAAATGCTTAACTTTGCATTTGGTGTCAGTCATACTGTATGCTCTCATGGGATGCATATAATGACATGGCGGGGCAGACACGTGTGTTGATGAAAAGATGAAAACTGAGAACTCCCTCATTCTCCATAGACAGTCTTGAGACGTTCAAAGTCCAGGAACCAAAAAAGTGGTTCAACTGTAATCATACAAAGAACACCAAGAAAAACTGTAAAATATACTTTGTTTGCCAATGTTTTTGCTTTCGTGTGTGTTTAATATGGGCAGTACAACGTGTTGCCATTAGTCACACAAGTGTCGTATTGCCTGTAGTAAATGTACACCCTAATCTGTTCCGGTGTCAATTTGTCCTACCTCCCATTCAAAAAGTAGGTAGCACATTTTGATGACGCAATATACTACCCATCAGATTTTGCTACCAGTGTAAATTTTAATGTGGAGTAGTGTGACATAAAGCTCTAATAAGAACCATTCAAATACAGTGTTGGTAGCATAATCTGATCGGTAGGATAAAATGTCAGGACACCGGAAGATATTATATAAATATATAAACAAAGTCGTTTTTACTGAGGTTTTTTTTTTTTTTTTTTTTTTGTGCACAAAAGTGCTTTTGGAGCTTCGTACAATTACAGTTAATACACTGAAGTCACATGGAGAGCTTTTGGTTCCTTTTCTAGACTTCTGGACCATTGCTGTCTATGGAGGATGAGGGAGCTCTCAGATTTCAGCTAAAACATCTACATTTGTATTCTGAAAACGAACAAAGGTCTCAGGGAATTGGAATGATATGAGGTTGAGTAATTAAGAACAGAATTTCTAATTTTGCATGAACTAACCTTTTCAATTCCATAAATGTCATTTCGATGTATCATCCCACGAGGTGTGGCAAACCGTTTTTACAATTCTGGATTTTGCTCAACCTCGTTCCCGGCAGGGTTTCTGCAAGTGTGAAAGCTGCCTGCTAGTGTTGTGTCTGACATGTTTTTTTGATTTATGTCTGGGATAAACAACTGAATCGTCTGCCATGAATGTGGAGCAGACCTTCCCTAATCACCCCCGAATATAACAAGCTGTGAATAATGAATGAGAGGGGAGGAGAAAGCTGCTTTCTGTGTGTTTGATGTCATCTATTTGCTTTTTACATCATCCACCGACGTGCTGTCAGCAACACATTAGTGCTTTTGAGACTATCTGAGTCATTTGCATTGTTGCTTGTACCGACACCGCCATAATCTGAGACTGTTAGGCTAATGAATAATTATAATAGTAATGCAGAAGGATTGGGGTTACAGTGATGGAAGAACAGGGAGATCCACCTGCAACTTTAGAGAAACCATTTGGTTGCTGTTTGCTCTTAAAGGGATAGAGTTCACCCAAAAAATGAAAATTTACATACCATTTACTCACCCTCAAGTGGTTTCAAACCTTTTCAAGTTTCTTTATTCACTATTCACTATTATTTACACACTAAAGAAGTTATTTTAAAGAAAGCTGAAAACCTGTAACCACTGGCTTTCATAGTAGGAAAAACAAAAAATATAGAAGTCAGTGGTTACAGATGTCCATCTTTCTTCAAAATATATTCTATTATGTTCAACAGAAGAAAAAAAAAACTCTAACAGGTTTGGAACAAGTAAAGGGTAAGTAAATGTTGAAAGAATTTTTAATTTTGGGTGAACTATCCCTTCAAGGCTGTGACACATGAAGTCAATGTCAAACAGCTAGTGGTAAGAAAAGTAAAGTATGTGTTTTTGTAACACAAAAGAAGATATTTTGAAGAATGTTGGAAACTGGTAACACTTGGTTTTCCTATGAATGGAAAGGTATGGATGAACTATCCCTTTAATGCCTGAGAAATATGTTTTTTCAGTCTAATATCCCATCATTTACTCACCCTCAAGGCATCCTAGGTGTATATGACTTCCTTTTTTTCAGTTGTATCCAATCGGAGTTACTTTATAAAAATCTCATGGCAGCCATTTCTCTTCAGAATAAGTCCAATAAAGTGCATCCACCTATAATAATAAAAAAAAAAGTGCCTCACACGGCTCCACCTGGCTAAACAAAAACATCCCTGCATATTCTGGTTAGGTAGATTTTGACATGATTGATGGTTGGTTATGATAAGCTGGTTTAAGCTGGTTCTTTGCTGGTAATGAGCTGTTCTGAAATTTATATCTGAAATGTTTGCTTGCTTAAAAATTCATTCTACTTCATGTTGTCGAAATTTTCCTCCATTTTTTGCATCCATAGAAAGCATTTTATCCAGTGTTTTGACAATTCAGAGCCACTGTACAAGCTAAAGCCAAAATCCAGAAAGCTGTAACCAAGAGTCCAACAAAGAAACCTTTCCTGATTAGACATGATGCAGTGTATCATTGGCTAGATCAACCTTCAGTAGCTGTGGCCTCTGTAGAAGTTAAAGGCTACTTTTCAGTTTTCAACAGATGGTTGGAAGAAGAGGAAGGAGAGTCATGTGCTGGTCTGTGACCATGCGGAGACCATGTGCTTCAGCCAGGCCTTCTTCAAATTCAGTCAAAAGACCATCGCTGAAGTCAATCTTCACTCAACCAAAAAGACCTTCACCATTAAGACTTTCATCTGAGAATGCATTGAATAATGGCTGAAACATGCTAATGTTGTATTTTTCAACTAAACAGGACAATTTTGTCCAAATGCATCTGCGAGCAAAATTTCTATTTTATAAACGGTTTCTATTGATGCGACGTCATGGCTGAACAACAGCATAAACTTCTGTCAATGATCACCTCAAGTGCTGATTATGTGCTTTATTCAGTGTTAAATGCTACGTTTGTGCGTTTCTATACCATTTTATGTAACATTTATAGGCATACTGAAAGCAGAAGCAGATAGTTCACCTCAGATCTTGAAAATAGACTAGCACAGTTTAAAAATAAATGTTAGAACTGCCTCTGTCCAAACAAACAAATATCAGTCCCTCAGCATGTACTTTTAATAATGTTAGCGGTTTAATGTATTAATTAGACCATAAACCTTACCATTTCAATGAGAGCACTGTGCATTGTTCTGTGCTTCTGAATGGCTCTGGTATTTATATGTTTCTGTCGTGTTGCGTCTGGTGCAGACAGCCAAATTGCTTGTGGCTGGAATCTTGTTGCATCGCATGTTGTTAGGATTAATTTTATAGGCCCCTTGGTAAAAGCTGTGATGGTTTTTCAGATGGTTAAACTGACTTGAGCTTTTTTTTTTTTTTTTTTTTTTTTTTTGCAATATTTGCAGTACAAAATATTGGAATAAAACTGAAAAATGAGCCATAATGTGCAGGAAGAGGCAAAAACCCAAAAGGCTCATTTAAAGCCTCCACCTAAATAATAATAATAAAAAAGACAATGACAAAACAATTAAATTACAGTAATACATACAATAGAATTATAACAAAGTTAAAGAACAACATTAAAGTGATTCCTTATGCATCCCTTAAAACCTGTTAAAAAGGAACAATGTTTTGTTGTATGGGATAAATTATTCCATAATTTAATATTTGGAGCGTTTGAGCTTGTTTATTCATTTCCTCTGCTTCATTTTGGTTTCGTACATTCATTGTCACATTTTCTTTCCCCTTTTGAATGTTTGCTTGATTGTGTGCACTTGATTGTTTAGTCATTGTTTGTCGATCTTAGCTTAATGAACCTTCTGTGCACATTTCACATGAGTTTTTTGCATCAAAGTCACTTTATCGATTCAGATTTTTGCTACATACTCTCAGCTTAAGATCGTAAGTTCTTTCGTAAACTGGAACAAAGTCCACACAAGGGGCTTAGTAACTACTAGCTAGTTTGTTGCTAAATTTGTTCTCACTTCAGTTGCTCAACATGTTCTTAAGGTAAACCGTAGTTAGTAAGTCATAAGCTCTCTGTAAAGTCATGCGTAGTCGCATTGAATGACCAATAAAAAGCATTTAAATCGTTAAAATGCTTTAAAATTCTGCAACGAATGCATCTATATATAACTGTCCTATGAAAATCAAATTATAAATCACATTTTTATAGCACATTAAATTACAGTCAGTCACTAATAACAGATGACGCACACACCTGCATCACGAGCCGTGAATGCACGCAAAATACACATTTTATATCCTACATATGAAAGAGAAAAGAGCAGGGAGAAAAACTCAGTCTTGAAGAAATTCTCGATTTAATTGGTGGATACAATTAACACAAAACACTCCTTGAAAGAAAATTAAACTCTTCTTTCACAAACTGAAAAATATGCGAGATCTGGAAGGAAAATAAGGCTGTAAGTTCTTCATTATCGTGAGCTCCTTAATGTAAACTAATCTCGCTGTTGTCTCTTTTCTACCGTTATACACGGGGGGAGGCTGCCGTAAATATTTAGTTGGAACGTAGCGTTACATTTAAACTAAAATCAGTGGTGCAACACAAAAACATTTAGTAATGTGTAAGTTGTAACTTAGTGGCCCTTTAAGCCACAACTAGGCTGTTTTAACTGACACACTGCTGGTGCAACCGGCCCCTGATTAGGAGAAGTAATTTTTACGAGGCCACTAAAAATAACATTCTCAAAATTAACTAAAACTAGTTTGAATTGTAAATTTAATTTTGTTAATTCTATTAAACACAACTGCTCCAAATACGCGGAATTAATTATAACAAGTCATGATTCATTATTCATATTTCCATATGAGCTCATTTTGCTACATGTATTTCCATGTATTGTGAGAATTTGAATGTGCTTGTGATGTCAAATGAATGAAGATGTTGTTTTATTTATTTGTGTCTGTATGCTCTATTTGCATGTGTTTGTTCTTTTTACTTGCAGTACGTTTGAGCTCTCCATCCATCAGTTGTTACTGTTCTGAACGTAATAAGCGCAGTGACCAAAACGTCTGCATTTTGTCTGTAGAGAGAATGAAACAGACGAACAGCAATGAAATGTTAATAAGCTCACGGTGAAAAAAAAAAAAGCAAAGGTCAATTTTCAATTTCTAAGCTGCAGCCTTTAAATCCCCTTCTCCGACTCGATATACACACAGTGAAGGGAAGTGAAATCGGAACCATACAGACAACAAATAAACGCGAAGAGACAGTAATACCTCCTGGAGTATATATTTAGACTTCCTGTATCAGATCAAACTGACATTCCCTTAGAAAATGAATTATGCGCAGTGGAGCTCTCAAGCGCTTTCCAAAGTTTGCTCCTCTGAACCTAAAGCTCTTATTATCAAGCAGTGTGTCATTCACAGTATGCTGATGAGTGCTGTTTGGGAAGAGTGTATACACTGCACTGCCCAGCTCTGGCCATCATATTTCACTCTAGCTCAGTCTGTTCATCTATCCGTTCATCCATTTGTCTTCCCATGCAGCCTCTATTATTTATTATCCATTCACATATGAAAAAAAATAGTTTAGTAAAGAACAAGGGTTATACTGTATTTATTAATTATAGTATTTACAACTCTTTGTTAACTAATAATATAGCACATTGTAGTATTAACAATTAAATTTTTTTACTACAGGTGTATTGCAGTATAAAATGGTTGTGGGAAAACTACAGTACTGGTTAACTTGTTTGAATTATTTAGTTGCTGTATTAGCGATTAAAGACTATATTACTTTAAGTATTTACTACACTGTGGTTCAAAAATGGCGTCACTGTGGCGCAGTGGGTAGCACGATTGCCTCACAGCAAGAAGGTCACTGGTTCGAGTCTCGGCTGGGTCAGTTGGCATTTCTGTGTGGAGTTTGCATGTTCTCCCCGTGTTGGTGTGGGTTTCCTCCTGATGCTCCGGTTTCCCCCACAAGTCCAAAGACATGCGCTATAAGTGAATTGGGTAAGCTAAATTGTCCGTAGTGTATGTGTGAATGAGTGTGTATGGATGTTTCCCAGTGATGGGTTGCACCTGGAAGGGCATCCGCTGCGTAGAACATATGCTGGATAAGTTGGCGGTTCGTTCTGCTGTGTCGACCCCTAATAAATAAATCAGAATCAGAATCAAAATCAGAAAGAGCTTTATTGCCAGGTATGTTCACACATACGAGGAATTTGTTTTCGTGACAAAGCTTCTACAGTGCAACAGAATTACAGAGACAGGACAAAAAACAGATAATAAATATATTTAAAAAAAAAAAAAAAGTAATAGTGAATACAAATATACAAATTGACAAGTGTATGTACAGGTATATTACTATATACAACATTATATGGCAGCTGTTATGTGCAAATTAGCATGTAAAATATGTTGTTAAATACGTGTTTATGTGTATAAAAAGTGTATAGCAAGTATTGATGTTTGTTTCATAATTACTATCATTCAAGTGTTCATGAGATGGATTGCCTGAGGGAAGAAACTGTTTCTGTGTCGAGCTGTTCTGGTGCACAGTGCTCTGTAGCGTCGACCAGAAGGTAAAAGTGTGCTGGGTGTGAGGGGTCCAGAGTGATTTTGGCAGCTCTTCTGCTTGCTCTGGATAAGTACAGTTCTTGGAGAGTAGGGAGGATTGTACCAGTGATTCGCTCAGCAGTCCGAACTATTCTACGTAGTCTTCGGAGGTCGGATTTCGTAGCTGAGCTAAACCAGACAGTTATTGAAGTGCAGAGGACTGATTTAATGATGGAAGTGTAGAACTGTTTCAGCAGCTCCTATGGAAGGTTGAACTTCCTCAGCTGACAAAGGAAGTACAACCTCTGTTGAGCTTTTTTGACAATGGAGTCAATGTGAGTGTCCCACTTCAGATCCTGAGAGATGGTGGTGCCCAGGAACCTGAATGACTCCACTGCTGCCACAATGCTGTCCATGATGCTCAGTGGGGGGAGAGCAGGGGGGTTTCTCCTGAAGTCCACTATCATCTACACTGTTTTGAGTATGTTTAGCTCCAGGTTGTCGTGACTGCACCAGACAGCCAGCTCCTTAACCTCCTGTCTGTAAGCAGACTCGTCACCGTCCTGAATGAGGCCGATAAGTGTGGTGTCGTCTGCAAACTTCAGGAGCTTGACAGAGGCGTCCTTTGAGGTGCAGTCATTCGTGTACAGAGAGAAGAGCAGAGGGGAGAGGACACACCCCTGGGGGGCCCCAGTGCTGATTGTGCGGGTACTGGATGAGAATTTTCCCAGCTTCACCAGCTGCTGCCTGTCCGTTAGGAAGCTGTTGATCCACTGACAGACAGAGTTAGGCACGGAGAGCTGAGTTAATTTGGGCAGGAGACGTTTTGGGATGATAGTGTTGAAAGCCGAGCTGAAGTCAACAAACAAGATCCTCACATAGGTCCCTGGTCTGTCTAGGTGTTGCAGAACATAATGCAGTCCCATATTGACTGCATCATCCACAGACCTGTTTGCTCTGTAGGCAAACTGAAGAGAGTCCAGTGAGGGTTCAGTGATGTCCTTCAGGTGGGCCAGCACCAAGTTTTCAAAAGACTTCATGACCACAGATGTTAGCGCCACCGGTCTGTAGTCATTTAGTCCTGTAAGTTTGGGTTTCTTTGGGATGGGGATGATGGTGGAACGTTTGAAGCAGGAGGGCACTTCACACAGCTCCAGTGATCTGTTGAAGATCAGGGTGAAGATGGGGGCCAGTTGGTCAGCACAGGATTTTAGACAGGCTGGTGTTACAAAATCTGGGCCTGGTGCTTTTTTCCTCTTCTGTTTTTGGAAAACCTGGCGCACATCATCTTCACTGAACTAAAGTGTGGGGGAGACGGGGGGGTGGTGGAGGTGTTAATGGTGGTGTGAAGAGCAGTTCAGAGTGGGTGTGGGGTGTTTTCTCAAACCTGCAGTAAAACTCATTCAGGTCGTTTGCAAGTCATTCGTTGTCTACAGTGCTGGGGGATGGTTTCTTGTAGTTTGTGATATTTTTCTAACTTTTCCACACGGATGCTGAGTCGCTGGAAGAGAACTGACTCCTTAGTTTCTCAGAATAGTTCCTTTTTGCCACTCTGATCTCCTTTTCCAGTGTGTATTTGGCCTGCTTATACAAGGCCCTCTCCCCATTCCTGTAAGCAACCTCCTTAGCCTGATGTAGCTGTCTGAGTTTTACAGTGAACCACGGTTTGTCATTGTTGTATGTGAGTTGAGTCCTGGTAGGAATGCACATGTCTTCACAGAAACTGATATAAGATGTTACAGTCTCTGTACGCTCATCCAGATCGTTTGCAGCAGCTTCAAAAACACTCCAGTCAGTGAGGTCGAAACAGGCTTGTAGATCCCGCTCTGTTTCGTTAGTCCATCTTTTCACAGATCTTAGGTTTGGCTGTTTTCAGTTTCTGCCTGTAGAATGGTATGAGATGAATCAAACAATGGTCAGAGTGCCCCAAAGCTGCTCGTTGGACGGAGCGGTATGCCTCCTTTATTGTGGTATAGCAGTGATCCAATATGTTACTGTCTCTTTTGGGACATGTAACATGCTGTCTATATTTTGGCAGTTCTCGGGATAGTTTTGCTTTGTTAAAATCCCCGAGAATTATTAAAACAGAGTCCGGGTGTTATTGCTCTATTTCCGTGATCTGATCCGCTAGTTTCTGTATCGCCAGGCACGCGTGCGCGTGCGGAGGAATGTAAACACTGACGAGAATGAACAAGCAGAACTCACGCGGCGAGTAGAAAGGCTTACAGTTAATAAACAGTGCTTCTAGGTCGGGACAGCACATCTTCTTTAAAACTGTTACATCTGGACACCACCTTTCATTGATGTAAAAGCATGTCCCACCACCGCGCGATTTCCGCGTTGATTCTCCGCCGCGATCCGCTCTGAACAGCTGATAGCCCGGTAGATGAAGCGAGTTGTCCGGTATGGCGTCGTTCAGCCAGGTTTCCGTGAAACACAGAGCAGCAGAATGCAAAAAATCCCTGTTTATCTGAGAGAGCAGAATGAGTTTGTCTATTTTGTTGGGTAGAGAGCGGAGATTCGCCAGATGGATGCTAGGCAACGCAGTTCGAAACCCGCGCTGTCTGAGTTTCACAAGCAAAAGGGACTAAGCCAAAAAGAAAATGAATGAATGGTTCAAAAAAATTGTATTTACTATAAATAACTAAAGTTTTTTTTTTCATGCGGGTTTGCTCTTCTATCACTTATCCATCCATCCATCCATCCATCCGTCCATCCATCCATCCATCCATCCGTCCATCCATCCATCTATCTATCCATCCATCCAACCATACATACATACTTTCATTCATTGTATGTTAGTCTGTCTACCCATCCATCTATTGTTCATATGTCCATTATCTTTTTGTTTGCCCATCCATTCATCTATCCATCTGCCATCCTATCTATCCATTCATCCATCCATCCATCCATCCATCCGTATGTCTGTCCACAAATTCATTGTTTCTTTGAACATCTATCTATCCATACATACATACTTTCATCCATTGTAAGTTAGTCTGTCTACCCATCCATCTAAACATCCATCTATTGTTCATGTCCAGTTATGTCCAGTTAGGGGGCAGTCGTGGCCTGGTGGTTAGAGTGTTGGACTCGTGATCCGAAGGTTGCTGGTTCGATACTCGGTACCAGCGGGAATTGGGGGTGGGGGGAGTGAATGACCAGCACTCTCCACCACCCTCAATACCACGACTGAGGTGAGTCCCTTGAGCAAGGCACCGTTCCCCCCAACTGCTCCCCGGGCGCCGCAGCATGGCTGCCCACTGCTCCGGGTGTGTGTTCACGGTATGTGTGTGTTCACTAACTGTGTGTGTGCACTTGGATGGGTTAAATGCAGAGCACAAATTCCAAGTATGGGACACCATACTTGGCCACACTACACTTCACTTCACATTACTTCACTTATCTTTCTGTTTGCTCATCCATCCATCTATCCATCTGCCATCCTATCTATCCATCCATCCATCCATCCATCCGTCCGTCCGTCTGTCTATCCATCCATCCATCCGTATGTCTGTGTCCACAAATTCATTGTTTATCTGAACATCCATCCATCCATATTTTCATCCATTGTATATTAGTCTACCCATCCATCTAGACATCCATCCATTGTTCATATGTCCAGTTATTTTTCTGTTTGCCCATCCATTCATCTTTCCATCTGCCATCCTATCTATCCATCCATCCAACCGTCTGTCTGTCTGTCCGTCCGTCCACATCCATCCATCCATCCATAGATACTTTCATCCATTGTTAGTCTGTCTACCCATCCATCTAGACATCCATCACTTGTTCATATGTCCAGTTATCTTTCTGTTTGCCCATCCATTCATCTATCATCCATCCATCTGTCTACACATCCATCTATCCATTGTTCATCTGTGCATCCATCTGTCAGTTTGCCAATCCATTTATCTATTCATCTGGCATCCATCTGTCATCCGTCTGTCTGTCTATCCATCCACCATTTATTTGTTTATATAACCATCCATCCATTCATTCTACATATTTTTCCATCCATTAATTTGTCATCAGTTTGTCAATCAATCTGTCTATCCACCCATCTATCATTTATCTGTTCATCCATACTGTACATCCATACTTCCATCTATTGCATGTTTGTCTGTTTGCCCATCTATCCATCTGTCATCCATTTGTCCTTCTGCCATCCTATCTATCCATTCATCCATCCATCATTGTACAGATCCATCTGTCAGTTAGCCCATCCATTTATCTATTCATCTGGCATCCATCCATCTGTCCGTCTAGCTGTTTATCAGTTGTCTGTCTATCTACCTGATCTATGTATTCATGTGGCATCCATCCGTTTATCTATCCATCCATCTATCAATCTGTCTGTCTATCTACCTATCTATCTAAATGTCTATCTACCCATCCATCATGTATCTGTACAGTCGTAGCCAAAAGTTTTGAGAATGACACAAATATTACTTTTCACAAAGTTTGCTGCTAAACTGCTTTTAGATCTTTGTTTCAGTTGTTTCTGTGATGTACTGAAATATAATTACAAGCACTTCATACGTTTCAAAGGCTTTTATCAACAATTACATGACATTTATGCAAAGAGTCAGTATTTGCAGTGTTGGCCCTTCTTTTTCAGGACCTCTGCAATTCGACTGGGCATGCTCTCAATCAACTTCTGGGCCAAATCCTGACTGATCGCAACCCATTCTTTCATAATCACTTCTTGGAGTTTGTCAGAATTAGTGGGTTTTTGTTTGTCCACCCACCTCTTGAGGATTGACCACAAGTTCTCAATGGGATTAAGATCTGGGGAGTTTCCAGGCCATGGACCCAAAATTTAAACGTTTTGGTCCCCGAGCCACTTAGATATCACTTTTGCCTTATGGAACGGTGCTCCATCGTGCTGGAAAATGCATTGTTCTTCACTAAACTGTTGTTGGATTGTTGGAAGAAGTTGCTGTTGGAGGGTGTTCTGGTACCATTCTGTATTCATGGCTGTGTTTTTGGGCAAAATTGTGAGTGAGCCCACTCCCTTGGATGAGAAGCAACCCCACACATGAATGGTCTCAGGATGCTTTACTGTTGGCATGACACAGGACTGATGGTAGCGCTCACCTTTTCTTCTCCGGACAAGCCTTTTTCCAGATGCCCCAAACAATCAGAAAGGGGCTTCATCGGAGAATATGACTTTGCCCCAGTCCTCAGCAGTCCATTCGCCATACTTTTTGCAGAAGATCAATCTGTCCCTGATGTTTTTTTTGGAGAGAGGTGGCTTCTTTGCTGCCCTTCTTGACACCAGGCCATCTTCCAAAAGTCTTCGCCTCACTGTGCGTGCAGATGCGCTCACACCTCCCTGCTGCCATTTCTGAGCAAGCTCTGCACTGGTGGTACTCCGATCCCGCAGCTGAATCCTCTTTAGGAGACTTGCTGGACTTTCTTGGACGCCCTGAAGCCTTCTTAACAAGAATTGAACCTCTTTCCTTGAATTTCTTGATGATCCTATAAATTGTTGATTTAGGCGCAATCATAGTAGCCACAATATCCTTGCCTGTGAAGCCATTTTTCTTTTTTCGGAAAGGTTTTTTCAGGATTAGGTTAATTTTCATGGCAAAGAAGGACTATGCAATTCATCTGATCACTCTTCATAACATTCTGGAGTATATGCAAATTGCTATTATAAAAACTTAAGCAGCAACTTTTCCAATTTCTGATATTTATGTAATTCTCAAAACTTTTGGCCACGACTGTACATCCACCTGTCAGTTTGTACATTAATTTATCAACTGTTTGTCCATCCATTCATCTGTCATTCATTTGCCAATAGATCAATCAATATTTGTCTGTCTAGCCATCCATCCATTGTTCATAAATCCAGTTCTTTTTGTTTGCCCATCCATTTATCCATCCATCTGTCATCCATTTGTCCATCTATCTATCTACCCATCCACCATTTACCAGTCATCCATCCTATAAAAAAAAAGGATGATTTTAGCATTATAGTGGTCACCATGGAAATGAAGAGGCCAATACAAGATAAAGATATCGAAGTCTCGAATTATCAAAACATGAACACTAATGGCCAACAGTGAATGTGGCAACAGTTATACATTCTGATTAGCCAAGCAAAATCACCCCTGGTCCGGTTATAAAACCCATTCTCCAGAGATTATATTTTGTGCTTCCAAAAAAAATAAATAAAGGAGTTCTTGTTGATTTCGACAGCTGCATGGGACAGACAGGCATTGTCTGGCCAAGCTATTTTTATTGACTGAGGCAACCAGCAAAAAATAGCGCTGCTGCAATAATGTCGGCCAATGAAATGAGGCCTGCCAAACAGCACACATTACAGCCGCACTTCCCTATCTGATGGATTGCTTTGTTTTCACGTCTCCGCAAGCTAATGAAAATGAACGAAAGCCTCATGTCGAGGTTTCGCGCAGCGGCCGCATTAAGAGCATGCATATTTATTTTCCCCAGCTTTCCTTCCATGGCCATTTTGTTTCTCATCCATGAAATCTGTACAGCGATGAGCGTCCTTTAAGTGATGGATGACCAACGAGGCACCAACAGCCTGTTTACATGCTCAGATTGAACGCTTGTCTTTCTCTCCTATTTTGGATCCCTCCCCAAAACCGTTAGCCGGAGCTTGTTCTATTGTTCCCATCTGTCTGCTACTCACATCAGCGCTGAAGAGACGGAGATGTCGTATTTGTCCTGTGGGTGCCATCAGCATGTCTATTGTCTCTGTATTAATGAAAACCAGATGACGTGACACAGGCAGCTCTTCAACCTGATTGGTCAAGCCTGAGACTCAGAGATATTGCACTGCATTGCAGGAGCCCAAATTCAGACTAAATGGTCTGCGCAGCTAGTCATTTTCTCAAAAGAGTTTTCCTCATTTCGCAGAAGTGCAAAAAAGCAACATTCCCATCACCAATGAGCTGCATATTTTTGCATTAAGATGAGCGATTAAGCAGGGAAATGTTTTTAGCCTGGGAGAATGAAGCACTGGGGCTCTCCAAGGGAGCCTAGGAGACAAAGCTAGGGTTTGTAAATGAGGCTTATTGATGTCGTCTATAAATAAACCTAGTAGGAGGGGGAATACGGCAACATTAGATCTGTGGATTTCTGCTAATGAAGCTGCTTGACAGCTCTAATTAGCGACAGCCTTTATGTGCTTTGTTTATAACGATTAGAAATTCAACATTAAAGTCATTTACATCTCTTCAAACGACATGCGTTTCACTGCATCGGCAGCGGTGAGAATGATTTGAGCACCTGTGACATTGCGTTTGGTATGAAAATCATTTTTATGCTCTAAAACGATCAAATGAAAACATTGGTGATGGTGTTGGTACATGGCATCCATCATCATTCTGAAGGTGATCTTATTAAAGCTTCCCATCAGCTTCTCTGCATGGTGCTAATGAGGCTCATCTAAAACTGAGAGCAAAGCGCGGTATATACTGTACTGCTGTTTCATATATTACAGACAGGTATACTGCAGTTCCCACTCCACTAGTGCTCGACAGATCTTTCCTCCAGATGTCAATCACATCTACATCGCCTCTTTCCTGAAATTCAAACAATCTGTGCAAAGTGCCCCACTGTGCAAACTGTGGAAATCCAGTCGGTTTGGCACAGAGAGATCTCGTCCTCCACAGTATGATGGAACACGCCATGCTAAACTTTATTTTATTCTTGCTGGTTGCTAGGGTGCTTCTAAATGGTTGCTAAGGTGTTTGGCGTGACTGCCAACCATTTGCTAGGATATTGTGGGTGATATATATATATATATATATATATATATATATATATATTAGATGAGTCAGTACTGAAGCCAAATCTGGAGCTTATCTAACAAAATAACTTACGATAACGCTCCAAAAACCAGTACACCCAAATTTATGTTATAGAAAAATTTTCAATACAAATTTTAAAAAAGAGGGAAAATCAAAAGAAGCAAAAAAATAGAATTTTGTTTTAAATTTTGTACATTGCAATTTTTTTTACAATATTTTGCTTGAATTTAATTGTATTATCTTTCAATTTCTAAATATGTTTGGTGACTAAAATATTATTTGAATAAATATATCTGTTTAATAAATCTGTTTTGTTTAAATGCACCAAAATACATTGCCTATATTCACTGAGAAATGGGGTGTACTCAATTATGCTGAGCACTGTATGCATATATATATATATAATATAGGGGATAAGGGGAGCAACAGTACAGTTAAGTTTCAATACACCTATACAATGAATTATATGAAACAATTATAAGAAAAAAAAACAAATTATATGAAACAATAATCAATTTATTAAAGTCACAAATTGCAATATTTCAAAGGTGTCATAGAATCAAAACCTGGACATACCTAGTGTTGGAAATTTCTGAACCCAGGCCAGAAGACTCATTACAAGCAGAATTTTTTATTGAGACGTGTTGGTTGTTCTGCAGACAAACAGTCATCTTCAAGATGTCCACGAGTATATGTCCATATAATATGTCCATATTATTGTTCATTTGAAACTAGATTATATATATATTTATTTTCCACACTAGGCATAGCTGAATAATAAGGGTTAAGTACATTAAAATGACATACTGCAAGCAACAAACACCATTGTTCTCATGTAAAGTGTGTAAAATCGATGAAAAACAGGCAGACTGAACAAAACAGCAACTCTGATGATCCACATGGAATCATTAATATACATGCCCCAGGCAGCATTTGATTGGACACAATGTTTCCTAGTGAGATTGCAGCATTATTTTTTTCCCCTTATTGTTATGTTTAAGTATTATACTTACTCTGTATGTGCGACTCTTATTTTAAAAATGAGATGGGTAATAAAGAGCAGAGTATTTCACAAAATCCAAGTAAGAGGAAATATGCATTTATTCAATGCCCCCCAAAGAAGCATAAGGTCTTTTTACCTGGACCTTTCTCAGTTTAACATGTATATTGTGAAATTTGCTGTACATGTTGATAATAAAGCAACAGACACATGCATATTAATATTCACGGCCCTTCCATATATGGTCAAAACCAACCATATTAGATTAGGACCAATTCCAATGGTTATAAATTGACCTGTAAACAGTTTCTAAATAATTTTTGCACTTACCAAAGCCATGTACCTTTTATTGAGATATCAAAGACCAAATAAACATATTGTATCAATGGCTCTATGGCAACTTTGAGCTATAAAAATAAAATTAAGGTTTTTATTTTCATTACTACATCTGAAACATCTGCTAATATAATCAACTTACTGTTGATTGAAATGCTAAATTCAGCAACATCTTGGGGTGGTTGATTTGAATAGACTCGAAATTGGCCCTGTTCAATTGTGACACCAGAATACAAATATCCACGATTCTGAAGCTGAATAAACACAATTATGTAAGACACATACACTTTGTCAATTACGTAGGCAGCTTTTATAAGTAAAATACTATAAGACATTTGATATTATCAGATTCTCCTTTTCAATATTAAACATTATGTTCAAAGTTCTTCAGCAGTTGAATGCAGTACTGTCAATGACAAACCATAGGTTTTATTATTATTTTTTCTCACACAGTTAATATTTAACTCACACTGTCAATTCAGACATTCGATAGATTAAAAAGCAACATACATCATTTTTCAGACCTTGCTATGTCATGCTTTTCTGCTATTAATGCACTTACATCATGAGATTAAAACATCTACAATTCAATATTACAGCTTCTAACACTAAATGTTTGAATTGTTGTTTGTGTTCATTTGAGTAGAGCTGCTCCAGCACAGGTGATCAATGCAATCACAGCTATAATGACAATGCATGATAATATGACCATTCCCAAATTTAAATGGTTAGTTCTTCCAGACTTTTAAATTCTGGCTTCACATACATACATACATGCTAGTGCTGTTAAACAATTAATCGCATCCAAAATAAAAGTTCATATTTACAAAATATATTTGTGCATACTGTGTATATTGATATATGCATGTAAATGTTATATACACATATATATATATATTTCTGTATTTACATATTTATGTACAGTATGCGTGTGTTTTTATACACACACAGCTATATACACAGAACACAAGTATATAATATGTAAATAATAATGTTTATCTTGGATGCAATTAATTGTTTGACTGCAAAAATACATCAGTCATCAGTGGATTTTCCTTTTGCATTTTTTTATAGTACTTCAACAACCCCGGCTGCAATTTGGGGTCTCAGAAAATAGCAATAAACAAATAACAAGTGCTAGACAAGATAATATGCTACTCCACATGTTGTACCTGGAAGTAAATTGCTGCATACATAATTTCTGGTCTAATTATAGTGTGTGATAAAAGAAAAGTTTAAATGATTTCCACGAATCGAGTAACTGAAGACAGCTAAAATGACATCCTTTCTGCAAATGGGGAAAAAAAAAATAATCCAATAACAGGAACAATACTAAAGCATCAAAGGGTCTTCAAAGAATTTGGCTGGCAGCTGGTGGACTGTCATAAAAGTAATAGAAAACAATCCCATCTAGTTTCATTCAAGCACATCCGATAGCGGCAGGAAAGAATACTTCTGACATCTTATAACCCTTGATCATAATACTGAGTTATGTTTTTAAGTGTGAGAGTTGGAACATATAGACATATTTCAAAAGCACAAGCTGTTAATATGAATTTTATGAGCTATTTGCTTTTCACTTACATCACTGGCTCCTCTGGACAGTGCTATAATGAAACCCTGTGTGGATTAGTTGGGCCTATTTTTTTTTCTTTCTTTACAGTTTAATGGAAATCCACCCTGACAGAGAGAAACCTGCAGAGGACAGGCTTTCTCACAAACTCCATGCTGGTTTCACGGTAATCAGAGGCCCAAAATAGCAGCAGTCACGAGGGGGTCAGAGCAACACCATCTTATGACAGAACTGCCTGACCGCAAAGCAACGTAAAGCCAGAATCTGTGCTTTTTACACCGTTATACTTGTAAGCCAGGACAAAGATGAATTTAGTGTCACAGTTTGGGACGCCGTTACAAAATGTCTGCCTCTGCATTCAGCAAAATAATCAATTTTAACAGCCCCTCGGAAGGGTCAGGGAAAAAGAAGAAGCAGGCTGTGGCGATAAATAAAGCTAGCTAGCGAGACCAGAGCAGGGCAAGTATTTCATAAGCATGCCAAACACCTCACTGGCTTTTATTTGTAGGCTCAAGCTTTCACCTACAGAGATCTTGTGGCTGTAATAATCAAGCGGAACATTTGGAAAACCAACTGGGCTGATCGAGACTTTCCATGACATACGACTCGCCTTTTATTCTGCAACGGTTTGGCTTCGTTTGCGTGTTGGTCCATCTGGAACAGTCGACGATCCAAGATGGTGTTCTGTTTTGAAGCACATGTAACAGTACTAATCAGTAATCAGTAACTGGGTCTAATAAGATGGAAGAAGAAAACGTTAATACCGAATAAGCTACAGTTTTTGAAGTACAGATGAAATAACATACAGCATCTCAAAAACGAATCAGATGTAAATCTCAAAGAAAAATCAGATGTAATTTTTTTTTACATGTTTTAACCACCATTTGAATGTTTTCTTGCTACAGTGCAAATACTGTGTAAAAAAGTGTATTTACTAAAGGTGTTATGGTTTGGTTTAGTGGTAGTTGTTGAATTATTAATAATGCTAATTTTACTACAATGCAAATCATGCACTAAAAAGTTGAATACGTTGTTACCTTAAAGAGTTATTTATACTGTATTTAACCCAATAAAATGTAGTTTTGATGGTATGAATACATGTTTGCAACCATTTTTAGATTTCATGTTTAGAGATTTCCAAGCAGGGGATCAAAATAAGTATAATAGGGGTGGTGATTCTAAAAATTCATTCATTCATTCATTTTTCTTTGGCATAGTCCCTTTATTTATCAGGTGTTGCCAAAGCAGAATGAACCGCTAACTTATCCAGCATTTGTTTTACACAGCAGATGCCCTTCCAGCTGCAACCCAGCATTGGGAAACACCCAGACACTCCCACATTCACACTCATACACTACGGCCAATTTAGCTTATTCAATTCACCTATACCGCATGTCTTTGGACTGTGGGGGAAACCGGAGCACCCAAAGGAAACCCACGCGAACACGGGGAGAACATGCAAACTCCACACAGAAACGCCAACTGACCCAACCGGGGTTGATGGAAATATACAGGAAATGATGTCACATTCATTGACTGAAAAGATCTGAACTGCTGAAAGTTATGCATTCTCTCTCAAACAATGGGTTTTTAAAGTCTCTTAAATTACGATTTCATCTGTGCCATGTGATTTTACATTTATGCAAAAAAAAAAAAAAAAACGGCCAATTAATGTACGTTTACATTATAGTCACATTAAATTATTTTTATATGTGACAATGGTTGTATTTTTGCATAACCATGATTTAAAAATGCACTATAATATTTTTACTTTTCACAGATTCCTCAGACTTATACAAAGCATAAAACACTTTTAAATCTCTCAAAGAAATTAAATCTTCAAAAGAAAGAAAAGCCAAACAGCAGAGAAAGAAATTGCTTTGATACATTTTAGATTTAATTTCTTTGTACATCAATTTGAAAGTTTTAAAAGTTAAAGTTTTCAAAATATTTTTTGGGGTAATATTTCATTTCATTTATTTACACCCTAAATAGTCATTAAATAATAAAAAAAAAGGGGGGGGGGACTTTTTAATGAAAATGTGTCA
This sequence comes from Danio jaintianensis, assembly GCA_903798115.1. Lineage (NCBI taxonomy): Eukaryota > Metazoa > Chordata > Actinopteri > Cypriniformes > Danionidae > Danio > Danio jaintianensis. The sequence goes on from CAIGQV010016631.1 coordinate 1,591,634, forward strand.
AAACTTGCGTCAAATGTTACCACACCATACTTTGACTTTAGACTGATAGAAATATACAGGAAATGATGTCACATTCCGACACTGAAAAGATCTAAACTGCTGAAAGGTATGTATTCTTAGTTATAAAATATAATCTAAACTACAAAAATGCTATTACAATATCAACAGAAAAACTGAATTTATTGTTCGTCAACTCTGTTACCGTACCATGACTTTAGATTACTAAAAATTGGCTGGCACGGTGGCTCAGTGGTTACTGTCACCTCACAGCAAGAAGGTCGCTGGGTTGAGTCCCGGCTGGCCCAGTTGGCATTTCTGTGTGGAGTTTGCATGTTCTCCCTGTGTTGGCGTGGGTTTCCACCGGGTGCTCCGGTTTCCCCCACAGTCCAAACACATGCGCTATAGGTGAATTGGGTAAACAAAATTGGCCATAGTGTATAAGTGTGTGTGTGTGTGTGTGTGTGTGTGAATGCGAGAGTGTATGGGTGTTTCCCAGTACTGGGTTGCGGCTGGAAGGGCATCCGCTGCATAAAACATATGCCGGAATTTATTCTGCTGTGGCGACCTCTGAAATAGAGACTAACCTGAAGAAAAATGAATGAATTACTGAAAATTTACAGGAAATGATGTCACATTTCTTCACTGATAAGACCTAATTAAGACCTCATTTCAGCTGTGACGTGATTACTTTTATGTTTACATTATGTGGCTTTAATATTAGTTACATTTACATTATATGGATAGCAGATTGAATTATTTTAATGTGACAAGGCTTATATTTTTGCGCAAACATTACTTAAAAACGCACTATAATCATTTTACATTTTACACGTGACTGTAACAAAGCATAAAATACTGCGTGAAACACCTCTTGTGGAATAATGCCTTCGGTTTTACTAGCTATTTTTAACATCGACTAGGGAGTATACAGCAGCTACAATCTCTCAAAGAAATGAAATATAAAATGCATCAAAGCCATTTCTTTCCCTGCTGTTTGGCTTTTATTTCTTTGGCGGTAATGTGTTACTGGCTTGTGCAGCTTGTGTCGAGTTATCCCGTCCTTGGCATTAATCTCCACACCCGACAGACAACAAATCAGCAGTCCCCCCTCAAAAAAAACACGGCGTACAGAACGTCCCTCTTTCTAAACCCAACTGCTCCATTCCTGTGTGCAGAAGTCAGACATGCAGACCAGACAAGCATCTGTACTGCATGCATCAGCACGGCACAGCGGGAGGAAAATGCTAGCATATAAACAAACACAAAAATACTCACAATGAGTCACTCCGCATTTGTAAAACAGTTTATTCAGCATGCTAAAATAACTTAACACCTACATGGTCTGGTCCCTGCGGATGAGGCCAAATAGATTTTCAGCCACTGGAAATCATACATCCAACTAAACATTTTTCAGCAGATGGTATATATTAGGGCTGCACAATATTGGAATTTTATACATATATATATATATATATATATATATATATATATATATATATTCTGCAAATAACAGCACTCGTCCAGCCTCTTAACCCTTCACCCTTGTGTATTACTCCGCCCACAACGTCTCCGCCTACAGCGACAAGCAGACGACACTCTACAGTTTGACAACGACTTCTGCTGTTGGACAACATAATGTACTTAAGGCTTTTTTAGTCGCGAATGTAGTTGTTTAGATTGCAACTATGCAGTTTATTTATAAGGATAGTGCCTATTTTAAAATATTTATAATTTCTGAGAGAGTGCGTCAGCATCTTTAAGCAAAGACGGTTGATCATGTTCATCCACAAGATGAGGACAGGGACTGCATAATAAGCCCTAAGAGGAAAACTGTGTAAAGTCAAACTACAGCTGATCAAATCATTATTAAACAGGTAAATGACTTTCTAAGTAAATCTCTTTTTTTGTATATTGTAGTGCTGTATTTATACCATAGTGATATTGTGAACTCCCGATTGCAATAGAGAAATACTGGGAAATCTCTGTAGACTGATGGCATTTCATGCCGTTCAGCCTTATAATCTTAAAATGTGAGCAAAATCACCTGTTTTGTCATTACTTTAGATATTACGCTAGAGAATCATTCAAATACTAGCTCTAAAGTGACGTTAGTGAATGAGCAATGGTTTCTGCTGTTCTGACGTCAGCTGCAGATGTGAAGGAATGGTGGAAGAAAGTAGTTCCTCTTACAAAAGGGTTTTGAGACTCTCCGTGTTTGATTTTCTTTTTTATACACACGATTATGCTGTCGAACTGTTGTATAAACGCAATATCACGCTCGTAGCAGTGCGATGTGGCTGTATAATGTCACTGTTGTGACACTAAGGCACTTGGCCTGTGGCTTCGTGCCAACGCACGCCTCCTACCAGTGCCGATATACAGCCACATCGCACTGCTACTCGTGTGATATTGCTCATATATATATATATACCGTCTGCCAGATGGAGGTAACTTAAAGGAACCATGTAAAGGATGGGAAGAGTCTTCCACAATAGTGAAGGTTTTTCTTTTTGTTGCTGCTATAGACCATTTCAATATGGTCATGTCATTGGCCCATGAACATTTCCAGCTTGTTATCAAACTATTTCATAACTGTAACAAGAGGCAATTCAATCAAAACTTAATGTTAAAACAGCTATCATAACATTATTTATCAATATGTGTTTTTTGGATTCTCGGAAGCTATAGAAATTAAAAATGTAAAACAGGAAATATGTTGGGACCATTGTTTTTGTTTACATCCCTCAAAATGGTCTATAAATAAATCAGTGAGAGGTGTTTGTCTCACACCAATTATTTTACATGCTACATTTACTAATTTTAAAAGTTTATTTTTTGCTTTTAACAGAGAGGGAGTTAAACCAGGCTACAATATTAAAAGGACAGATTCAATAAGTGATTTATATACGACAATCAAAATGTCCTTCTCAATATCAAAACTTCTCGGTTTTCTCAACAAACTCAATCGCTGCTGGTCCTTTTTAAAAACATTATCTGAGTGTTTATCCAAAGAAAGTCAATCTCCACACCTAAATATTTAAAATAACTCACCTGTTCATCTTGCTCCCCATTAATTAACAAAGGTTCACAGAATGTTTGGATTTTGTTTGTCCCACACCACATTTCTTTTCGTCTAACTAATTTTAAGCTGCAGGGAAGTCTCTGTTGTCCAACTTGTAATAAAATTGACAAAATTTAAATAATTATCCAATAACTATCCTTTACACATCCCACCCATGCCATATCATCAGCATACTTGATAAGTGTCAGATTTTCATTGTCACAAGGTATATCATTTATATAAATAGAAAATAAAATTCCTGATAAAAAGCCTTAAGGAAAGCCAGTATTTAACACCATGTTCTCAGAATTTTCACTATAAAGATATATATATAAACATATACAAATACATTAACATTGCTATATATATATATATAGCAATGTTAATGTACTTGCATAAGATGATTTAAAAAACTTAACTTGGAAAGAATTCATAATTTTACATTGTGATCATTTTGTAGGGTTAGGGTTGGGTTAGGGTTTAAACAAATTACAAGCATAAATGAATACAACAAAACAAAGATACAAAAGAAATAGCTTTATGGGTCTCTGAGTATTCTAACAGTGAGATAAAATGTAAAATAAATCTATAGTCTTTGTTAAAGCTACATATTTTACATTACATTTTACATAGGATAATATGTCCAAATGGTTTAAATTAGCTTGAAATCTTACAGTCACATGTCTTAATAAATAAATGTGTTAACTGTAGTAGAGTTAAAGCGATAGTTCATGCAAAAATGAAAATTTACTCATTATTTCTAAGTGCTTCCAAACCCTTGTATTCAACAAAAGAAAAAACTCATAAAGGTTTGAAACAAGTAAAGGGTGAGTAAACAATGACTGAATTTTCATTTTTTTGCTTAAACTATCCCTTTAAACTTTGTTTGTGTTCTGAACTGCTTCCTGGATAAGTATGATCACAACTCAACATTGCAGATTCTGCGATGTGACTATTGCATATTCACTATATCGATGTTGAAGTGATATATTGTGCAGCCCTATTACATATTGCACAAGTCAGCTCAATAAACAATCAAGATTACGGCACTGGATTTCACAAGAAGATCCTGTAACATGATTGACCAACCTTTACCAACTTGCATTAAGTGTCGGTGAAGAACGCTGACGGATATAACAGAGTCGGCTGAGTTATGGCAGTAAAACGTGGAGATGAAGAGCGAGCTGCGGAGGCTCTGGGTGAGTTGGCGGCAGTGAAGTAGATGTAACTCTCTGCTGGGCTGGTGAAGGCAGCGGGTCAGCGCCGAGGGCCAGAGTCAAGCAGATCTTTTGCTTCATTGATCTTTGCTGCCAAATACGGGGATCCACCTGCAGGAGAAGCAGCACTTAGATTTCAGCATGTTCACCATTTGTCTCTTCTTCTTCCTCTTACTCTTTGAGACTGTAAAATGTGCGCTGCTCTCGATAACCTCTCTTTCCAGAAACTTCCAGTCCGGACTGTTTAACAAAAAAAAAAATACTGATAAACAGCCTAGGGTGCTGCTGTGATTTCTGCGAAGTGGAAAATGCAGACGGAATCATGGAATCCAGTCATGAAAACAGAAATAGATGTACAACATTGAACCAAAGACTATAGAATACACAAGACATGTCACTTGTATAGTTTTGAATGGGGAAAAGTGTAACGGTCAATATGGCGAATGAAGCAGGACCAGATGTGTGCTTTTACAACAGTTTTTGTGGTCAACAAACGTACTGGAATTTCAGTGAATACTTGCTTCACAAACATAAGAGATACATCCAAATAAAGCTTAATATCTGTACTTTTTAAAATGAACCAACTACAATTGAAAACAAAAGTTTTTTGGTTTTGTAATCTGTATGAAACGAGCACGAGGTACAGTCCATCCTATAAAACGCACATTACATGACAGCAACTACAAGAACGCCCACAAACTAGTAAACAAAGAATCGCTGTCATTTCTGGAGGAGATTTACCATTCAGACCAAGTTGTGAATTACTTCAGAAGACCAACGCGATCTGACAAAGCATTATTAGGAGAATGATAATGTGTAACACTGCCATAAATGAGGTTGGTGTCATGATCTCGTTTCTTTCGAGTGCGCATTAGCTCAGGCAACCTGAAAATATGCCGATTCTGTGTGATTTAGAAACCAAACTTATGAGACAGTTGTTGTTTAATGTTATTGGTGACTCCAAATATGTAATGTAATCATAAGATTGGCAAACAGTTTTGGAGAATTTGATGTTTCCCCGTTCAGACAGAATGGCCAAGCATACTGTCTGAGAGGTGTTTCAAAGATGGCCACCAAGTGAAATGACTTGCCTTAAAGGGACTTTGATTGAACGCCACATAATTTGGACAATTTTGGATGAAGAAATATAAGATGTAATCAAATCACAAAATGACTACTGTAACACTTTATAATTACTGCAGACTATGAATCATTCATTAAGCATTAGCAAATAATTTGTTCGACATTTGTTAAACACTAACTCTATATTAATAAAATGCTTTTCTCACTTAGAGATTTTGTCTTAAAAATTCTTAAATCAAGAAGCATTTTCTAGACAAGCAAAAAAAAAAATTTTCAGAAATAAAACAAGCTAAATAATCTGCCAATGGGCTAAGCAAAATAATCTTGTTTTTTGTTTTGACATAAGATTATTTTTCTTACCGCATTGGCAGATTATTTAGCTTGTTTTAAGAAAAAAATTTAGCATTTTTTCAACGATTTTTAATATTTAATTTTTAGAGTTCAGAGTTAGAGAACCATAGACAACCTTTTCCCTAATGTATCTTATTTACTCTTTCTATTCTTCCTCTCGTCTGACCTGTCTTCCCCTTAAATGTGTAATGTTTGTGTATGGTCGGAGGGGTCCAATTTCACTGCATGTAACAGTGTATGTAACAAATAAAGGCTTTCATCATCATCATCATCAAAACCCTTTTAAGAGTTAGAGTTTAGAGATTTCCCAGCGTGGCATTAAAAATAATTATGATAGGGTTGGTGATTCTAAAAAAACATAATAATTATAAAAATATAAAAATATATATATGTTAATTTTACCCGTTGTTAACATGAACTAACAATATTTAACTTAAAGGGCACCTTTTTTTACCCCTTTTTCAAGATTTAAGATAAGTCTTTTGTGTCTCCAGTATGTGTCTGTAAACGTTTAGCTTTGCACTGTTTTTGCACGGGATTATCTGTTACGTTAATGAACAAAATAAACCTGATTTAAGTCCACAAACCGGAAGCGTCGTCTTTTATAATTGTACTGACAGCTGTGGTGATGAATTAAGTAGCGATTTTACTGTCTTTACTCTATTACAAACATGCACTGATTTAAAATCATTTTCAACTTGTAAAACTCATTCTTGAGGTGCAGCTGATCACAGAGAGCTGAACAGATCGTTTAATCCAAGTTGCTTTGCGCAAAGTCCTGTCTTGTGGATATGATTATACGCGTTAATATGGAGACATGTTAATACGCGTCTGTCAATCAATTCGGTGGGCGAAGAAAACCGCACTCCTACGTCACATTGCGGTGGGCCTCAGAATCGCATCAGGAATTTGGATCCTATTTTAACGTCAGGAAATTAAAAAAAGAGATTATACAATTAATTCCTTTTTTTCCTAGCCATTAATCCAGTCTTTAGCGTTACATGATCCTTCATAAATTAGACAAGAATCATTTCTTACTAGCATCATTCCAAAACAATATATATTTTATATACATTATACATTATAATATATACATTATACATAGTTTATCCATCACATTTTAACAATGTAATACATCCCCTCGTAATGCTTGAAAGATAGTTTATGTAAAAGCTATTTTCGCAACCCAATCAATTTTGGATAGATAAAATTAAGTCCCATCCTACATCTTCCTTCTCATTTAACACTCAGAATGTCAATCCAGAAGTTTCACACTGACTTTAAAATTTGAAATGAAATGGAGCAACATAATTCACTTGCGCCTTAAGTCCACAGGCACAAGTCTATCTTGATTTGTGCAGCAGCCTGCAAACAGCCCTGCATCAACACGCTTTTAGCAAAGAAATCTCTTTGCCTCCAATCACTGTCTTCCAGCCCACACTGATGCTGTATGATAGGAGCGTGTGGCTGTGAGGGATAAAAAAAATTTGCTATTGCTGGCAGCGTGTGATGAGGCACACCTGGTGCCCGCTGCGCCTCATCACGCTGCTAGAAATTTCCATCGCATCTTTCCTTCAGTGAATCACATTCCACAAGCGCGTGCGTTTGAGGTGCCCTGGAGGTCCGGAACACAGTAACAAAGCCATGGCATGATTTTACCTGATGACAGCCAGACCCCCCGCATCTGCACTGATCATTTCCCTCTCACTGAGCAACGAGCACAAAGCCTTCACGATCCCTTCAGCACATTTACCTTGTAGCATTTTGTAAAGTTACAACTACTGACTAAAAACCACCTTTATTTATTGAGGGTGATTATCAAGTGGTGAGTTCGGTTCACATTTAGTTACATCTGTTTACATGCTCGTTAATCTAAATATCTAAGCAGCCAATCACATGGCAACAACTCAAAGCATTTTTTTATGTAGACGTTAGCTGTTTCTATCCAGCTATTTTTAAGTGCACTTTGGAATATTGCATTACAAAAAATGTTTAATAGAAATCCCAAGATGCACATACATTTTGAACATGCGCAAAAACGTATGCGCACAAGCACAATTGACTAGGATAAACTTTTTATCCAATAAGAAAATATGTGCACAAATTGAATAACTGAATATGAATAAATTCCAGCATGCACACAAAGAAAGTCATGTTATTTTATTTTAACATCTTGTGATAACAAAATTGAGTGTGATGGGATGAAATTAATGGACAAACCGGCAAAACTACAATATTATAACACATCTTAAATGTTATTTTGGTCTAAAATTGTTGTTCTCTTTGACTCATTGGAAGGAAACTGTGTTTGATTAGCAAATGTTTCATGCCATATTCCTGTTTTGCACATAAGAGAGAGTTTTAAGTTTATTGTCACATCAGCTTCACTGGCTACGTCATGGCAAAAACAGATGAAATGTACAAACATTTTATAATTATATCACTTTTCCAACTACTTCTATTACTTCTGATAAAAGTTCTACCATTTTTGTAGGGCTCGCATTTAAAAATATTTCCTTAAAAGTCTCTCCAGATAAAAATGGTTGTCTGATAACATTAAAAATAGAGCATTCGAAAAGTATGTTTTGCGCATAAGTCTAATTTACATCTTTGGATGGAATCATAGCTATTGCCATGAGAAAAATAGGTAACTGAAGTGACTTTGTAGGTGGGATGTTTGTTACTGGTGGATAGGCCTGTCACAATATATGGACTTATCGCACAACACATGGACATGACCTCAATCACTATTGGTGATGCAATAAATATATCTCTCATACAAAAAAAACTATTCTAGCAACATTTTAGCTGATTGTGCAACATCTCTATCTCTATTGGAGGTGTCAGTGTCAGTATGGTTAAAAAAAACACTGTAGTATTTACTATAAATTACTATAATATATTTTCATTGTGAGTGCCTGACAACTGAAAATAGTATTGGTAGCAGATATCGCAGCCTCTGTTACTTTTTACCTTTGACTTTTTTTTTTATTAATTGTTTAGGAGATACGTTTTCACATTCTGATTCCATTGCCTAATTATTCAATTGTTAAAATTACTTTAAATTTGTTCTTTGGAAAAGTGTACAGTCGTGGCCAAAAGATTGCGCCTAAATCAACAATTTATAGGATCATCAAGAACTTCAAGGAAAGAGGTTCAATTCTTGTTAAGAAGGCTTCAGGGCGTCCAAGAAAGTCCAGCAAGCGCCAGGATCGTCTCCTAAAGAGGATTCAGCTGCGGGATTGGAGTGCCACCAGTGCAGAGCTTGCTCAGGAATGGCAGCAAGCAGGTGTGAGCGCATCTGCACGCACAGTGAGGCAAAGACTTTTGGAAGATAGCCTGATGTCAAGGAGGGCAGCAAAGAAGCCACTTCTCTCCAAAAAAAACATCAGGGACAGATTGATCTTCTGCAAAAAGTATGGCGAATGGACTGCTGAGGACTGGGGCAAAGTTATATTCTCCGATGAAGCCCGTTTCCGATTGTTTGGGGCATCTGGAAAAAGGCTTGTCCAGAGAAGAAAAGGTGAGCGCTACCATCAGTCCTGTGTCATGCCAACAGTAAAGCATCCTGAGACCATTCATGTGTGGGGTTGCTTCTCATCCAAGGGAGTGGGCTCACTCACAATTTTGCCCAAAAACACAGCCATGAATAAAGAATGGTACCAAAACACCCTCCAACAGCAACTTCTTCCAACAATCCAACAACAGTTTGGTGAAGAAAAATTTTCCAGCATGATGGAGCACCGTGCCATAAGGCAAAAGTGATATCTAAGTGGCTCGGGGACCAAAACGTTTAAATTTTGGGTCCATGGCCTGGAAACTCCCCAGATCCTAATCCAATTGAGAACTTGTGGTCAATCTTCAAGAGGCGGGTGGACCCACAAAAAAAAAAAAAAAAAAACACTAATTCTGACAAACTCCAAGAAGTGATTATGAAAGAATGGGTTGCTATCAGTCAGGATTTGGCCCAGAAGTTGATTGAGAGCATGCCCAGTCGAATTGCAGAGGTCCTGAAAAAGAAGGGCCAACACTGCAAATACTGACATGTAATTGTCGATAAAAGGCTTAGAAACATATGAAGTGCTTGTAATTATATTTCAGTACATCACAGAAACAACTGAAACAAAGATCTAAAAGCAGTTTTGCAGCAAACTTTTTGAAAACTAATATTTGTGTCGTTCTCAAAACTTTTGGCCACGACTGTACTTGCATTATGATGCTATTATATTGTCATTCTGGCATTATATAATGAGTATAAAATGGTCTTAAAATGACAATAATAAAAATATGAAATAATGGGTCCATCCTGCCTTTAATTAATGGTTCAGGCAGCTAGACTTATCTCTTGTTTACACCAAGTTTTTCATTATCCCGAGGTCCCCATAATCCTAGACCAGGCCGTATCCTGAGCAGATGCTGTGGCAGTCATGGAGGAGTGGAGAGCTTGAGACTGATTCCTGAAAGACCCCAGTGACAGACGAGTCTCCGCATTGATCCCGTGGGCCAGCCTGTACACCCGCCAGTGACCTACTCACACCCGTGGCTTCTCCACGATGGACGTCCAGCGTTCTCCAGCCTCCGGCGCCTAGACTGCAGCTCTGCACAGGAAGTTTGGCCAGAGGAAAAATGGTCGTGCCCAACTGAGCCTGGTTTCTATCGAGGTTTTTTTCCTTGCCACTGGCTTGCTTGGCTTTGGGAATTGTGGAGCTGCACATCGATGGATATGCTCTTCAGTGTTTGAACTTTCAGCAGCAAAAATTAAACCACACTGAACTAAACTGAAATTCAACTATGAAAACTGGACTGACACAGTTTCAATTTATTAGAACTTCTATGTTAAGCTGCTTTGACACAATCTACATTGTAAAATCACTAAAGAAATAAAGAAAGATGAATACAGTTATATTTAATATTTTAATGTATGCAAGTAATTAATTTATATTTTATAGTAGCCTTCTTATTAGATTATTAGAGTATAATCAATTAAATATTTTCTAATAATGATTATATAATACATCTTTGTCATTTGGTCAATTGTGACAGTTTAATTAGCTAAGTGACTGTTGTGGACTGGATCACAAACCCACGGTCAGAAGAAAGGTCATTCATGAACAGAAGAGTTAATGCTGAATGACTGGTAGACAAAATAATAAGGATGATCAGCTCATTGAGAGGTGACAGATATTGGCCTGTCTAAACATGACAGATGTTCTTAAAGGAAAAAAATATTAACAACAATTAAATCGGTTGTTAAGCTGTATAAGAGAACTGTGAGGAGAGAAAGAACTCCCATGACAGCATCAAGCAGAGATAGATCACTCTCATCATGGTGCAGTTCCCTGAATCTGTCCAGAAGACATGAATCTCTATTTCCCAAAGTAAAGTAAAGTAAAGTAAAGTAAAGTAAAGTAAAGTAAAGTAAAGTGGGGGGGTTGGCAGTGAAATAAAGAAAGAAACAAAAAAGACAGGAAAAATAAAAATGATAAAATACACATAAAAACAGCCCAATGCAAATTCCAATTCATCCAAAGCAAAGAAAATTAAATCAAATGTAAAAAATAAAATAAAAAGCAAAAACAAATATACAATATACCTCACATCGATAAAGAAATAAACAAACAAACACACAAATCCTAAAAACAAAAAAAACTAATTTTGAATGAAAAATAAATATGAAATGACATAATAAAAGTAAAAATCTGATAAATAAGATTTCATTTAAATAAACAATATATAGTTTAGAAGATATCATCATACAATATTATCATCATCATTATTATTATTATTACAAACTACAAAAGTATTTTTTCATTTTATTTTTATTATTTAATTTTTTAGGGAATATTTGGGGTCCAATTTTTGGGGAATTTTTTTTTTTTGGACAGTGCTATGACAACAATGACCTTTCTCTGGTTGAAGGAAGATTTGCACAGAGCCACTTTCTCCAGGATCCTGAAATCATCAATTGTGTGCTTGTGCTCGCTCACACACACATGCACATAAACACACACACGCACACACACACACACACACACACACACACACACACACACACACATACATACACACACACTCTCTTTGCCTGCCCGCTTCACTATCATGATAAGCAACAATAACAAATTGGCAAACACACAGGAGAGTGAACAGGTAGCAGGGAGCAGGGCCTGAGGAGGCTGCTAATCTGTCTGTGTGTCAGAGAGGAAGCGGAGCTAAGAGCTCAACACAGCCTGCTCTGATACACTTAATTACACATCATTTCCTCTCCCAATATTATTTCACCCAGGACATACCCTACAGACATTATCAATGGACTTATTTGACAAGAATTCTTTTTAGCGACTAATAAAATCTGTTCATCTTCAATCAATTAATCAACTGAATCATTCATATTAGTTTGTTTCATTACCAGCAGTGCAATTTTAGTATGATTTTATTTCTGTATAAACATTTGTAAACTATGAAATTTTACCACTAGAGGGCGAGTATTCACAACAAACAAAGGTGTAATTTGATGATGTCATGACTGAGTGTGGAATCATGGGAGTTGTAGTCTCCCAACGTAAAGCTTCAGTCACACGAGAGTTTGAGTAAGCCAAATTCTGTCGTATGTCGCACGTCGCTGCAAAACGGGGCAGGATAAAACAAGATATTTAAAATTTCTGTACAGAAAGTTCATGTTTTGATCTTCTTAGGCAGTCACGTGATGCGATTTTGCAGATCAATAAAAAACTAAAATAAATAACCAAGCTTGAACTTTGTAGGCAGCGACATGCAAAACTTGTTGTATGAGCTTGCGAATTTGCATACTAATGACAGGAAGTCTATGGGGCGAAAAGTGCAGTGACACCACGGCTTAATTTCTGGATTTCGTGGCTAATTTATATGAATTTATAAGATCTCATTCATACTTTTTTGTTATTTGCTCAACCCCCAATGACAGTTGGGCTTAGGGATGGAATTTGTGGGCAAGCCTTCTTATAAAAATCATATGAAATTGTATGAATTCTTGTGAATATAGCGACTTTTCTTACAATTTGTAAAATAGTTCCGTTTGCTCGTCAGATTGGGCTATAACTCCTGCAGAAATCATGTTCATGGATGAGCTGAAGTATTCAAAAGTCCACCACTTCCAGTTCTTCCACTTGTGGTCATGTGGGAAAGAAGCAGCGCTGTTTTATCAGACTAAATACATGTTAAGGTCAGTTATAATGCTACTCTGTGCAGTCTATTAAAACGCACAACATAATAAAGCATCTTTGGGGTTTTCTTTTTTTTTTCTATAAAACCAAACCGGAAATCGAGGGTGTGTGACGTCATGGTGATATAGAACACAGTCGGTATCACTAGTTAAAATTGCTTATTTCTCTGGATTTAAACATTCTTCGAAACATTTGGGATAAGTACATACGTCAGCAAAATATATAACACTGTTCTAGTGGTTTTATGGATGTGTTTATGAAAAAATAAAGACATACTAAAATATTACTTTACATACTAAAATATGTCAAATATTAAATATTACTTAGATATTTTATTGCAAAAAGTACATTTTACATAGTAAAATATGTAACTGAAAAACATTAAAATATTACTTTACAAATTGTATTGTACACAATTCATCCAAACATTTGTATATTATTCAATAACATGACTGAAATAAATTTAAAAAAACTGAATATATATTTTAAGTCTAAATTATTAGCTGTCCTATGATTTTTTTTTTTTTATATTTCCCAACTGCTGTTTAACAGAGATTTTTTTCAACATATTTTTAAACATGAGTTTAACATTTGTACATAAGTCAGCAAAATATACAACACTGTTCTAGTGGTTTTTATGAAAAAAATCTTACATATTGTGCCTTTAAGCGCATTTACATGCACAACAATACACTGCAGTATGTAAGTTTGACACCCAGTGGTTGAACTAGGTATTGCACTCCTAGATCAAAACACATTTTCACTTGGCTCCTTCTCTGACTAGTACACGCAAGTGCAGGTTGCCAGATTGACGTGAGCGTGCCTGACTATTGAGCCTAAAGGCTGATTTGAACCGTTTTCTAACTAAAAGCAACGGCACGCGATAGAAGAAATATTTTCCATACTAAAAGGAGATTTTGTCCTAAACAACACCTGAAATTTCTATTTTAGAAACGGCTTCTGTTTCTCACAGGTGAAGAACAGGATAAACTATGATCACTTCGGGTACACCTCATGTGCTTTATTCAGTGTTAAATGCTATTAATGTGAGTTTGAATGCCATTTTACATGACATTTATTGCCATACTACTGAAAGCAGCAGCAGATAGTTTACCTCAGATCTTAAAAATAAAATGAACCATTTGAAATTGAACTTAAGAACTGTGACTCAACAAATGTCAATCATTCAGCATGTACACATACTAAAGTTAAACAGGTTCAGTATGTATAAATTAGATTATATACCTTACCATTTCGCTGGAGTGCAGTGTAGTATTCTGTGCTTCTGAATGGCTGTATTTAAATTTCTATCGTGTTTCATCTGTTGCAAATTGCTCATCACTGCAAAGCTCGTCACTTATGTGTTGTTAGGACTTTGGGTTACAATGTAACCTGCTCACCTAATGTTTATGTTTGTAATATTTATATTATTTGCTAATTAATAACCTCCTTATGTGGCACTCTGAACCTGCGTCTCATTTTGTGGCTGTTACTGTCCACCAGATGTCGCATTTTCAGTTGTGGGCACACGCTTTGAGAGGCTTCCTGACTGAATGAATTAAATACGCGGTTTTCCACAAAGAAAACCCGGGGTGCTGAAATATAATTGGCTAAACTGGCATTAGGCGGGTTAAAGAGATCAAAACAAAGACAGATGTTTCGGCACGTAACACTCATTTTTAAAGCAGAATAACTGACTTCAGCATTGTTTTTCAGATAAACAAGTATGTTCACTTAGCATGTTTCTTAAATATCTGCAAACATATTATGGTATTTTTATGCTTTAAAAGAGTCAAAAACATACATACAGCACCTTTAAAAAAAAAGCTGTTGTGTCACTTTACATGTAAACCAATAACCCAGCAAAACAAGTAAACTGAGTTTACAAGGAAGTGATGTCAAAACAATAATTGGCCACCTCAAAGTATAAAATTTATACGTCATGTTTGTTACAATACAAAATAAATCATTGAAAACCAAAGAGTTATGAAGAGGAAACGTTTATTTATTTTTTCTACTTCAAACAATACCCACCTCTAATTAAGAATCTGCATGTTAACACACTTATGCTGCTTACTGTGAAGGCTGTATTGGTGAATAAATAAGTGTATATGAATAATGCAACATTTGTCTTTTGTCTTTTTTTCAATAAAAGCAGTGGAAAATGCCTTTTTGATTATTTGTAACAAGATTTTTCACTCTTGACAGCTCATTTGTGGCTTCTTTGTGCTGAAAGGATGGTTCCTTGTTTTAAACCATTTTAAAACGAATACATAAATATTCAGAGGATATCACTTCGATATAATAAATTTGCTCTTCATAACCCAGCCCATGTCAGAACAAAGCACAAACGCAAAAGTCAGCATCTTATCAGACAGAGCACAAACAAACAAACCAAAAAAACTATCCTTTTAGCTTTCCTTTACAGCTTCTAATAGAAGAGTTAAGGCATGTATGATGGTTTCTCAATGTTCCCATTTGTTCATAGCCAGCAAACTAATGAAAGCCAATTCAACAATCATTCCATGCCATTACGCTGACCACTCAAAGTTAATCATCTCATTACGACCTGAAGAGCAGATAACGCCGATCCTCATGTCAAAGTGAAACCCTGCCATAAGGGCTTAAATGCACAAAAGGGCTTCACACAAGATGAAGACAGAATTATAGAAAAGCGTTCAATCTCAGTTGGGCTGCAGAGCATTTTTTGGCTTTCGTGTGTTATGCTGTCAAGGTGAGATGTTGAACAATATTGATAACTCACCAGTCACTGAGTTCTAATAATAAAGGTCTTCATAGACAAAATGTCCTAAATAGGGCCAGACAGAATCTTCAGGCTTATTTTGGTATTTCTGCACAGAATTGTGTAAAAAAAAAAATAAATAAATAAAAAGGTTTAAAATGCAAATATATTTGGAAACACTTCTTTGTTGTTTGGTAAACTATAAGCTATACAGTAGGTCTCAAATAATACATACACTGAAAAACACACAAACATATTACTTTACAAATTGTACTGTATACAATTCATCTAAACATTGGTATATTAATCAATTTGACTGAAATAAATATATGGAACTGAATATATGTTTGAATATAAGTCTAAATTATTAGCCCTCCTATATTGTTTTTATATTTCCCAAGTGCTGTTTAACAGAGATTTTTCACCATATTTTTAAACTTAAGTTTTAATAACTAATTTCTAGGCCCACACGGAATCTGCGTGTGCAGAAATCTGCAGATTTTTATCCCACATTGAGTCTATTTATTTACTATATATTACTTATGTAAATGTGTGTAAATTTATATTTATTCAGTTTTTTTATTAATTTCACTAATATTATTGTGATATAATAATAGTAATATTAAAATCTTAATATGATTTATTTACAATACAGTTTGTAAAGTAATATTTTTTGTCTTTTCGTAGATCTATTATATGAGAGACTTGCTTTGTTTACCAAATAAGTGGATCTAATTGAATTTGCATTACAAACATTAAATAAAAGTTAAAAATGTATTATTATTTAATTTATTAAGTTTTTAGTTATGATACTCCTAAAATCATTCTGCATAATCCACAGTTTTTTTTTACAAAAATCCTACGCAGAAATAGTAAAAAATGTCCGCAGATTCTGTCTGGCTCTACTAATTTCTAATAACTGACTTGTATTGTCTGTACAGTTCATAATATATCTTTTTTAATATTCACTTTTTTTTACTATTTATTTTGCAAGATACTAGAATTCAGCTTAATGTGTATTGTAAATAGGTTAATTAGGTTAACTAGGCAAGTTAAGTTAATTAGGCAAGTAATAGAACAGCTGTGGCTGTTGATTGAATCAAAAAAAATAAATACAATTATATATATTCAATCAACAACCACAGCTGTCTTATTACTTGCCTAGTTAACCTAATTTATATATTTATATACACATACATACATACAGATACACACACACACATACGTAACATGATCACAACTATTGTCACATGTCTCTTAAATCTGAATTTATAATACAACAATTTTACTCAACTTTAAAACTCAAGAAGAAACCAAGATGCAAGTTTACAGTATATTTCTATACTCAAAAGTCTGTGCTCAATCAGATGCACAGTAAATAAAATGCCAAGTAGAGTACATTACACCATAAACAATTCTCCCTGCTGATAATCGCACTCCTGCAGAACCGATGCTAATGTCGCACAGCATCAGTCACCTTGAACACTGTGGTTGCTAAGAGACAGTTTGTTGACAACTGAACACCTGTGACATTTAGTTGCTTTGCAATTTCCTTACAAGCTCACAGTGTAAGTCAGAGAGGTGATGTAAAGTTAAAGATATCAAGTAGGACTAATACACATACAGCTGTGGTTAGAAAGTAGCATAAGGGTGCAGACAATTTTGTATCATCCTCAATAGTCACATGTATAAATGTCAAATATGGATCATAGTTGACCAGCAGAGCAACTACAGTTCAGAACGCATGCGATTTGTGCATATTTCAATCAATGCTTGTAATACATATACAATAATAGACAATAATATATTGTTTATTAGATTTTATCCAGATACAACCCCCATAAAATCACCTTCATTGTTCTTCAACAACAAATTATTTTCATTGAATATTTGTTGAATTTAAATTGTTTTCATATCATAAAATATGTATTGGGGAAAAACAAAATGCGCAAGTTATTTTACAGTACTATGCAGCTCATCAACATTATTGGAATTTTAATTAAATATTGTGCGAAATGCATGTAAGCATGCTCATGAGAGAGTAACACTACATCTACCTGCTGGTTTTAATATGAATTCATCAGTCAGCACTATTGCTAAGCAATTTCTCCTCAAAGATGATTACACACTCAGGCCATTTTTTTAAAGATTTTTTAGCTGGAACCTTCGTCCTCTGTTGTCCATATACTAGAAGTCAGTGGGTGCCACCATTTTGAGATTTTAAAAGACATTCAAAAACAAATCATAATGGGCTATATGCAGTTTTTTTTCAGCCAACGATAAACTTCCGGTGAAAGGTTAATGTGACTATTTTCAATTTTATAAGGTTTCTTTTACAGCAACAATGTTGTAATGTAATTAAAATACAATCAGTTACATAGACTTAAGCTTTCATTTAGTTGTTCATGCGTAAAACGAGATGAAAAACCGTGTAAACACCAGAGCCACAATAGCAGCAGGCTAGCGCAGAAACTCCATTGTTCATAATTTAAAGACATGGTGGGGAAAAATGGAATTTAATGCAGTGCTTCTTGTCCGCTCTGAGACCCACTTTAGATATATATCTATCAGACAGTGAAGATCGCTGATTTGGAAAGAAATCAGATCTTACATTTGGCAATTTTGTAATGGGAACTTGGGCTGGCTGACTGAAAATTGAAAATCTGTGTGCAAATACCCTATTACTACCAGTGGCTCCTTACGATGCACTTATGAAGTCTTATGAAGTTAAATGTTCGCTTGGTGCAACAAACTGAACCTTATTTACAACTTTATTACCTGTTATTCACAGCCTAGGCAAATGGCTCAAAGCACATACAGTGAAGTGTGAGCGTCTTGTCATATAATGACATATTCACTCTCTCTGTGGTAAACTTACCCAACTGTGTAAGCTCACCTGTGAATTTGTGAATTTAGTTTTGAATGTTTTTTTGGGGGGGGGTCTCAAAGTGATGGCACCCAGTTACTTTTATTATATGGATACAGCAGAGTACAGCAGTTTCAGCTACAACTATTCTTTACTGTTCCACTAAAGAAAAAAGTCAGCTACATCTTGGACGGCCTGAGGGTGAGTAAATTAACTAGGGCTGAGCAATTCATCAAAATTCTATTTAGATTTTGGCCTATAAACGGTTATGAAAAACATTTATCAAGATAAAATAATAATAATAATAATTCCTTACATTTATATGGCGCTTTTCTAGACACTCAAAGCGCTTTACACAATGGGGGGAATCTCCTCATCCACCACCAGTGTGCAGCATCCACCTGGATGACGCGACGGCAGCCATATTGCGCCAGACCGCACACCACACACCAGCCGATTGGTGGAGAGGAGACAGAGTGATGAAGTCAATTATGATATGGGGATGGTTAGGAGGCCATGATGGACAGAGGCCAGTGGGCAGATTTGGCCAGGATGCCGGGGTTAAACCCCTACTCTTTTTCGAATGACATCCTGGGATTTTTAACGACCACAGAGAGTCAGGACCTCGGTTTAACGTCTCATCCGAAAGACGGCGCTCACTGAGCAGTATAGAGTCCCCTTCACTATACTGGGGCGTTAGTACCCACACAGACCGCAGGTTGAGCGCCCCCTGTTGGCCTCACTAACACCACTTCCACTTCAATAAAATGATTATTGCATCATATCCGACCCCTTTCCAGCAGTCCACAATTGTTACTTAACAAAGCTCAGTTTCTTGTGGAAGTCAGTGAAATCATGTAACGTGACTTTTTCAGCATGGGATGTGCCTGAAACTGGACTGACACAGTTTCAATTAGAGCTAGAACTTCTATGCTAAGCTGCTTTGACACATCTACATTGTAAAACCGCTATAGAAATAAAGATGAATTGAATTTATTGAAGTGTATTCGATTCATTCATGTTTTTAAAAGTGCAAAGAGAACTCGTGATGTAGCTTAAGGTGAGCGCCTAAATGGTCAAATAAAAGCAAAATCTGTCAAAACGCAGCGCCTATTGATTATTCACATAAACCCTTGTTTGGTATGTAATAAACGAACATAGAGAGTTCAGAATGAAAAAACATGTATAACCGTAAATCATAACCATGTGGCTTTTGAAGTGACTGTGCTTATCTTAATTAATGGCCCATTGATAACCCCTTTAAATAATTAAAGGGCAGCCGTACAGGAAACTTTTTGAAATGTTTTGGGTGAACTATCCCTTTAACGCAACATTTTACTTTGTTCAAAACATGTATAAATTCTACAGAGAATAAGGAAGATATTATGAAGAATGTTGGTAAAACATAGGAGTAATTGACTTTCATAAAAAGAACAAAAAAAAACACTACAGAGCTAGAAGATATTCAGTGCTGTTTTTTTTACACTCAAAAATATCAGTCCTGTCAACCTGCAGGGAGTTTTCATATCATCTCAACTGACTTTCTGTGATGTTCAAAATGTTTCTACCACAACACTGATTTTTAGAAGGTATGTTGTTAAACAGGAATATTGTGTAAGATTAGCAACACATCATTAGCTGTTTGATAACGTAGTCAAGCCAAACGCTAATGATACCAATAATCATTTGATGTCCAATGTTGCAAAGAGCCAGGCCCGGTTCTGTGGGGGTGCTGGAGGGAACACCATAAGCATCCTCAAATTAAAGCGCACTTTTAGTTGAAGGTATAATAATAGCATATTGGCAAAACTGACTTAGATTCCAGTGCATATTTGTGTTTGTGCTCTGGTGTGCGTCACAGGTTTCTATTTACGACATGTTCTGCAGTATTGACCAATCACTGGCAGATTTGTTGATTTTTTTAACAGAATGGCCAGTCAATGGTAATTCCAGAGCCATAGAGAGAGAGCCATAGAGAGCGACAACACCTTTGATACCAATGGATCATTTTTTTTTCAACAACAATGGTGGCTCGTGAAGTCTCTCAATAGCTCCCTGAAGTTAGCACTTACAGCAGGGTTACATTTAAGATGGCTGGTTTTGCACTTTTGAAAGGTACAAAGTTTAAAAAAATACGATTGTGTATATTTTAACATTATCTAACATATATTTAAATTAACCGCAAAGCACTTGCTGAAACTATTTGAGTTTACATGAATCACGTGATGATCAAACATTTGGAACTTCAATTGTCACAACTCTCTCTCTCTCTATGGCTCTGGTAATTCATGCTAATCAGAATCTATTCAGAACTCCAAAGTTTTTGTTGAGGACTATGCTCTCATATACAACAATCAAAGTGTAGACATAGTGTAAATAAGATTCACTGTTAATTGAAGAGAACTTCTCTCTACACTCTTTGCACACTTTCTAGGTTATATACTATTCAGAATGTTAATAATTTCACTCACGAAAGATTAACTCTTTAAAATGTAGTGCTTGGCATAGCGATAACCATTAATCCAAGATTGCCTTTTGTCATTAATGGTCAAAAAATGGATCAAACAAAAATGGTTAAATTAAGTGGAAATTGGACTAATTAGCATAATCAACAATACATGTATTCTAAATGAGGTAAAGAGAACAAACATAAATCTTTAACAATCAATCAGGCAATTAACCCTCATCAAATAAACCCATTTGATAATAGAGATGTGGCAAATACTTGTTTAACTATAGAAAGTTGGGCTTTCTCATTTTAGGATCACAGCATAAAAGCAAAATATATGGGGCACAGCTTACAAAGAAGCATTTTTAAACCAGCAGCATTCTAAAAGACGTGAAATCCTTATTAATCTGAATTAGACATTTTTTGCCCCATAGTGAATTTCCTGACAAGAGGATTCCTATACAATATCTCAATCGTTTTTGCCTGTGAAAATTTTCCAACCAATGGTAAATGTGACTGGACTTTAACACTGGAATTATCAGAAATCTAGAACTAATAGAACGGCCATAGAGGTCATTCTAACCATTCGTATAAAACTAAATTGAATTTAGGTCACCTCATATTTACATTTGAAGATTATATTCAGGTTTTAGAATTAAGCTTATGTATGTTAATGTATGTCGTCATATTTTATAAGTCTTTACCCTAAAAATATTCTTTTTTCCAATATAGTAGTCTATAATTGTGTGCATGTTACTAAACCTAAAAGGTCAGGGAACTATAGTTATATGGGCTTTATTAGTTATAAAGTTATTAAACTCCAAAATTTAAAAACGGTCAAAATGATTGCCTCTACAAAGCTTAAAAGACACTG
Organism: Danio jaintianensis; assembly: GCA_903798115.1. Taxonomy (NCBI): domain Eukaryota; kingdom Metazoa; phylum Chordata; class Actinopteri; order Cypriniformes; family Danionidae; genus Danio; species Danio jaintianensis. The sequence continues at coordinate 1,613,477 of CAIGQV010016631.1, forward strand.
TTCAAAAAGATTCTAGTTTCCTCAAGCATTTGTGAACATGCACACTCTAAGAAGCAGAAGTGCTGAGCGTGCATGATCGCACATTCAAAACCGAAAGTAAAAGCAAGCATGCATTCAAAAGAGATAGCAGCTCGTTGATGCGCACATTATACAAAATATCATTATATTATATTACACCCACCCCCTTCCCTCAAAAGAGATAGTGAGAGGGAAAAAAAAAGCTAATTTTACATCAGCCAGACTCCAAGATCTGTATTTACACAGAAAATAAAAACCACATTCCTGTTTCTCTGTTTCTATAGGGAAGCATGCTGCATTCATCACATTTCATGGGGTCTTTCATACATCAGCCTCTTTCACAAGTATGACAAACAGTATGGGTGCCTGCACACCATTATTAACAGCACTGTAATAAAGGATTTCTCAGAAGCACTGGAGGATGGGACAAATCTGGCACACTTTCTCTGCAGGATGTCCTCCCTGCAGTCAGAACCCTTATCGCTCCACTACAGATACAATCACAGAGACCATCACTTATTTCACAGAGAGTATTAGTGGTCTAGAGGAGCACACATGGGCTGGCGCACACACACAAACAGTGTCTATTTGTATGGATGTCTATATTTTATAAGAATATGTTTATAATGTGCTTATATGTATGCTTTTGATCATCTTATATGTATGTGTGTGTTTATGTATTATATATATTATACATTTTATATGCTTTTTAAGGTAGATGGACAGTCTATGTTGTTTTGGTACTGTGTGTGTATATATATATATATATATATATATATATATATATATATATATATAT
>CAIGQV010016631.1:1614303-1634331 GCA_903798115.1 Danio jaintianensis
ATATATATATATATATATATATATATATATATATATATATATATATAGCACAGGACTGAAGGAAAAAACTGAAAAAGGCAAGGTGAGGCTATTAACCTTGAACAGAAAAACAGTGCAGTGAGTACAGTGACCATGGAGGGTAAAAAACAACTCCTGCTCAGTGTTTATTAGGTGAGACCCTGCACTTAAAAAGACCACAGCAAAAAAACAACAACAATTCACTAGACAGTGATTTATAACCTGTGTTGTACTGATCAAAGTGAACAAATCTAAATGCAACTGATCAGATCTAAACAACTGTAACTGCTGCCTTTTCACCACTATTATTTATAGAGCATTTTCATATTTTATATAAAATTTGGATAGGGATATATGCTTTTGTTTAAGTTTAGTTTATATTTATTTATGATTTAATGCTATATTACCAACAGCAATATACATGGAATTCATTTATTAAATAATTTAATAACTTTATTAATTTAAGATTAATTTAGGGTGATTTCATACGTTGAGATAAAGCAGCATCTTCTACACAGAGTCATAGTTCATTGGCTAGTATAAGCCAAGCATAATTATAGCATATATCATAGTATATGCTACGCAAAAATCGGTTTTAGAATTTAATTCGATTTAATAAGTTGATATGACATTGATACAATCATTCTGTGATCAAAACAACTGTTTGCGTAGCTTATCAATTAATTATGGCTCTTTGTAGTAAATTGACCACATAAAATATATCCATAAAAACATGGTTTTATTCATAACTTCAGTCGAGTGTTTGATATAAATCCTTATGTGAGAGGTTTCTATGGTGATGTGATTATTAGTCACGCTGAATCAATGAAAGCAGTTAAATATTCTGTTTATAATGTAACGCTCTGGGAATTTCTTGTTTTTTTTTTATCATGGGCATTTGGAGTTTCTGTGAGAGCACCCCCTGAGCTTCAGAGAAGATTTACTACAGATCACACCATACTTCCCTGACAAGATGTGCAATGCAATAACAGTTTTGCAGCCAGAGAAGTTTAATACAAAAATGCAACAATTCTGTGATAAAAATAAACATAAGACAAAAATAATGCGTTCAAACTTTTAGAAATGTAGGTTTTTGACTCCTCTAAATCATAAAAATACCATAATAGGTTTGCAGATATTTAAATATGCAAAGTGAACATATTTGTTTATCTAAAAAAAACAATGCTAAAGTCAGCTTTTCTCCTTTGAAAATATATGTTCCGTGTTGGAAAGTCTGTCTTTGTTTTGGTCTGAGTAACTCTGCACACTGTGAGGTTAACCCAATTATATATCGGCACCCCAGGTTGCCTTGTTGGAAAACACAGCCCATTTCATTTAATTTCATAACTAACGGGCTCTGCACTGGACTTTAGACCAGCTTTTAGTTGGTCAATGGCGCGGTCTATTTCAGTTCCTCAAAATAGCAACGCGCCAACAATGCGCTTTAACACACCTCCCTTTCAGACCAGCACGCCCATGAGTCCACAAAGTGGTGCAAACGGATTTGCTATTTAAACAATGTGGCACAAAATGTGAAAATTACAGTTGCAGTGGTCTGAAAATAGCACCAATCACGCCATACACGGCTTTGCCTTATTGCCCCAGGTGTATGATAGGGCCCTAGGTATCAGTGGTACTTACCGCAGCTTTAAAATATATTGAAAAATTTAACTGCTGTTTAACTACAAATGAAAAAGCATCTTCAGAAATAATTTTCTGATATGGGGCTTAAGAAACATTTGCTCTTTTTGGGTTTGTTTTGTAAAAACCATGATGATAGAACCTTAAAAGAACTTCCATTCAATTCTTTACTGTCACTACTGGTCAATAAACATTCTTGATAAATAAAACAATTTATTCAATAAAAAAAAAAAAAAAAAAAAGTTAATTTCTCAACCCTGTCATGTATATCATATGCTGCAGCCCTAATTTTAAGTCACTTTAGATCAGGGGTGCCCAAACTCAACCCTGGAGGGTCTTAGTAGGAAAGTGTGTTTACTTCAAGTTGGAGCTAAACTCTGCAGGACACCAGCCCTCCAGGACAGAGTTTGGGAACCTCTGCCTTAGATAAAAGCTTCTGCTAAAAATATATATATATATATATATATATATAATAAATCACAAAAACGTTTTTTTTACAAAGTGTGTCATTATTTAAATGAGCTTTTTCATCTCATGACTTATAAGATAATTAAAACCTAATAGTGTCTCAGACTTAAACTAAAGTCATAAAAATTACATTAGAGTGACATAACTGATTCATTACCATTAACTGATTAAAATGACTACATAAGTGATTTTAAAACGTATTAAAACGCAACGATTAATTTGTGCAAACATTGAAAGGGTCATTTTGTAAATAAAAATATGTGAAATTGTAAGTAAAAGTTGCTGTGGGTGACACGGTGGCTCAGTGGTTACCACTGTCGCCTCACAGCAAAAAGGTCGCTGGTCCAAGTCCCAGCTGGGTCAGTTGGCATTTCTGTGTGGAGTTTGCCGTGTTGGCGTGGGTTTCCTCTAGGTGCTCTGGTTTCCCCCACAGTCCAAAGACATGCAGTATAGGTGAATTGAGTAAACTAAATTGTCCGTAATGTATGTGTGTGAATGAGTGTGTATGGATGTTTCCTGGTACTGGGTTGCAGCTGGAAGGGCATCGGCAGTGTAAAACATATGCTGGATAAGTTGCCGGTTCATTCCACTGTGGTGATGAATAAAGGAACTAAGCCGAAGGAAAATGAATGAATAAAGTTGCTGTTTATTACTGTGTGCAGTTAATATTAGTGACTATGAATGCAAATGATTAAATATTATTCAATGCTTAATTTTTATTTTATATTATATTTTAGGTGTACAGTACTTTCTAACATTTGTTTCACCTGACTACATCTTGCTTTGTACAGTTCTTATGTATGTCTTATATTACATCAAGTCAGCAATCCAGGCATGTAAGCCCTCTTTAAAGTGTGTGTTATGACAAATGACAAATGCTGTTCAAATCAATAACGTAATCAACACCCGTCTCTTCCTCTGTCTGCTCAGAATACATTGAGCTAGCGCTGAGTCAGAATTATTGGCCAACACACAACCAACCCGACACGACGACCTAAACTACTGACCTTTATCTGGATGATTTAGGACCATGATCCGTCTGTGGGCTTCCCGTACCTTTGTTTTAGTGCTGGTCGGACTGTGCAAAACAAGAAAACAGAGCATTTTTTAAAAAGGAGCACACTGCCATCTGGTGGCCACAGAGTGAACTGCTAAATGAAGGTAATTACAGGCCTCCAGACTGATTTTTTTGCACCAGTCATCAACATGTGTGGTCTGTCTCAAACACTGCACATAAACTGGAAATACTCAATCTGTACATTCCCTAAAATTCCCCCAAATTAGTGGGAAAAAAAAAACAACAAAAAAACTTTGACTTATTTTACTTCGACTGACAAATTGACAAGAACACTATTTGACTAAATGAAAAAAGGAAAAAGAAACAAAATTTTATTTTTTAAATGCATTTTAAATTCATTTTAAATGAGAAATTAACAAAAGGTTGTCCTATAGATTTACTGATGAATTTACTTTGAATTATAAATGGATAACTTTTAGTAAGGAAATTACAAATCTAATCTCAATGTCACTTCTACTAATATATTATGTCAACACTATAAGTACAAAAAATACATGTCAGATATATTTTATGTTGACAAATATTGATATTTTTAGCTTCAACTTTTGAAAGAGTGATTATCTAAGCCTAAGGGTTGATAGATATTAATATAACTCAAAATTAGGGAAATATACCTAAATATACCGAAAATATCTAAATATACTTTAACATTTTTTTAACAACCAGACTTCAGTTTGTGACAAATGCAAGCATGAAATAAATAAATAAATGAATGAATAAATAAATAAATAAATAAATAAATGAATGAAATGAATAAATAAATGACTGAATAAATGAATGACTGAAATGAATAAATAAATAAATGAATAAATAAATAACTTAATAAATGAATGAAATGAATGAATGAATAAATAAATGACTGTATGAATGAATGAATGAATGAATAAAATAATGTATAAAATGAACAAATAAATAAATGAATGAATAAATAAATAAATGAATGAATAAATAAATGAATGAATGAATAAATAAATGACTAGGAATGAATGAATGAATGAATTAATAAAATAATGTATAAAATGAACAAATAAATAAATGAATGAATAAATAAATGAAGATTAAAAATATTATGTCTTTTTCTTTTTCATTCCTTTAAAACCCGTTTTAACACATTTTAATCTGTTTTTAATAATTTTTAAGTCTTTGTTGTTTATTTTCTTGTTTCTTTTATTCTTGTTTATGTAAAGCACTGAACTACCATTGTGTATGAAATGTGCTATATAAATAAACTTGTCTTGCCAATAAAAAAATAAAATAAATAAACATTCTGCAGTCAGATTATAGTAGTAATATAATCACACTTTTCAATAAAGCTCCATTAATTAATATCGGTTATAATATTCACTAACATGAACTAAGAATTACCAATATTTGTAGAGAACATTCACTAATGCATTATTAAAATCAAAAATGGTGCTTGTTAACATTAGTTTACGCACTGTTAGTTAACAACAACAAACAATGAATGACTTTATTTTTATTAACTAACATTAATCGTTTGTTTATGTTAGTAAAACTTAGTAGTAACATTAACTAATGGAACCTTATGGTAAAGTGTTACCAGTAATATTTATTTTAAAAACATAGATTGACATTTCAGTATTTATTTAACTTAAACATTAAACATTTTATTCTATACGAAAGCTTGAGTTATGGTCTGAAGGCAGGTGGTTTTTGGCTACTTGGCTTCACAATGCATCCTTACTGGAAGATAAATAAATGTCTTCCCAGCCTACAGCTTTTAGGCTTTGCATCTGAGTCACAGCTGAATAGCCAGAAGTGATGATTAAAAGATACATTAATGCTCAGAAGCGCTCATTCTTACCAACCAACCCTCCTCTAAAGTCTCAAATTATCTGCACGAGTGGGCGCTCGAGAAGGGCCAGAGCAACTAATTAAAACACTGTGATGATTCCAGAATGTGATGACGAATCCGTCAGGCAAAGCTGGGTTTGTGGGAAGAGTCAGTATCTCCAGCAGATACGTATACGTGAGACGGTCGAGAGACAAAACTGCGCCTTATTTCATTCATTTAAAGGGATAGTTCACCCAAAAATTTACACTTACTGTTAATTTACTCACCCTCAGGTCATGCAAGATGTACGTAACATTGTTTTTTTGTCTTTAATAGAACATTAAAGAAGGTTAAGCTGAATTAGATGATAGTCCTCTGTGATTCACATAATGGCAGTCAATGGTTATTGCTTTTTAGATCAAAAATAAAGATGTACTAGGAGGTCCAAATCAATAGGCAGGGTACTTAATGATACACTAAGATCTTCCGAACAACATGCGATGCCTCAACAAGCGATAAAAGGTATCCTTTCCATGTTACAAGGAGTTTGTGTCCTAACCATCTGCGATGGCGACTCACATAATTTCTATTTCAGAAATGCTTTCAATTTCTGCAACAAGCAGCAGAACAACAACAAACTACTATGGCAATGATCACCTCAGGTACAGATTATGCTTAGTTCAATGTTAAATGCTACCAATGTGTGTTTAAATGCCATTTTACATGACATTTTTTGCCATACTACTGAAAGCAGCAGCAGATAGTTCACCTCAGATAAAGATAAAATAACTAGCCGACGGTTTGAAAATGAAAATCAGAACTGTGATCAGTGCCAACCAACAACCCAGTCACCCAGTAGCCTATTAATAATGTTAGAAGTTTAATATGTATTAGATTAAAAGCCTTTACCATTTTGTTGGGAGTGCAATGGCTTGTATTTAAATGTTTCTGTCATGTCGTGTCACGTTTGGTGCAGACAGACTTAATTGCTTGTCGCTGGGTGTTGTTAGGACACGGTATTATGACTTAAAACAATCAGACTGGGCAAGAAAAAGAACATTATTTACAATATTATTAGCATTAATCCACAGCCTGGGCAAATGGTTCTCAGTAAGGGCATGAATGTTATGAGCGTGAGCTTCCAGTCCTTTGATTATGTTTTAAATGATTACGGTTTTAAACGTAATTTATACCAGTTTCCGCATCTTGGACAATCCCAGGCTTTAAAGTCACCATGAAACAGAAGTTACAATTTTTAGTTTTTCCTCTATTGTGACGTATATCCACTTGAAATGGTCCTGAAATTAGAAACAAATGTAGGGCGATTTCATCCTTTGGGAACTGATTGCATTGTTAGAAGATGGGCATCGCTAACAAAATAAAAAAAGATTGACAAATGGATAAAGCAAAGCAGAAACAGGACACGCACTGATAGCCCTGCGCTAAGGGATTCCATGTGACCAGAAGTGAAGAAAAGTTGTTTTGAGATGGGAGAGAAGGTTATGATATTTGATTAAAGATTCTGAGGGCAAATAACTTTTTACAAAATAATGAAGGGCACAGATATATCATTTATAATAAGCACTACTTTACACTGTATGGTATTATGTTGTCCCAACACAAATCGATTGAGTTAACTTAATCGTTTTTACAAATTGAAGTGGATTGAACATAAAAGAATTAAGTTGTCACCCAAAAAAAGTTAAGAATTGTGTTGCTTCAACTGATTTCCAAATAAGTAGTTTGCAGCAAAAGTCATTTTTTAAATGTATACATATAAAAATATGACGAGTAAATTTTGATTTCATAGTGACTTTAAGAACCTTTTTGGCAAAAATGTGCATCCTTACTCTAGTACTTGTTTTCCATGTCACATGATCCTCGTGAAATCATCCTAATATGCTGATTTAATACATATAGGATGCTTCAAAGCTTGTGCATCCTTGAAGACATGTTTGTCTTTTTCATTGTATAATTTTGTGATTATTTTGTTAATGCAAACAGCACAAATCATAGCAAAAAAAAAATTTTTTTTGATTGAACACTTCATATTTCACCCTCATCGTTTAATGAATCTGTTTTACACAAGATACGAAAAATACAATGTCTGAGGACCTTCAAGACAAAAAATTTAATTGACCACTGCAATCCATTAAAACTGCAATATTTAATCCCAGTGCCAATTAAGGAGAGTTGCCTAGAAGCTGGCAAGGCTTTACAATTTTAATTATTTAAAATACAATGAAAAATTAGTTTTGGTTTGTGGAGCAAATAGCAATTTTATTTATTTATTTATGTGACACTGCACAAAAAATAACAAATGTATAAAAGTTATGCTGTTTCTAATCATTGAATTATCAAAAATTGTAATAATCCACTTGCAAAACAAAATCTACTTAGCTTTTAGTAAATGGAAAACAATTTGTTTGCTTGTTTTTGTCATTTAAAATAACAGTTGAATTATGTAAACAAATTTGATTTATAATACCTATGGTATTTATTATTGGGGCTGGTTAAGAAATATACTGTATATATGTAAGTGAAAGTGTCAAAAAATCTGATTCTTCTATGATTTTTTTCTTGACTACCTCTTACATTTTTGTGTAACTTATTTTATTTTACTACCCAAGGGTTAACATAAGTGCATTTCAAAATAAACTATCCCACAAAACTAAATAATGCTATAAATGAGTTAAATTAAACGTGTGCCAAGAGATCAAAGAATATGAAAGCAAACAGCAACACTACTGAGGTCAGTTATTTCAGCTGCAATTGACAGAAAAGTAAATCTGAAAACAGATGAGTCCAGAATAATAAAAATGATTAACCTCAATCAGAACAGTTTTATGAGCATAAATGCGGTCGACTGAGTTCAAACTGGTCACATCCAAGAAATATTGGTTACAGTCTGGTTCGGTTGTATGAAAACATTAGTCCGGTTTGATTGACAACACAAAGACATGAGCCACATGTTTATGACGCAAGTGCCGCCACACTTGTGATGCGTGTGCGGTGTGAGTCACACCTGGTGTGGGACCTTGTGAACTTGAAGTAAGGGAAAATTTGTAGCAAAATATACCCTCCAAGGAGGATGAGGAGGAGGAGGGTGGTCCACCAAAAGCAGATTACAAAGTTAAAAGACGGCTGAGAATTTTTCCCATTAGACGTTACAGGATCAAAGCTGTGACGACAGGACATGACGACCAACTGCAAACCAAAAGAATTGCCCCCAGACTTAACCGCAAGCTCTTCTGGGAAGTTTAGTGATGCAGTGTGTGTATATACTGTAAAACACCTTTGTTTTCTCCATGACAACTCATAATGAGAGAATTCAGTAAGAGGAATTGCAGTGATTTAGGGCTTTTTGTTTAGCACGCAATTACCTGATCCCGAGAATGAGGCTGGCTTCCCGTCTGGTCATCTTCTGCTCAAATCCACCTTTGTAATATGCGGAAAATGACTGGGAAAGAAAAGAATAGTGTTGAAAGCAATTGTCCAGATTCAAAGTCAAGCTCTGTCAACAACATATCTGTGGTATAATGTCAATTACCAGAATAAAAACGATGCCTTCTTCAGTTTTAAACAGTTAACCATAACACACGTGCAGAACTTCTCAGCCTTACTGCTTTAAAACGAAGATGATAGAATCATTCTTAAACTTTCAATTTTTCAATTCGGTTGTCATGATACACACAAATAGGCATGATAAAGCACAGACATTACGTTGGTAATCCGTAATCAGATGTTCATTCACCCAGAAAAGTAGTCCCAGCTGAAAACCACTCCACCATCAACACGGCTCAAATTATAAACAGGGTTTAGGCGAATAACCGCTTCAAATGCTTTAACAAAAATATAGGCTTCGAATTTCTAAATACCCTTTAGGAAAAAAAGAGGCAACATCGGTTTCTATAGTAATCAATATTGCGCCTCAAATGCTGAATGGTATAACATTCCGTTAACCACAATATGACATGTCTGAAGGGCAAAACAGCATTTATTCTCTCAATATTAAAAGGATAGTTCACCTAAAAATGAAAATTTACTCATTGTTTACAAGTGGTTATAAACCTTATGGGTTTCTTTCTTCTATTGAACACAAAAGAAGATATTTTGAAAAAGCTAAAAACCTGTAACCATTGACTTCCACAGTAGAAAAAATAAATACAATTCATTGCTTACAGGTTTCCAACATTCATCAAAATATCTTCTTGTGTGTTTATCAAAAGAAGGGAGTGTAAATAATGACAGAATTTGACATTTTGGATGAATTACACCCTTTAATTTAACTTTACCTTTATGTGAAAATGGAGGTTTTAATTACAAGATCTTAACTTGTTAAACATTTCTGCCCTCGTTGAACTTTCCTGGAGGATCTCATTTACCAGTGTCAATATGGTCAAATGCAGTAAAATTCTGTAATTTTGTTATAATTGACTACTTTAAAAAAGCATTTGCAGGGTTGCACTATATATTAAATCATTTCAGAATCGATAACGCAATGTGTGCATCTGCAGTTGTCACATTGCAGGATATGCATTGCTGAGTTCAGATTAGGGCTGCACGATATTGGAAAAGACAGACATTTCGATATTTTATTTTTCGGCAATGTTGCAATATTGAGCATAAATTCACCAGACTTGAATGGCCCTATTTGGAAAGAATTTGTCCATTTAGATTGATTGAGATAATTTTGTAGGCCAGTACATCTGCATATAATATAATAAACCAATTCCAAGCATTGCTAAATAAAGTAGCAAAGATACAAATAAAAATAAACAGTGCTTTATAGTTTTCTGGGAGTCTAGAAGCATTCAGGTACATGAATTGAATTAACAAATGTAAAATAACCCTGTACAGACTTCATTAATCTTTCTTTAAGTTACAAACTTTATAAATTGTTGTTCCCGAATGCTTAAAACTGGCTTGGAATGCTTACACACTCACAGCCCTGTGAGTAATATTGGTTTGGTGATAAAAACAACTGCAACAAAACAAAAAAGTTCCACCTTTGTACGCTTCCAATTACCTTTCACATGTCTATGACCTGTCCAATTACCTCTTAGTATGTAAATCTGTTGTTGACATAACGTTTCCTCACGTGTCGTGCTGGTGTGTGTGTGGAGTTGCATGGCAAAAGAATATAGAATATAGGAGACAAAGCGCAAAAGCGCAGGTGAGACCAAAACAGCGCATTGCCGTCAGTGTTTCAACAGACACTCAATGTAAATTCAGACACACAAAAAAATAACGAATGCAGATTGTTTGTTGTTGCAAAGATAGCCTAGATCAGTGGTGTCTTACAGGCAGATCGAGGTCCGTGTCCAGACCCATAAGCGTCCCATACGGACCCCGACATACAGGCTAAAGAGGTCGCGCAGGTCTGTTACTGCAGTCGCGCTCCCGCTGGGTGTTCTTCCGCACCCGATCACTCCTGCTATTTATTCATTCTATTTACCTGCTGTCTGCTAAGAACAGTTTTCTTCTCGATTGACTGTTCCCGCTGAATTAAGACAGTAGAGCCGAATGCTCTCTTTGCTTAAGTTTCATTCACTACTATGGTTCTAATAAGTGATAACGGAGCTCTCTGGAATGATTGGTAATAAAAATGCATTGTTGCCTTGGTAAAGCAAGCATAATGTAAACAGAAGTAACCAATACTCTAAAAGTGCTTAAATTATCTAAAAATTATTAAGATGTGTTGACATAATTATTATCTGCATAATTGATTGAGACTGTTGAGTCAAGATGTAAAAAGGGGAAGTTTAAGCTTTTTCTCCCTTTATTTTTCTTAAGCATTTTATTTGAACATACAATTTTCAAAATGCCCTACTTTTATTTAATTAATGAGAGAACATGCAAATCTACAGTCATATGTGTGAAGCCTGCTCCATTGTCAGGTGTTTTTTACCCAATAAATATGTATATTGTTCTTATTTTTACTGTGAATTTTTCTGTAGCCATTTTTTTTTCTAAATATAGCACATACCGTACCGAAACAGTGACCCTAAAACTATGATACATACCGAGCCATGAGTAGATAAAACCGTTGCACTCCTACTAATAACAAGCAGCAAATTATGAGTTTATTAAAGCAGAAGTCATAGTTAATGGTCTGCTAATAGCAAGAATTGAACCTTAAAGTAAACTGTGACCATATATTCTTTCCAAATAGTGCTATTTAAGTAACTTGGTGAAATTATATAGACATATCGCAATATATAAATCGCAGAAAAACTAAATATCTCAATGTCAGATTTTTCCAATATCGTGCAGCCCTATTTGTCATGTTCTGCTTTGACTATTTATCAGTCAAATACACCGAGTCATTTAGGTGCTGTAATAGAAATCCATAACTGGAGGACGTCCAGAACAAGTATCTCAGGTTGATATTTTCAAAATACTTTAATTACAGCATAGCCTGAACACACAAAATGTAAAAAGGCCAAAACTGAGTCTTAAATTATTAAAGGCTGAGCTTCACATGCATGCACTTGTTTTGAGGTAGTGGATTCTTCAGTAAAAAACAGATATAGATATTTTGTTTTATACACTTTATAACAGGAACGGACCAAATGTATCACTTATGATAATTAAGGATGTCTTTATGATATTTTTTGATATTCCTTGAACCATAACAATTAAGATAACTGCGGCTATACAAGAAAGTCTTTAGAAAATGTCAACATACAAAAAAAAACAACACACAGGTTTGGAATGTACGTAGTCACGAGAGCGGGTAAACAATGTCATAATTGTCATTGCTTTGTTTTTTTGCTGAACTAATTAAAATTCCATTACAGGATAACATTGGTCTGTGGCTCATTCAGAAATTGTACATCCTGCCGAATTTCGGGCAGAGTTTAGGACTGGTTGAGTAAAAACATGTGTACATTCAGAGAGCGAGAAAGGTCAGAGTGTTCTGTCCGGTCTCAGCCCACAGCATGCCACTTAATCACACTCATCCATAATATGATTCACCAAAACATGGAATTATAGGATTAATAACTGTAATAATGATCTATTACAAGACTGTTCAGCAGCAAACCTGCTGAAATACTCTGAGCTTATGGTATTTTCAGAGTGCACACAGGTGGACAAGCTTCAAAAGAGTCAAAACACTGGGAACCTGCCCCAACCACACAACTCTGGAGGATTAAGAGGAACGTGAACAAACCAGGTTTTTAATACCCCTTCAAAAACAAGAGGCACAGCATGAACTACAGTAAGACTGGATGAATCAGTTCTCTAACCTTGAGCAAAAAGTTTAACATGCCAAAAAACACACAAACAAGCACCTCAAGATGTAGAAATGAACATGGAAACATCTAAATTTATTTCCCACAAACTATCACTTTCTGAAACAGAATCTGTGTTATGCTGGAACTTTTCAAAATGGGAATACCTATCGATTCACAGGGTGCTACATCACACTAACAATCGCATACAGTGGTTTTTGGTACAAGACATGCTTAAACCAAATTCAAATAATTTAACGATAATGTGTAAACTGTGGAGCAATTTAAATATTTGGGTTTATGGCTGGATCCTGAACTTTCTTTTAAATGTAATGACTACACTATAAAAAATATCCTTAAAATTAACTGTAAAAACTGAAAGCTGTGATTGCCAGAATTTTACAGTTAAAAATAAATGTAAAATGTTTGACAATAAACTACTATATTTCATTAATTTATAGTGTTATACACCAATGCTTTGAAGAAATAACATCTACACATTGTAGCTTTGTTTCTTTGAGAAAAGCACAACCATAAGCATGTCAGGATGAGGTCAAATTAAAGCAATGCAATAAACATTATTTATCAAAATTAGATGTAACATAACTACATTTTCATAACTGATCAGAACCACAGTAATGTCAACAAAAAACATAAAAAGTGAAGTGACATGCAGGGAATTCTGGACAAGTCAGTTTATCGTTATTCACCGAATATCAATAAGCAAACCACCGCTAAACACATATTTTTACTGGAAAAATATTTACAGTTTTTTAACCATTAAAATCACTGCCATTTATACAGTGTATTCTTCATAAGATTCGTTTTGGAACCAGCGTTTTGTATAAATCTACGATCAATGTTAGAATAAAAACCTTGCTTTGCAACTTACCATTTTTTTATTATGCAGATGTAGTTTATCACAATACAACCAAAGCTAATCTCTTGCACCTCACTACAGCCTATAATAAATTGTGTAGATTTGTTACTGTACCACTATGAAGTACTTAAATGGTTTTCACACAATATTAGAAGACACGTTCACTGACTACAATTTATTTTTCAAAGTATACACTGTAACTATCCTAATTATTTACGTCAACCTTTGATATATTCGCTCTCATATCAATTAAGACATTCTTTTCGTAATTTTTTCTGTACTTCATCAGTTAAGAAAGTGTTTGGGTAAAAAAAGGATTTAGGTATAAACAGGGCTTGACATTAACTTTTTTGATCACCAGCCACTGCGGCTAGTAGTTTTCCGTTACTAGCCACTCGCCATTTTCACTAGCCACAATTTTGTTGTTGGAAAAATATATTTTATATGCATAAATTAGACTTTGGCATCCTAAAATTACTTGATTTAAATTATGTGTTATGTCCACATGCCTCCTCATTCATTTCACTTTTTTGTGTGTTGTGACTTTGCTCAATGAGGATAAGCAAATGTGTTGGGGTTTCATAGTGTCGCATTGCAATTAGTTTTATTTCACATGACTTTTTAGGGCTCAACACTAAGGATTTATCAATTTTCTCTCTAGCCACACCAAACTAATTATTTCCTTGCCACAAATTTTAAATAATGTGTAAAAACAAGCAAAATATAGCAATATACATACACTTTTTACAACAAAAATGTTTTTAAAAAAAACAATTGACATTTTTAAAAAAAATTACTCATGCATCTAAAACTATACACAGTAGTCTGTCCTGGCTGAAGCTCCCAGATCACCAGTTAACTATATATAAATGGAGAGTTAATCTCCTATTAAAGCAATGTTATTGTAAAGGACGATAATTAAACCATATCAATAAAAATAACTGTAAGCAAAAGAAAACATGTGAAAAAAATTTTGTGTGCGATAATGACAGGGTGATCAGTTAACACGGTTAACGTTTGGCGTATTGATAACCGCTGCTGCTTACAAAAAATCTCAAGCCCTTGAAAGCAGCAGGACTGTGGGTTCACGAGCACCTCTTTTTTCCAGATTTCAAAGAGAACCGATCACAGTTGCGCCAAGAAAACGGGACACGAGAGCTTTTAAGCACTCGCGCGCATCACATCAGCTGTGTGCGCAACACTAAAGCCCTGGTCAGTGAGTGAGGATCGCCTGTGTCTCACTGTGCGCCTGATCATCCTCTCATTTGGTATTCATTCAACTAAAATTCAAATTTTTAGTGATGAGCCAGCACTGGCAATTTAAAAATTATTTTCAACCAGCCAAAGTGGCTAGTGGGAGTGGCTGTCTAACTCGCCACAGCTGAAATCTACCCGCATTTGGCTGGTTGGCAGGTGTTAATGTCAAGCCCTGGGTATAAGGCTCCTGCTGATTGGAATAATTTACAAACCCTCTTTTATAATTTGTTTAAAGAGGGTTTGTTTTCTCTTTTTGCAACTTCTTGTAATTGTTGTAGATGATGTATTTGTGTTTATATTAATAAATGCTAGGCAGACATAAATATTAAAGGGATAGTTCACCTAAAAATTAACGTTTACTCACTCTCAGGTGGTTTCAAAGCTTTATGTTTCGTCTGTTGAAGAAGATATTTTGAAGAAAGCTGAAAACCTGTACCTATTGACTTTCATAATATGAAAAACAAATACTATGGAAGTCAATTGGTTAGAGGTTTCCAGCTTTCTGCAGAAAGAAAGAAACTTATAAAGGTTTGAAAAAAGTAAAGGGTCTGTAAATGATCCCTTTAACGTTAATGTGTTAATATTGTATTGGGGTGTCTATTACATTGTATGTTGTGATTTCTATTTTATTTTTGTATATATGTGTTATGCTTATTTGATTTTGTATGTATGTAGAAGCCCCATTGAAAATCAGATGTTACAAAAATATAACAATAATTCACTTGTGAATTATGAAACACTTACCGAAGAGGGGAACTTCTTTGCAGCTTCGGTAATAACTTGACCCAGAGGCCTCCATAAATGGAATGCATATCGACCTAAAATCACATGTAATAAGGTTTGATTGGTTAAAAATTGTGCCACTTGATAGCAGTCGATTTGCAAAGTTAATTTCCAGGGTTAACAAAGTTGGTTTAAGGGTGAAACCAAGGACAAAACCACATTTTAGTCTTATTCAATAAATGTTAAAGGTGAAGAAGCCTTTCAACTTCCCCTGGTATTTATTTGGTCAGCATGCTGGTGAACTGCCAGCGGTTGTGGTTCGACTGTGCAGCAACACACTGCAAGTCAGCAGCACTCAATGAAATGAACATATAATACCTCAGATCATCCAGCATTCAATAAAAATGCTGCGAAAGGCTGTTAAGCGGCTCGTTTAACACAACCAAATTGTAGCTGAAGAATGTATAAAATCATTAAAGTAATACATTATGTGAACATTTCTGGATTTACATTTCATCAGATTCTGAAGTATATTGTTGAGAGGAAAACGTTATTTTGCTTTTCAGCAAAAAAAGTGCTCGAGACTCCCTCCGCTGTAATCTAAAGCCCTGCCTCTGGAGCAGACCACACACCGCCTCCGATTTTGGCAAGAGCGCTGCCCCCTCTGTGTACTGAAATGGGAATTAGCCCCCTTCCTCAAAGCGACCACAAGTGCTATTCCATCCTGACCTCACACAGCTATGGGTGGAAGACTTGGCGACTAGCGATGATTAACTACAACGCAACAGTAGGGAGGACTGGAGAGACACCTGCCAGAAAAGCATCAAACGTAAACAGCCTGGTGACAAAGTTGCTTAAATTATTAGGCCCTTTAAAAACTCTTTGATTTCTCTAATGTCAAAGGCCAATTCGACCTCATTAACCAGGGGTGAGCTTCATCTGGGGGCTTGTACAAACACTCACAGTAAGAGCGGCTAAACCATGTGCCTCATCAACATCACCATCATCTCGAGTGCATCATAAATATCTGTGGGCAGCTTTAGCATACGCGAGGAAAGTTTAGCTAAATATTTTAAGAGGACAAAAGAGGAAAAAACTTTTAATACATTATACAATGGCTACTCTTTCCCGCTGTGAACCACAACATGAGGGATTTCAGCTTGCAAACATCTAGCCTAGAAACATACTCCATGCCAAAACGCAAACACAAAATCTTCGCCAACATGGCATTCCAGGAGTGCAGATATTTAGTCCAACAGCACTGGGACTTTTCGCTGTTGGTATCATTTCACTTGTGCGCGTTTGCGAACTGCAGGCAGCATGTCACTCCGTGTTTTAGCAGTAGGGCGTTTTTAACACATCAATTCATTCAGTATTTAAACAAATGATCTTTATGAGTAAGTAATTGAATTATTTACTTAACTTGTTCACTCAATTACACAGATCCATTCATGAAAAAAACAAGTGACTGTCATTCATAAACACAACTTATCAAAACAAGATATAATTAATAAGAAAAAAATTGATTCATATTATAATTTTTTTTCATATTGAATGAACAGAAGAATGTGATTTCTTTTTTTGTATATGCACATGAATTTATTCCCTTTCAGGTCCGGAACTACGAGCAGGGCTCGCAAAAATCGCTAGTTCGACGTCCCGGTGCTTTGTTTTTTTCAGGCAGGCTACCAAAATATACATCCAGCCTGCCCGGTGGGCTATCATATTGGGAGGAAAAATATATTTCAAAAAGAGATGCACTGATCGACTGGCCAAAGACTGGAATCAGCTGATTTTGGTCCTCTGGTCCGGTCTGTGACGACACATGAAAAGAGTATAATATGGAGTCCTGTCTGTGGCACAAGTAGCTTGTTGCATGCTGACCCGCACATGCGCATGATGAAATCATGACCAAAAATCTTTGTGCTGCTGGCGCTCCTCACCTGAACAGGTACTGAACACTAGCGGTCTCTCCTTACACATCAGCAGAAGTGGAGCTCACTGATCTACATACACCGTTTCCCTAACCTCGAGACATCTCTGCTGTATAATGATTAACTAATAAATGCAATCAGTTAAATGGCTTAAAATGTGGTTTAAGTCACACTAAACTTTTTTCTTTCAAATTATTTTTAACATGTTTGCTAGGTGAGGAAAAAAAATCTGCTACACGTCAATCATAATTGTGTTTAGACTCCCGAAACCACTCATTGCCAGTTGTTTTATTCCCTGACCGAGGCCTCCCTCTGCATGGATGCGCTTGGCTCACAGCTGGCCTGGGGCCTGTGCAAATATGCATTTCCACCAGTGAGTCTATTTGCACAGACCCTGTGCAAGGTCAGGGAGGACTCACTGTGGCCCAACCGGCCTGGGTTTCTGAACTCACACTCCTCAAAATAGCCCCTCCCTGGTGAATTCCCCTGAGGAAGGACCTCCCTTCCCAGGGACCGGGCACCCTCTGGTACCCACGCCCAGATCTCTGGAACCTCCATGTGTGGCCCATAGATGCTGCATGAAAGACTTAAATGACCTACTGGCTTCGGTGGTTAACACCATCACTCAGGCTAGAGCCTCCTCTACGAGGCATGCCTTGCCCTGAAGTGGAGTCTATTCACTGTGTGGTGCATTTCTCACCAAGAAGACCCCCGGACATGATCAGCGTTGTGCTATCTTTTTTCAGAATAAGCTGGAGCAGAAGCTGTTACCCTCCAAACTGAAGGTTTCTGTTGCTGCCATCTCCGCTCATCATGAAGTGGTGGATGGCAGCGCGCTCGGGAAGAATAAACTCATTATGCGGTCCTGAAAGGCACGAGGCAATTAAATCCATCCCGCCCCCCTCGCACGCCCTATTGGGATCTCTCTGTAGTCCTAGCGGGTCTGCTAGAATTTGTTTGCTCGAATTTCGACAGGATTTCTGTCCATGAAGGGAGCTCTGCTGGTTACGTTGGCATCAATCAGGAGGGTCGGGGATCTGGAGGCATTTTCAGTCAGCGAATCATGCCTGGAATTCGGGCCGGCCTACTCTCACGTTATCCTAAGACCTTGGCTCGCACTCAGATGATTTTCCTCTGAGTAAAATCCTCTGAGCAGCTCTTCATCTGTTACGGTAGACGACAAAAGGGAAGTTCCGTATCAAAGCTGAGGTTGGCCCACTGGATAGTAGATGCCATCACCCACACATATCATACCCAGGGCGAGCCATGTCCCCCGGGAATAAGAGCACACTGAACAAGGACTGTTGCCTCCTCTTAAGCATTAGTACATGGCGCCTCTCTAACAGACAAAGAAATCTGCAGAGATGTGAGCTGGGCGACACCTAACACATTCGCAAGATTTTACAGTCTTAGAGTGGAGCTGGTTTCCTCATGGTTGCTAGGTAGTTCCAGCCAATCAGGAGAAAAAAAAGCTCGGTGTCGAAAGACGCTTGCTCCGCCATTCTCACTAACCTGGAGATGTGTGTGCTTATTCTGCTCTGCTAAGCGAGTTCCCCATCTGGCGAACCCTAGAGAGTTCCGGAGGAGCCAGGTGCTTGGCCCATTACATTCTTTGGTATGCCTGCTTGGTCAACCCGCATCTTGGGGATCAGTGCCAGCTAAGCGTGATCCCTGTTTAGTAATCCCATTTGCGTCAGTCAGCCATGGTGAGTTCTCACTTCTCAGGCAGACCTGTGTCTTCCCTACCAGCTAACCATCTTACTCATATGTAGTGCTGGCCCTGGAAAGAGTGGTTCGTTTAAAAGAAGAGATTTCAATGGCTTACGTACCTACAAGTGCTTATGTTGACATACTTGTGCAAAGTACACTTCTCAGTTAAAAACTTCTGTCTCCGTTTTCACTAGAATTTCTAGAATTTATAATTGTACTGTTTGATTCAGAGAGGAAGAAAATGTAAACTAATTTTGTTTTCTGCTGATAGATTGGAACAATTGATGTCTTACTGATTCTTTATATTTGATACTGTAACACAGTTCAACTAAAAAACTGCAGTGTCTATAGCGACAATGCTGTGTATACTACCTAATTTGTCACATAGCTAATGCTGTCAACAGTTTGAAAATACCTCCAGGCAATAATATACAGGAAATTCTGTCTACCCTGGAGTAATCTGAGGTTAAGCACTACCTCAAAAGCACAATGGTGATCCATCATCAGTTTGAACCAGTTAACCTTTGGTTCCCAGCCCAGAGCTTTAACCACTAGGCTTTAACCACTAACACATATTGTATGAATGCATGTAGCTTCGTCATGTGAATGCGCAACGTGTGGTTTAAAGACACAGGAATCTCCAAAACAGATGCAAAGCAAGTTGTGCTCACCTGCAAAACCTGCCGCAGCAACCCCCAACCCCACTGCCATCAGAGCGCTACCCTGAAACACACATAAAACATTACATCACTGTCATATTACAAAGGACTAGCAGATGCAGAAAAGTGCTTTAAGTGTTATCATATAATTACGCTGGCTAGACATGACACATAAGGTTTTTCCCACAGCAGACGATCAAAAATACAAAAACCTCCATAGACTACACTTTCAATAGAGAGCACACGAGCTGACCCTTTCTTTTGTTTTTAAATGACGCAATTACAAAATTCCCAAAATTTCATTGACTTCCGTTGCTGATGGAATCTGTGTCTTCATGAATCATCATAACATGACACGATAAGACAGGAAATCAAGATGCAAATATCAGTCAGTTAAATTTAAAGCCTTTTAACATTCATTTTTTTCATACTCCATGTAAGGGGTGTCAAACTCAATTCCTGGAGGGCTGCAGCTCTGCAGAGTTTAGTTTCAGCTCTGCTTCAACAAACCTATCTGTATGTTTCAAACAAGCCTAAAGCACTCAATTAGTTTGATCAGGTGTGTTTAATTAGGTTTGGAACTAAACTGTGCAGAGCTGTGGCCCTACAGGAACTGAGTTTGACACC
>CAIGQV010016631.1:1650693-1661674 GCA_903798115.1 Danio jaintianensis
TGAGATAGCAAAATAAACATTGTAAATTTGTATTTCACATGGACTTTTAAGTTCTATGGCACCTCTGTTTTCATCACAATGCATGTCTTAAACCACATTCACAGCACTCGCATTTGAGACAATCACTATCGTTACATCCACTCTCATAATGCAATGTGATTTTGGCAATATTTTGATTAAACTTCACCTCATGTAAATGTGGTCAAACTCGTTAAGTTCATAATCTTAGTAGTTTTGTTCAGTACACTCCACAAACAATTACATGACATTATTCTTAGATTTTCACTCCAGTCTGAATTACTAAACTGCCTATATAATTTGCTTAAAAAGAAGAAGAAACTGATGCAGTACAGCTATTGCAAAGTTCATCACGGCACCGAATAACCATCCATGGAAATGTGTTTTATGTTTGGTAAACAAAATAGTAAACATAACCACACGCCTAAGCAAATAATCCGAATAATAAATAAAATAATGATGAGATAATGAGAAAAATGTCATATAAGCATCTTACTATGAAGAGATTGCCACATTCTGTCTCACTCAGTGGCAATTTGCCTCGAGCCCTAGTTAATTTCTGGCTATGACTGATGGGGATTGAGGGCTGGGCTGACCAAGAGAGGTTTGAGGGCTGCCTCTTATGTTGCACAAACCACTAAAAGTGGCATCTGACAGCACAGTTAAAAAATGGCATCGTCTCGTGTCAAGCAAACAATGTTTTGTTGTGCGGCTTTCAAAACTGCTCGGCGATTGTTCCTTGTTTGAGATTTTTGAGGACTTCCCTTTGGATGACTAATGGGGAAAATCCCTCTAATAGACAGATCGTGCATTAGGACTGCATGGCCGTGGTACACAACGCATGCAACAGCATTCTGAGCACAGCTCTGGCTCTCTCGGCTTACCAGGCCATTCAATTGTGCTTTTCTCTTGCTGTATTGACTTAAGTGGCTGGACAGCTTCCAGGCAAAGTAACGAAATGCTCCAACCTAAATGTCGTAGGCCCGCCGATCAAAGTGTTTGTGGAAAGACGGGTCCTTGATGTGGTTTTGTGGCCACCGAGTATTGTTATGCTTTCAGTGATGCTTCCACAAGACAGATTAATCTCCTCCATATCCTCTGTTTGTGCAAAGGATCCTTTGTATTGGCTTCCCAGGATGCCAGGCCCAGGTCGTCCCACCTATTCCCCTTACTCTCTGGCCATTCCAAACAGAGCAGCCCCTGCCTGCTGTCCCCGGGCCGTCTGACCAAACACACAAAGGATCTCTTCAGCTTCCAGGCGCTCTCGCCCCTCCTTGCAGCGTGTTTCTGAAGAGGGCCATGAGAATTTCAGAGGAACATCACAGCTAACATGCATTTTAAAGCACGTTTTCACACTGGACCTCTCAGGGGCTGGGGTCCGGTTTGGTTTTGTCAAGGGATGGGTCACAGGGATTGATTTAATCTTCCTGCTGCGTTTAGATGTTAAACAGTAAAACCCTCTAGGAGAAGTTGCTCCTTTAAAGCACCACCTTCAGACTAGTCAGACATTTGATTTGCAGCATAAAGTCTGGTTTTCTTTGCAGCTTATTCTGGCTATAGCTCAAAGTATACTAAATTTTTTTTCTCTTACGTAAGTGTATGTGCAATTTCAAATGCACAGCCTTTTTATTTGACTGAATAACTTAATAAATCAGAAAATACAGTTCTGAAATTGTATTTGATAGTAGCTGCCTCAAATGTTGTTAAATCCATTGAGATTAATAACCATATAAGTATATATTTATATAACTATATATAACTTTGTTTATTTGGATGGGTAAAATACAGAGTATGATTACCACCTTGTTACTCATGCCACTTTCATTTTATTGATCAGTGCTAGTGTTTGGTAGCCAGAATGTGTATCCATCTAATGAAACATTGTCATTTACTTAATTGTAGAATAGATGAATTTTCAGATTCGATATGAACCGTGCGACAATAAGAATGGCCCAATATGCGTACAAATGCGATCTTAGAATCGAGAAGCAACGCAACTGACAAAAATAATTGTTCACACGAGCAAAAGAAATCAGGTGAATACCGAATGAGAGGATGATCACTCGCGCGCACAGGTGATGTGATGTGATGCGTTTGTGATCCCGTTTCCTAGCGTGAAGCAACCGTACCTGGAAACGCAACTGGTGCAATCGGTTCTCTTTGAATTAGACTGGACAAAAAGTGATGCTCGTGCACCCACAGTCCTGCTGCTTTCAAGAGAGCTCCAGATTTAAAAAAAAATTATTTTTGTAAGCAGCAGCGGTTGCGGCTTTCACTTTAACCATTCTTTGAACAGATTTTTAATGGACCTAGCGTTAACCGGGTATGTTTTTCACGTTTTCTTTTGTTAATATGCTTTAATTATCATCCTTTACAATAACATTGTTTAATAGGAGGTTAATTCCCCATTTGTGTATAGTTAACTGGTGATCTGAGACCTTTAGCCTAAACACAGACTACTGTGCATAGTTTTAGATACATGACAATATTTTTTAAATGTCAGTTGTTGTTTTTAAAGAAAAGTTTTGTTGTATAAAAAGTACATGTATACAGCTATATTTTGCTTGTTTTGACACATTATTAAGAAATAACCATTTATTTATTTTTGGTGTGATCTGAGATAAATTTGGTAAATCCTTAATTTTGAGCCCTGAAAAGTCATGTGAAATAAAAACTAATTGCAATGTGACACTATGAAACCATAACCCATTTGCTCATGCACGTTGAGCAAGCTCATACACAACACACAAAAAAAGTTAAATGAATGAGGAGGCATGTGGACATAACACAAAATCTAAATCAAGTAATATTAACATGTCAAAGTCAAATTTATGCATATAAATATATTTTCCCAACAACAAAATTGTGGCTAGTGAAAATGGCGAGTGGCTAGTAACGTTGGAAATCTAGTAGCCACAGTGGCTGGTGAGCAAAAAACTTAATGTCAAGCCCTGTTCACACACATACACTACGGCCAATTTAGCTTATTCAATTCACTGCTGTGCTGTGTCTGTCATCCCGTTTTACGCTTGAACAACTAAATGAATGCTTATATCTATTTAACTGGTTGTATTTTAATTACATTACAACATCGATGCTGTAAAAGGAACTTTATTAAATTGAAAATAGCCACATTAACCTTTCACTGGAAGTTTATCGTTGGCTGAAAAGCACTAGCTGTGTATATAGCCCATTGTGTTTTGATTATTGTGGCATCCCTAGTGTGTATAAAAATAAATTAGCTTAAAGCTAAATACAAAATATATAACTAAGTGAATTGGGACAAGTTTGATCATAATGCACTGTAGCATTAACAATTTTGGCAAATTAGTTATTTTATTTGAGAACAGTTGGCTGAATGCTTGTTTAAGTTCTTTGGTCAGATTTTGTCAACATCACACAAACACACTAGGAGGGAAATTTAACTTCAAATGAAAAATGTGTTGTATTAAGCCAACGAATGCCAATACAGTTGAGAGAAGTCATTAGCACAAAAGTGAGTACTTGAATCTGGATAACTGGTGGCAGTAATTTAGTTAGAGACTCCAAATTTGCTGTGGTTAATGTTCAGACTGTCCACGATTCAAGTGCCAGATGTCACAAATTTTTGTTACGGTTCTAAAGGCTGCCAGAGACTTTCAGTGCTTGACCTCTGAAATACTTCTGCTATGTTTTTGAACACAGAAATTCTATGGGATTTCTGTCTGAGAAATGTGTGTGAATCTGTATAGTGTGCTAAACCAAAAACCAGCCTAATTATTCAGGGCGTTCAGGAAACCCAACATAGTCAATTATACAGTACATACAGTACAGTAGTCAAATGCAGTTTTCATTGTGTGTGTGTTCTGTTTCTTCACAGGCTAAATGTCATGAGTACAGGGAAACCAAAAGAGCAGAGGATAATGCAAGCCTGCTTAAAAAGCAAGAGGAGCAGAGAAGAAAGGTACAGAACAAAGGAAGCAAAACAGATGGCCTGAACTTACCAACATCACCTCCACTTTTGGTTGTGCAGCTAAACGTTTGAGCTTAGCCAAGAAAAAGAACTAACTCTGCCTAGCATGTGCTATTGATTTCTATGTTGTAGGTTATAGGAGGTAGTCATGGATGGAGTAGTGTAGGTGTTTTCCAGCTGGCTGTATAGTGGTATTTCTGTGGCTTTGAATGCCTCCATGTCGGTCAAACGTAAATTGAACTCACTGATATGCATCAAGAACAAAAGGCTAGCCTGACCTATCATGTTGATATTGTTGTTTATTCATGCAAATGTGCAATTAAATTGTTACAGCCGCAGATTTTGAATGATTTTTACATAAGTAGAGGAGACATTTCAGTTGGAGATGAAATTTTCATTAACTTTCTATTTCCAGACAGAAATCTTGGAGGCAAAGCAAAAGCAACAGGAGGAGGACAGGAAGAGACAGACCGAAGCTGACCATCGGCGGTATGGGCGTTTAATCATGACAGACCGCTTTAAAAACCATGACTGTCAGAATTAATAACTGGCTCTGAGGCCATTAGTGAAACTGCTTCTGTTGTGCATTTTTCTAACTTAATGCATTTTTTATACAAATTGTATTGTCAAAACCACACTTTGAATGAAAAGATTAATTGGAAAGATTAATTAATGATTCAATAACAGTGTTTTCATGGTCATGACATTTTCGGGAATATCATGGAATTTTAAAAGGACTCTTCCAGACATGGAAAGTCAGGGAATTTTATATTTGTTTTTGTCCAAGTCATGGAATATCAGGGATTTTTTTGTTAGTTTTGTCTTTTTTAAAACTTCCCATTTATTGATTTGAGTGTTTTTATCATGTTGTTTCACATGTTTTTGCTGTTGTTATGGTTAGCCTATTTTTCACTGCCATTTTATTCCTTTTCCTGCTTGGCAACCAATTAATAGTTACCAGGCTGTACCTGCTAAAATACTGCCTGTGCCTGTTTTTTGTCTGCTAAGAGTTCAACTTGTCCCTCATAAAATGACTGATTTTGAGGTGACTTTTCTCAGATTTGTGGCAATATTTACAGCATTTCTTGTGTTGTTTTGCTGTGAAAATATAAAAAAAATTACTCATCTTAACTCTTTATTTTCTTTTTACCTCAAGAACCATTGGTTTCTGTTATTAATGCAACTTGAGGTATCACGCACCAGATAAGCACTTTCTATATGCAAATGTAATGTTATTTATATTAAAACAATGTAGATAATGTGGCAGGACTTTGAACAGTGCCCTGGCTGCAAAAAAGTAACCAGGTAATTCATGATTTTATTTTCTATTTATTTACGGTTATGAATTGCATTATGTAACCTTGATCTCTGCTCTGTTGACTATTGATGTTGAAAATTCAACTCTATATTGAATTGAACTACTATATTTTAGTAGTTTGAAACAATATATATTGTATAAGAAATAATATATAGAGAATTAATTCCGTAAAATAACTGGTGGTTTATTACCAGGTTTTTGTACCAGAATTTACAACACCAACCCAGACATTATGTCACTTCAAACTATTAAAAATGTAATTAAAAGTCACTTTTTCAAAATTTTCAACATTAAAGTTAATGGAGAAAGGATCAAGATCCAATAACGCAATTCAAAAGCATTAATAAATAAAGGGGGGAAAAAACAAGAGTCACAAAATACAGAAAACTGCATCAATAAATAAATAAAAATTGCAAGCTCATCTAAATGTTGTGTCAAATTCTGCATTAAATTAAGCATTCTGGAGAGACTGCTCAACACAACAGCAGCCTGTTTTTGTATTCATTATGGTCATGGAAATTCAGCTTTTTAGTCAGTGAAAGTCGGGGAATTAGACTTTGGCTTAGAGTAGGAACCCTGCAAATATGACTGCATAAACTCTACAGGTTTGTGTAAAACCAGATGATCAGGTTCCCCAGCATTATTTGAAATGATTCATCTTGAGCTTCTATGGAAGCAAGAGAATTAGAGCTTATATTCAAATGAGTTCAAACCATTGTTTCAAAAGAGTCAAAATACTTCTGAAATAAGTGTAGTCCGCTTTACCAATCCTGCATCACTGAGACTACTGTAGAATGATGCTTATAATTGATAATTGGCTTTAGTTTTTGATTCCTGTATTAGGTCAGTATACACAACCCTGGAATAATTCAATAAAAGGAAGAATTTAAATTGAAACAAGAAACTATTGCATAAAACATGATATGAATTGCACCACGTTATTCCTAGAAGTTGTGGATGATGCAATAATAATCAATTGCTCTATCTATGTGTGCAGCATATACTATATGTAAGGGAAAATATACATCTAGGCGGTTGTTCTTGCAGAATAAATCTCAATATAGGCTTATAAGACTGAAGATGTATATAACTGTGGCATTGGGCAGGTTACACAGACCAAAACAAAGACAGACACTGGAATGCACTTTTTCAAAGGAGAATAACTAACTGTAGCTTTTTTTTTCATTTAGCATGTTTCTTAGGGTGTACTCACACTGGGCACGGTTGCCTTGAACTGAGCCCGGGCACGATTGTGCCCACTCACACTGCATTTTTACCTTCCAAGCCCAGGCATGCTTATGTCATCAATGATGCGACCGTTCAGTTTAACAGGAAGAGAAGCACTCTCGCTCAGTACAATGGAGATTGCTTTATTTATATTGTTGTTTTGAGTAGTTTGGGATGCAGTGACACACAGCCAAACCTTTTGCTGAACAAATCCACCGCTTTTGACGCTCATAAATTTTCATAAAAATTAATCGTGCTGCATGTATTAGGAGGTTTGCTGAAGTTGGCAGTTGAAGTGCAGCATCTTTGATAAACTATGGCAGTTTGTGTTCATTGAAATGTAAGAATGAGTAATAAATCTGTATGAAACAGTCCCTTAAAAGTGACGTTGCATCTTCAGTTACACTTTGCACTTACACTACAAGCATACCGCACCTGAACCCAATTGAACCACACTCTGGTCCACCTCTTCCATTCGGGCCAGTGAAAGATAAGCCTATAAATATGGATATTGGCATTCACTAATGAGAAAGATTATTTGAAGTACCCAATGAGTCTAATGTTTTATTAGTTTGAGTGGTTGTTATTTGGGATTATTACACAGCTGTCTGTAATACTCGATTCTGATTGGTCAGTCGCGGCATTCCAAAGTATGTTATTCCAAGATAACAAACCCTGAACAACATAGGCTCATCCAGGAAGTTCGACTCATCTGTACCATAAGTAAATAATTTTCGTTTCTATCAGCTTTGCCTTTAATTAAAGAATTAATTAACTATTATGGCTCAGAGCAATGTTTTGTCTTATTTTTACGTTTTGTGGCTAATCATGTAATAACCGGGGAAAAATACATCCAGGCGGTTGTTTTCACAGAATAAACCCATTCAGTCTTATATAACTGTCGGGTTTTATTCTGCGATAACGACCACCATGTACATAATCCCTTACATAACATACATTGAAATGGCATGATTGACCAATCAGAATCAAGTATTCCAGAGAGCTGTTTAATAAGTACATGTTTGTGTATGATTTAACACTGAGCTACCCCTAAACATATCTAGAAAGCTGTAGACGGGTGTTATAAACAGAAGGGTTATTAATTTAAGACCTAAATTGGTTAAATTATTAGTGCTAACGTGTTGTCTATACTTACAGATAATTGCATTACTTACAGCAAATTAGATTTAGGGTTTCACTGTGGTCCCAGACATCAGAATTAGGAATATTTCTGTGTTCAGAACAAGTTGTAAAATGTTCTAATGATGTATTGCTTTCTTCAGGGTGAACTTGGCCTTCCTTGACCGTCTGGAGGCGAGCGGTTCAGGTGTCAGGGTGTCTGAACCTGTGACCCAAACCTTTGAAAGCAGTAACGTCTGGCTGGAAGAGGATGACGAACCACAGGATACAGCTTTATCCACATCACCCAACCCATCCCAGGTCCATACAGACAGTGCAGAGGAGGATGGTGAGTCTTAAGATTTATATGCATCCGCCATGGCACTGTGTGTGTTTAGGTCTGTTTCATTTCACAGCACCTCTGGAAACGTCTCCATTGCGTAGATCTCAAAGCCTCCACGTGTGTGTGATGTTAAACAGATCTCTCACCCCCGTTGCCGGACGGCATCACACGTTGTGTAAATAAAAATTTCCCGCTACACCAGAGACCATGTGATGCTCTTTGATTACCTTGTATATACAAACTGCCTACGTTTTGAGAGGTTAATGTCAATTATGTGACAGTAAGCAAGAAATTCATTAGCACGAGTTGATGTGTTTTGAGGTCTAAATTGCCTGCTGTATAATAAACTCTTTTGGCCTCTGAGATGCTTGAAATACTGGCATAGCTGTCTGAACACAGACTGATTAATCACTTGTCTTAATGTGTCAAAGTAGCGACTGCTGAAAAAATATTGGTTTGTTCTTCGAAATCCAGTCTGGCAGCATTGTCATTGCTTGGAAGTGCGCCATGTTGTCTTCAGACTTGCATTGTGCTAGTGTGGGTTAGAGAAATAGTTTGAAATGAAAATCAATCTGTATTATTTACTTACCCTCATGTCGTCGTATAGCTGTATGTTGTTTTTTTAAACATAACATGAGAATTGTTATGCAGCTCGTTCCATAAAAAGACAGTTCACACAAAATGGGCATGTGTTTTTAAGCATTATAAGTACCCAAAGCAGTGCATTTGATGCACCATATTCCAGGACTTCTGAAGCTAAATCTTTGTATGAGGAACAGACAGTAATCATTCTGCATTCTCAAATCAAATGACTGTATATATACAAAGGATCAAATATACTCTGCACAACAGAGTTTCTTTTGCAATAGTTCCTATTAATATTTCGAAAGTTTGAATGTTTTTTGTTTATTTTGCATGACATGTTGACGTAACTGTACAAAATGAGTATTTCACCATTACACTAAGCATTATACCAGACATGCCCAAACTAGGGCCCGCGGGCCAAAGTTGGCCCATTCTAACCCTTGATTTGGCCCACCATCTCATCTGAAAAGAGAGTAAGAATGATGGGCAGGGTCGGGGTTTTATTGCTGAGCTACAAAAAAAAGCCAACTGAAATAGTTTCATTTAAATGTTAATTGTAAATACGTAAATAAATACTTAGTAAAAATGTAAATACTGTCACTCGACAAATAGAGGACAATGCAGAAGACATCTGCGAGCAAATCAAGGCAAAATCATGTGCAGCTTGACTAGTGTAACTCCATTCTGCTATAAATGAGATTGTTTTTACTGTAATAAGTTAAAAATATATATACTGTATTAGTTAATACATAGCAATGTTTTCTAGTTATTTTTAAATATTATTAAATAAATTAGAAAGTACCCATGGCAACTATATTTACATTCGGCCCACTAGCCTCAATCTAGTTTGGTTTTTGGCCTTTCATAAGAAAAAGTTTGGGCACCCCTGCATTATACTGTACAGTACATTTAAGTTCTTCATGTGATATTGAAAAGGAGGCTTTCAGGATTCCGCATAAACCTCTCTGCATAAATCTTTCAAGATGTGACAACATGATAAATATTCAGTTGATAAATTTGCATTTTAATTTGAATGAGCATCTCAATAATGTGTCTTTTCTGACTGACATAAACAAATGGCATGCCTTGAATTCGACATCTTTTGTCGACATAATAGGACATAACCTCATTTCCATGATGTGGTGAAAACCAATAGTCTTTCAGTCTATGCAAATTTTTTCACACATCTTTACAGATGATTCACATGTGAAAGTCTTACCGCATTTTTAACATTCAAGAGTAAATGAACAAGGAAGTGTTTTTTTGTTTTTTTTACCTTATTCACTGCTAAATGTGCATTACATTTTGCATATTATATTTTAAGCACACATTTTAGGGCTAAATAAAAAGTCATTTTAAGGCACTGCCAGAGTAATAAGAATCTAATTCATAGAATTTGTGCACTTTTTATTGTTTGTCAATAACATCATAAAAACTGCCTTTTTGAGCATTGAGTGTAAAAGATCTACATTGAATGTGTTCCATTGCAAACAAACCAATAAATAAATAACACATCATACAGCAGAATAACATAATAGTGAATGAATAGAGTTTACATTTCTCCTTTGATAGCCTGATTAGACGGTCCTTTTAATATTAATATTATTTAATAGAACAATTGATCCGTGCAAGTTAATCCACTGAAAAAAAAAAAATTATTTTGGTAATCTTCAGTGAAAGTCTGACTATTTGTTTCCACGTTTGGAGTGGTGGTCCTTCTCTGTTGATGAATGATACATGAAAAGAAAGCCCCGCCCGCTACTCAGTATATAATTTTAGCTGGAAGTACATCAACATACTGAAATAAAAGTTTCAGCAACTTCCCGCTGACTTTATTATCACTAAATCTACTTTATATTGACAATGGTAATGAGTTGTTAAATTTGCTTTAACAAATACGCATGGAACTTGTATGATTCACACAGGCACAGTTTGAGCCTCCTAACTGGGATTTGGAAATGAGCTATGGTCTGATTCAGCCTGAATCTTGCTCCATATGTGCAGCGCTTCACCTTTTTCATCTGCAGAGCCTGTGGGCTGCTGTGTGATGGTGTGGGACTAATGTGCCATTCACAATGAAACCGTCCACAAATCTTTTCAGATGCCTAATGACACATTATGTTTGTGTGTTCAGCATCACTTACATCTGAATCACTGGAAAGACCAAAGGTTGAATCCTCAGCTGAGGTTTGGGGTCAGCCAGGTCCTCTGATTCTCAAACTCACACCTCTGTCTCTGATTACCAGAAACATTAGATGTTTTTGTCTCCAAACCAAGAATGACCTCTTGTCTGGCTGAGGCTTGGCTTACTCACAGTAGAGATACAGGGAGGACCAGAACCGGCTTATGAGGCTTGTTGATCACCAAGTTCAGAGGGTGAATGAAGAGTGACAACAAACATTCTCTGTTAAAAAAAAAA
>CAIGQV010016631.1:1661774-1707016 GCA_903798115.1 Danio jaintianensis
TATATATATATATATATATTCATTCATTCATTTTCTTTTCAGCTTATTCCCTTTATTAATCTAGGGTCGCCACAGCAGAATGAACCGCCAACTTATCCTTATATAGGTATAGGCTTACCAAATTCACCTATACCTATATTTTACACAGCGGATGCCCTTCCAGCTGCAACCCTTCACTGGAAAACATCCATACACACTCTCATTCACACACACACACACACACACACTACAGACACTTTAGCTTACCAAATTCACCTATATCACATGTCTTTGGACTGTGGGGGAAACCGGAGCACCCGGAGGAAACCCACGCGATCACGGGGAGAACATGCAAACTCCACACAGAAATGCCAACTGACCCAGCCGAGCCTCGAACCAGCGACGCCACCGTGACACCATGTATATATATATATATATAAAAAACATACACTCACCGGCCACTTTATTAAGTACACCTTACTAGTACCAGGTTGGACCCCCTTTTGTCTTCAGAACTGCCTTAATCCTTCGTGAGACAAGGTACAAGGTACTTCAACAAGGTACTCGAAATATTCCTCAGATATTTTGGACCATATTGACATGATAGCATCACGCAGTTGCTGCAGATTTGTCGGCTGCACATCCATGATGCAAATCTCCCGTTCCACCACATCCCAAAGGTGCTCTATTGGATTGAGATCTGGTGACTGTGGAGGCCATTTGAGTACAATGAACTCATTGTCATGTTCAAGAAACCAGTCTGAGATGATTTGCACTTTATGATATGGCGCATTATCCTGCTAGAAGTAGCCATCAGAAGATGGGTACACTGTTGTCATAAAGGGATGGACATGGTCAGCAACAATACTCAGGTAGGCTGTGGCTGTGCCAAGTAAATATCCCCCACACCATTACACCACCACTACCAGCCTGAACCATTGATACAAGGGAGGATGGATCCATGCTTTCATGTTGTTGATGCCAAATTCTGACCCTACCATCCGAATGTCGCAGCAGAAATCGAGACTCATCAGACCAGGCAACGTTTTTCTATTTTATTATATCTTCTATTGTCCAATGGTGAGTCTGTGCAAATTGTAGCCTCAGTTTCCTGTTCTTAGCTAAAAGGGAGTGGCACCCAGTGTGGTCTTCTGCTGCTGTAGCCCATCCGCCTCAAGGTTGGACGTGTTGTGCGTTCAGAGATGCTCTTCTGCATACGGTTGTAACGAGTGGCTATTTGAGTTACTGTTGCCTTTCTATCAGCTCGAACCAGTCTGGATATTCTCATCTGACCTCTGGCCTCAACAAGGCATTTGCACCCACAGAACTGCCGCTCACTGGATATTTTCTCTTTTTCTGACCATTCTCTGTAAACTCTAGAAATGGTTGTGCGTGAAAATCCCAGTAGATCAGCAGTTTCTGAAATACTCAGACCAGCTCGTCTGGCACCAACAACCATGCCATGTTCAAACTCACTTAAATCACCTTTCTTCCCCATTTTGATGCTCGGTTTGAACTGCACCAGATCGTCTTGACCATGTCTACATGTATAAATGCATTGAGTTGCTGCCATGTGATTGGCTGATTAGAAATTTGTGTTAACAAGCAGTTGGACAGGTGTACCTAATAAAGTGGCCGGTGAGTGTATATTCAATGCATTCACTTTATTTATTTAATATATACTGTACACACACACTGCCTGGTCAAAGAAAATATTTAAGACCCCATTTTCCTCCATAAACAGCAATGATCCTGACTCGTTTAAAGTCCAGAAAGGTGGCAAAAACATCCTCAAACAGACCATTTGTATTCGACATGCATAGAGAGCACAATGCTCTTGCGAATGTGCACACTATACTGACACTGAAGAAAAGTGCACAAAAGTGTGCACAAAAAATTCTCTTAGCTTGATAATTGAAGCACTAAAGCCAAATGCTGTTTTTTGTAAGATGTTTTTTTTTTCCATCTAGACTTTGAATGAGTCGGGACCATTACTTTGGTTTGGAACAAAATAAAGGTAATTTATTTTTATTTATCTATTAAGAGTAATTAATAACATGATTCTCTTTTTTGGGTTAACTAACGCTTTAATATGTCTCTGGTTGTATACATTAGGCAAAAACATTTTTAATCCTGCAGTATACTGATATAGCGTATAGCGGTTTATTTCCCAAAGGTGCCATATAATGAAAAACTGCATATACCTGATCATTGCTGAATAATAAGAATTGAGGAAAAGCTCATGGCATACCGTGAGCCTCAGGCACTATTGTTTCCTCATTCTCATGTAAATCTAGTAAATTTAAAATCCCACTGAAAAAAACAGACCAATCAACTTATTAACTTATTGAATCAATGCACTTTATGTCACCTTTAAACAACTGTGTTGGAAGGTGTATATCATGGCCATATTCCAAGATAACAATGCAAACATTCGTCAGACACAAATTGTGAAGGAAGGCTTCATTTGTACACTTGAATTGACAACCAATTGCCCTGAAAGACTTTATAGAGTGGTCTGTCTCGAAAGTAACCTGGCAGCCAAGGAGGTCTAACTGGAATGTGCATTCACGGACAATGATGAGTTTACTGTGATGATTTTGATGTTTAATGAACATGTATAAAATGACAGAGCAAGTAGAGCAATCAATCTGCATCAAATATTGCATTAAGTTTGAACATTTATTTGTGGAAACTATTTGGATGCTTCAGAAGGCTTTCGAGGACAATGCAATGAGTCCATTAAATCACTCAAGTGACTCAGCCCCGCTACACCCCAAATTTGGCGCCCTGTGACCTTTGGCTTTTCCCAAATCTTCTTTGAAAATGAAGAGATTTCAGATCATCTGTGTGACTCTGGAAAACATTAAAAGGCAGCTGATGTTGATTCAAGCGATGTTTTTGCAGAGTGTTAGGACAACCTTTGAAATTCCAATTTTTCATATCAGGACATAAAAAATGAGCTGATCTTTGGCAAGTCTTAAAATTTGGAAAATAAAACCCTGGAGCCTTCAGGTAACACAATGCCTGTCCGACAGCTAAAGCTTAGCCAAAATTGGGTCATGCAACAAGACAGAAACACAAGTACAGCAGCAAATGATGTGACCATACAAATGATTAAATATTAATTTGATAAATTTGCATTTTATTTTGAATGAGTGGCTTAATGATGTGTCTTTTCTGACTGACAAACATTTGCATGCCTTCAATTTGACATTTTTTATTGACATAATAGGACATAACCTCATTTTCATGATGTGGTGAAAACCAATAGGGATCTGATGATCAAAATATTTGTCTACATTTCTGCATTTCATTCAGTCTGTGCACAATTTTTCACACATCTTGACAGACGATTCTCATGTGAAAGTCTTACCGCATTTTTGACACTTACGATAAAGTGAACAAGGAAGGTTTTTTTTTACTCTTTTTCACTTTTCTCTAAGCCAAAATTGGGTCACGCAACAAGACACAATCCCAAGTAACGCAGCAAATCTAAAACAGAACAGCTGGAAAAGTCAACAAAAAAGGTGTTGCAAAAGTCCAGTCAAAGTCCAGAGCTAATCCTGACTGAAATGCTTTGGCAAGAGCTGTGCAAAAGAACCAAAACTCTTCCAGAATGATCTGAGAGGGTGAGAAGGTCTTACAGAAAATGATTACTTTAAGTCATTGCTCCAAGAAAATGTGGATCTGCAGGCATCTGAATTATAGGTTGTCCTAAATTTGTCATTTGTGAATTTTGTTGGCTTTATTTTTGTTCAATAAATAATGACATGGTGTGTGTTGTCATGTGATGTCGTCCACCTGAGCTTTTATATTTCAAACTTTAAGACCTGACAAGGACCATATTTTTTATTATGTCCTGATGTTGAAACCATTCAATAGGGTGGTATATATATATATATACCTGACAAAAGTCTTGTCTCCAGATAAGCCAGAAGTGGCTTATATGAAAGGCAAAATCCTCTAGATTATGCTTATTTTACCAAAATAAAATATGATCATTTTTTGTTATTTAATTAGGACAGTAAGGTCTGACTTTGCTTAGACAAAAGTCTTTTCACTTAACAGAAATAATGTACAGTATAGAATATAAAGTCATGGTGCAGTGGAAAAAGAATTAATATTGTGTATGACTCCCATGAGCTTGGAGGACTGCATCCATACATCTCTGCAATGACTCAAATAACTTATTAATAAAGTCATCTGGAATGGCAAAGAAAGCGTTCCTCCAGGACTCCCAGAGTTCATCAAGATTCTTTGGATTCATCTTCAATGCCTCCTCCTTCATCTTACCCCAGACATGCTCAATAATATTCATGTTTGGTGACTGGGCTGGCCAATCCTGGAGCACCTTGACCTTCTTTGCTTTCAGGAACTTTGATGTGGAGGCTGAAGTATGAGAAGGAGTGCTATCCTGCTGAAGAATTTGCCTTCTGCTGTGGTTTGTAATGTAATGGGCATCAGGCTGTTGATGTTGCCATCCGCTCTGCAGATCTCTCGTACGCCCCCATACTGAATGTAACCCCAAACCATAATTTTTCCTTCACCAAACTTGACTGATTTCTGTCTTGGGTCCATGTGGGTTCAAATAGGTCTTCTGCAGTATTTGTGATCATTGGGATGCAGTTCAACAGATTATTCATCTGACAAATCTACCTTCTGCCACTTTTACAAATGATCAACTGGAAGTCAAGTTATTATTTGTTGCTCTTACAACTGGTATTGAAGACTTTTGTCAGGTTGTGTATATACCATTCACTGCCATTATATGAATTATCAAGGACCACGGATTTAGCTAAAAATCTTTATTATAATTCTACTGAAGAAAAAGAAGTCACCTGCATTTTCGATGGCCTGTGGGTGAGTAAATTAACAGAAAATTTTATAACAGAACTATCCCTTTAGGATGGCAAGCAAGGATTGGTCTAAGAGCAAAGTGTAATCTTACATGTTTCTGGTCCATGACATTACAAGACTTTAGGAGTCAAAAATCACATCTGACGCAGTGACTAACAGACCAGACAAAAATATTGGTAGAAGACACACTTTTTTTTTTTTGGAAACTTCTTTAAATGCACAGTCAGGAAGATCAGCCTGAAAAACCAATGCGTAAACCATTTTTATTTAGTAATTTTCTTAGTTTCACATAACAAGTCTTAATATCTTAAATGATTTAGATTGTCTTGATTTAAGAATGTATGGATATTTGTATTGGAAAGCAGAAAAAAATA
Source organism: Danio jaintianensis (assembly GCA_903798115.1). Taxonomy (NCBI): domain Eukaryota; kingdom Metazoa; phylum Chordata; class Actinopteri; order Cypriniformes; family Danionidae; genus Danio; species Danio jaintianensis. The sequence continues at coordinate 1,666,988 of CAIGQV010016631.1, forward strand.
CCATAGAAGAAAAACCGATGCAGTGTTTTTAATGGTGATGTGTTATTTCTGTACCACTATAACATCACTGAATGTAACTGCAAATATAATGACTTCGATTTTCCCGAAAACTCCACCCATAAAATCAGCCTACGAATGGATTACTTACAGTTGATTCAACCCATTAAACTAGAATAAAAAAAAACCTGCTTCATCTTCAGTTTTGTTCCTATCACTCAGCTTTAAAAGCACAGCATTAGAAACGCCAAGAAACACCACATGTATACCTTTATCAGTTTCAGTTATCACCGCAAGTAATGTACTATCCTTTTCTCCATTTGCCTTATTTAATTTATCTTCTGTGTCCAACAATGGCCTTCAAATCTGTCCGGCATTCCTGGGATCTGTGTACATGGGACATCTGTCTACTATAGTGCTAGTTTTGTCCATTAGTATGTGGTTTAGTGTGGGATCAAGATGCCGTTGTTTGTGGAACAGGCTGGCAGAAGCACTGCGGTGGAGACGAGTTCTCCCACCCTGTCTGTCCTGCTCCATGAACCAGATGAACCAGCAGGGAGGTCAATCTTGTGCTGCATAATATTGGAGGGATGTGTATGAGAGGCTCTGGATCTTTAGTTTCTAGGAACAAGTGATGATGTTGCTCTTAAAGGGATAGTTCATCCAAAAATGAACATTCTGTCATCATTTACTCACCATTCGCTTGTTCAAAATCTATTTGAGTTTCTTTCTTCTATTTAATACAAAAGAAGATATTTTGAAGAATGCTGGTAGTTAGTATCTATTGACTTCCTGACTTCCATAGGTTTTTTTTCTACTATGGAAGTAGATGCATGCCAGCAACCATCATTCTTCAAAATATCTTCTTTTGTGGTCAAAGGAAGAAAGAAACTCATAATTGATGTAAAACCACATGAGAGAAAGTAAATCATGAGATAATTATAAAAAAAATGTTTTTTTTGGGGGGGGTGAACTATATCTTTAATATGAACTATTGTACATTTACAATTTGTTTTTGTGTTTCTTGTAGATGGTGACCATACATGGACCGTGATGAAACTTCAGAATCGTTTTCCATACTACGAGCGAGATATGCTGGAAGATATCATCATACAGTGTGATGGCAATTACAAGAAAGCATTTGAGCTGCTAAATGTGTAAATCGACACCTTTTTTGTCCATGAAAAGGAACTTTCCACTTTTTTATGGAAATAGGCTTTTTTACAACTCCTCTAGAGTTAAGCAGTCTAGTTTTACCATTTTTGAATCCATTCAGCAGATCTCTGGTTCTGGCAGGAGCACTTTTAGCTTAGCTTAGCATAAATCATTGAATCGGATTAGACCATTAGCATCTTGATATTTTTTTTTTTTTAAGTTTACATAATTTTCCTATTTAAAGCTTGACTCTTCTGATCCTATAGGATCTCTCATTCCAGTGTAATAATGAAGGAACTTTGCTGCCATACCATGCAATGATATTACAGAGTGCCTGAAAATATTAAGTAAGGGCTCTTTGGTCTTGTTTATTCTTGTATGGTTATTCTTATTAATTCAAGTCCAGGCACTGCTCTTGGCTTGTCATGTAAGTTTCCTTTTGTCTTTTTGTCTTTGTATTGAATGTGAGGGCTTAGGTGAGCTTGATATCAATGTTCTCTCGTCTCTTGTCTTTGTAGAGGGCGTGCAATCTCTGTCACCATCATATACTTTGCCAGTCCAGTTTAGTTTGATTCTATTTTATGCCTTTTGCCTTTGGGTTGTTTTGGTTGCCCTTTTGTTTCTTTTATTAGAAATAAAACCCCATCATTTAGCACTCGCATCCTTCCCTCACCAAACCTGACTGGTAACCATGTAACAGCAATGCGTAATATCATTGTGCCTGCTACAGCCATGGTATGGCAGGAAAGTTCCTTGATTATTACGCCAGAATAAGAGTATAGTTCCTACTCTAAGAAAATAGCAACTTTTAATTTTCTGTCGGTCTTAGTAAACAATGTAACTACAGAACTGTCAAGTTTTAAATAGGACAATTATTAAAACTCTTTTTTCAAATTTTTGAATGTGATGCTAATGGTCTAATTCGATTCGATTTATGCTAAGCTAATCTAAAAGTGCTCCCACCAGACTCAGAGATTGGTTGAACGGATTCAAAAATGGTAAAACTCAACTGTTTAACTGTTTGTAAATGAGCCTATTTCTCCAAAAACGGAGAGTTTCTTTTATTTGGTCATTGTTTACTCAGGATGATTGTAATTTTGTGTGCAAATAATGATTTCTGGGTAATCTTTTCTTAAAATAATGAAGACTATGAGCTTAGACAATCATTTTAGTATCCTTTGAACTGAAACAAAAACTTTTTTTGCAGTTATTTTTGTTCTGACACAAAATGGATTGACATTTAGCCACAGAGAAGAGAAATCAAAACAATAAATCAAGATCTGAGTCTGCAGCGGTAACGTTTATGGATCCCCTGAGTACAGTTAACAGGCTAAATGATGTGCGCTTACAAAATCCAAAGGCTAATTTATAATAAAATAATAGTAAAAGACTAGAGGAATTATGAACTCATCCACCATAGGGATGGACAGTGAAAAACCAAACCTTCGTACAGATCATTTACTTTCTGAATGCTCTATAGGTTCCTGCTAAAACGTTGCATGCATTTAAAAAGGCTGCCTCTGTTTATGTGAAATAGAGTGCAACAGTTGTGTTCCGGAAGTAAAAATTCCATTCGTTTTCTCAATAGGGCAATTAATTTTTAATGGAAAACAGAACTATTTTGATGTATGAGGTTGTTAATCAGTGATGTATGTTTTTTTTTAAGCCATCATCCCACAATATTGCAATCTGTTTTAACAATTAGTGTGTTTAACAGCATTATTCTTGGTGGAAAATGACATTACTCTTGATTCTGCAGAGAAATCTCCACCTATGAGAAAATGAAAACAAGCAAACAATAGTTGAAGCTATTTAGAGCAGCCATTTTTCATGAAGCCCTGTCAATGATGTCTCAATTTCACTCATCACTCACTGGTTTTAATAAAGGATTAATTCAACCAAAAAGAAAAAAATAGCCCATGATTTACATCATTTACAATGTCCAGTTTATGGTACTAAATGCACAAAAATATTGTCAAAAGAAAAAGAAGGCCACAGTCTCTTGGTGGATCTTTTAAATATTGATTATTTTCTTACAAAAACACACCAGTTTGCTACAGGAGAGCTTTATTCACCCCCTGGAGCAATGTGAGGCACTTATTATGGATAAATGAGATTTATTGGACTTGTTTCGGACTGTTAGAGAAAGAAAAAAAACTGTTAGCATTGTAAAACTGGAAAAGCATGAGATAAATTCTTTACATAACTTCTTCTGGATTCGATGGAAAAAAGAAAGTCGTATGTCTTAAGGGTGAGTAAATTGTGGGCTAAATTTAATTGTTGGGTGAACTAACCCTTTAATGGCTATAATTTTTTATTACTTTTTTCAAAAATCCTTATTGGGAAAAATGAGTGGGGAAAATACCTGAGGAACCAATGTGAGATAAAAAAAAAAAGAGACACTGTTGTTCTCTATTCAGCAAATTTAATGATGATGTAAAAGAAGTGTCATTTTATGGAATGGATGCCTTGTGATGTCCTGGTAAAAAAAATATCAATTAAATTGTGTGGTAAATGTTGTGTTAAAGTATAAAGCTTGTTGGCAGGGTTGACAGTTGCAAAGATTATATATTAGTGCTATTCAATGTAAGTGATTTTACACATTTTGTAATTTCATAGGTGACTAAGAGCATTTTGTTTAACTCATATATATGGGTGGCCAAAATTCAGCTTTTACATTTTGTATAAAAGTGGATCTTCAAAGACCTTTTTTTCCTGCTTAGTGAAAAAAAAATGCGGTAGATTTTGTGTGATTGGCAATAACGCAGCCACCTTGTGTTTTTGTTGAACCATGATCAGTCATGCTCCTGCTCAGGAAAAGCTTCTCATGTAAATGTGTTCACTGCATTAAAAATGCTGTTTCCTTTGACAGCTTCCCTGTCTTTTGATGAGCACTTTTTTGTGAGTGTGTTTTCCTGTGGGTGTGGGCTGGAGAGGTAGTTGTGGAAAGAGTGGGTTCCCAAGGTAACCCAAACTCAAAGGAAACTGTGTTGTTTCTGACACACAATACGGAGAAGCCGAGAGGTGTTGTTCTGGGTCATTGAAACTAAAAGGAATCGTACTGCAACGTCATATCACACAACTCTGATGAGCCACAAATCAGAAGTGCTGGTTTACCCCGATTACCTCAGCAGCATTCAGGGGGATTTCCTGTGGGTGGTTCCCCTTCTGAATTAGGTCACAGCATTACCCATATCACCCAAGAATTCTGGGGGGGAAATAATAAAAATCTACAGACAGCAATAAACCACAGCATACACCCAGCAGATCTGGGGTAAATTATCCAATGGTGTCGAAAAGACAAATATATTGATTTTCTATTAAATTACCCCTTTTGTTTTTCTCTTTGACCGTTTTCCAAGCATTGTGAGGTTTCAGATTAAGACTCGTGTGAGTTGCCCTTTTCGCACTTTTATTATTCCAAAAGTCCAAGAGAATGAGTCATGAAATGCAGCCTAGATGTATAGAAAAATAAAACGAGATCACACAGGTCTGGAGTGACTGTGCCAGCAAAAAAAAAAAAAAAATGCTAGGGATCTTGTTAGTTGGTTTGACATTGAGGATGAGAGAACGATATCTAAAAACATAAAAATACAGTTCTAAAAATCAATCAGAATATAAAACAATAGTTCAGACCACAGCTATAAAGATAACAATATAAAGAAACAATTTTGTTGAAATCGCTGTCAGAACTATATTTTTCCTGCTGATGAACAATAAAACCCTCACAGCCAGTCAGAATCCATTAAAAATATAAACAACCCAGGCTCATTCTGAAAACGTATCGCTATATACATTTCTGGAGAGCGCCAAATACGTCCCAGGAGCTATGTTTTTTTGCAGTTTTTGTTTTCGCGAATCCACTAGAGGCCGCTGTGTATGCTTTTTCAGATCTCAAATTTCTCTCGCAAGTGCCATTCTTCCCTGCTGTCCTCTCGTAAATCCACCAGAGGCCGCTATCGACTGACTGACTGACCGATCGACTGACCCACCCTCCTCCTTCCCTAAACCCAACCAATAGTGTTTTCAAAAGCATCGATTGACCCGCCAACCCACTTCCCTAAACCCAATCGACAGTTTTAAAAAGCAATCCAGAAAAAGAAAGCCCTCGCCTGATTTTTACCACGTTCTTTCAGATTTTACCACATTCTCACCCTACTATTTTATTTTTTGGCTTCTGTTTTTGTCTTGCCTGCTTTCTGGAACCATACTTTTTGCCAGACTCGAACCCCGTCGTCATGGTCAGCTCCTCTCTGCGTCTCAGGTCCGCCAACATACATGGCGAGCTAACTGGACAAACTGGTAACAGCGGGAAATCCATCCAGACGGAGGTAAGCGGTCAGCTGGTAAGCGTGAAAAGGAACGGCGTCATACCGCACCGTAGCGCTCATTTTAAAGACGAAATGCAGCCAGATGTACCTCTGGCTACATAATTTGCGATCTCCAGAAAGGTATATAGGGCTACGTTTTCAGAATGAGCCTATGTTGAATGTAAAGGTCTCTCATATATAAGCAGAGGGAAAGTATAGAAATTCACTGCTTAATCATAAACTAGAGTGACTAGACATCCCCTTTTCCAGCTCTATATTTAGTGTTATGACTTATTCTTCAGAAATCATGTTTTGTCCCATGCTTCTCATTTCTTAGAAATTCGTAATTGTTGAGCACTAGTATGTCACGTAAAAATAGGCTATTCAGTGGTAGTCAATTGTGTCATAATATATTATACATTTAAAAACAAAATTACCATCTAGTCATTTTTCCAGATTGATGATGTTGCAGTTAATGTTCACAATCATGCTGAATTTAAATATGAATATTGGCACCTAGATATATAAAGATCCGAAGATCAATTGAAGAGAAGTGGGTGATTACCCAACACAATGATCTATTGTCCAGTGTTACGGGAAAGTGAATGGTAATGTCTGCGCAAGGTTATTTGCATAAGGCGATCTGATTGGCTAATGTCAACAGTTCTGACATGAGTCTTGCCAGTGACCTGGTGCAACAGGAAGGCTCTGAATGTGTTTCAACAATTTTGTGTAAGTTTACATGTTCTAGCACATATGTGGTCTTTGATCACATATCCCACCAAAAGCAGCCTTACCATGGACACTTCCACTGGAATCTGATGTATACCTCTATAATGGTTGAACATGTAATATAAGTGATTTTCTTAATCTAATTGCAGAATTCTGTCTCAATTATTTGTTAGTTGTTCCAGAGCAAACAGAATTGAATTGCATTTTGCAAATGGTCAGTGTTTGTAGCAGTAGCATAGCCATGGCTCTCAGTGCCACCCTGGTGGCTGGCACACCCCAAAAAAAACAAAAAAAAGCCTAGATGCAGAATTATTTTTCAGGCTACAGCCCAGACTTAATAGAAAAAAAAATGTTTTTCTAAACTTGATTCTTGTTTACTTACAATAAGGGCTTATAAGCCAGATCTGAAGCCAGCACCAGGTATGGAGCCAGGACCACAACTGGCATGTTTGTGCTGCTCAGAAATTTGCAGTCAATTTTATTTCACAAATGACAGCAAATCAGAAGGCTGCAAGTCAGTTTGACGCATTATATTTTTAGTAGGCTAGGCCTAATTTTGTTAAAGAGCAATAAAAGAAACTCAGTTGGACAATGGACAGTCACAATCATGGGGTGTCCTACACTTGACACAACACAGACACCTTTTGAATGGTTTGAATTCACTTTTAAATTGCTATGAAGCAAGTTTTTACATGTATGAAAAGGGGCACCCTATTACATTTTGTTATGCAGCAGTCTCAAGTTAGAACACTTTTACATTTGCATTTTGGTTTTAAAGATGATCCGCCTGCAATGTCAAGTTTGTGTAATAAATGAAATATAAGTCTATAGTGTGTGCTTGAATGAAATTGCAGTGGATCAACCTCTCAAATGAAATAATGATGTTATATTATTTAGGCTGTTTGCTTAAGCAAATTGAAACCCAAGGAAAAAAAAACATGGTATTTTAATGGGTCAAAGAGAGTTATCAATTTTATTTAACTTATATAAACTCTTGGCCTTAAAGAATTAAAATATAACCTGAAAACAAGAGTTGTTAAATTCATTATATTTTCATTTTAAAATATAAATAAATAAATTAATAATAAATAAGAAACATGAGTGTAAGAATAGTTTATGGTGAAACTCTTACAACCTAATAGGACAATGGGAAAGTCTAACAGAACCTTACTTATAGTATGTCTATTTCACGAAAAAATAAAACACTTATGATAATATCAACAAATATTTTCTATTAAAATGATAATAAATGTAAGATATAAAGTTGCATGTTATCCATGCCAAATTTTAACTGATTTCCAGTGTATTTACTTATTCATTCATTCATTCATTCACAAAATCCACCTAATTTTTCCGAGGCACACTCAGATGCTTTCTTTTCCCCTTTGTTGACATTGCTATGCCTCCATTTATATCAAATGCTGGGCCCAAAACCAGCATTGTCACAGAAAATCACCTAAACTGTTGAAGGTGAGTTTGACTTGAATACAGAAATTATATGACAAAGTAATGACATTCTCTCAGTTAAAATCTTTTTCTTTTTGCATACTACAGTAGTGCCATAGTATATATTGTTTCCTAGTTGTAATGTTGTGTTTGTGTCACAGACACACTAGGCCAGGGGTGACAAACCCACTTCCCGGAGCTCTGCACAGTTTAGTTCCAATCCTAAATAATCACACCTGATCAAACTAATTGAGTCCTTTAGGCTTATTTGAAACCTACAGGTAAGTGTATTAAAGTGTGTTAGTTGGAACTAAGGCCCTGTCCACACAAACGGGTATTTTCAAAACCCACACTTTTTTCTGCGTTTGTCCACACGAAAACCGAGTATTGGGTGACTGAAACCACAACTTTCTGAAAACTCTGGCGAGGGTTAAAATTTTCCAAAACTCTGTACCGCATGATCATGTGGACACTACAACCAGAGTTTTCGCCTCATGACGTCAGTGTGTGTACTGTTTTCTCCTTTCTTACTGGCCAACACGGCTGGGTTCATACCAAACGCGTAAGATGTAAAAAGAAGGAAAGTAACGCAAAATTTACCATTTTGCTAATTTACAAAACCACTTTTTTTAAGAGTAGGTTATGTGTAAATTAATGTAAACCCTTTGTTTTATTTAGTAATGACAGCAATCGCAGAGTCAGCTTTGTGTGCTTATCCCCTCTCTGCTTTTCCTGTTTGTGTTCCTCTATGTTATTAAGGACACATTTCAAGCATGTCTACAACTGTGTTCCCCCTCAATCGATCGCTACGAGTTTATGTTGAGTTTAAATGTACAATTAGAAAGACCAATCACTCTAATTTGTATAAAAACGGGCCAATCGAACACAGCTCTCACAGGTGTAGCCACTCTGCATTTAGAAGTATAAAAGGCTGCCTTTGAGAGGAGCTCATTAGACTTTGCTTCAGAGCCTCACTCGACTTTTCAGAAGCTGCAGTGGAAAATTCGTGCATGAGTTCCAGTTCCAGTTCCAGTGGTCTATTGGCATTTTAGCAACGCTGGTCTGGGTCCCATTCCTGTCTGTCTCATTGGTTTCTTGTCTTCTGTGCTTCTCTGATAGACTGCTTGTGCTCTTTTTTTTTTCAGATTTCTTCTGAAATAGCAAAATGGTCAGTGCACATGTGTTTTTAAAGATGCGTTTCTGGGTGCGGTGGTTTCCTGCCACCGGAGGATGGTCACAAGTATTGCGCGGCATGTCTGGGCATCCAGCATGTGAACGCGGTGCTTCATTGTGAGGGCATGTCCATGGCCACAGCTTGCACAGTTACATGTGCGAGCCCCCTCTGTGCCTCTCCGCATTGCTGTGAGTTCACCTGAGAATCACAGGGAGGATTGCCGCCTAATCCCTTGCGGTCATCCTGCTCCTCATCAGCACGCCCCATCCCTGATTTGAATATGCTATCTAGGTCCACAGCACCAGCTGCCATGAGATCGCCTGTGGGACCTCAGTCCCTGGGCATGACTCTCGCCCCTGTGCACTCGTCTGCCCTTTCTCTGGATGTGCTGCCTTCTGAGGGGGTCCTCAGATCCCCACAAGCTGCCTCACTGCTGGTATGTCAGTTGCTCTGATGGTGCCTCTTGTACGGGTTCTGCCAGCATGGTTAGCATTGCCCAGTCCATCATGGTGGCTCATTCAGATGATCAGACTCCGCTAATGCAATTCAGTTCGTCCGACATGAAGAGATTGCTGTCCTACTGGTAAAGGATGCAATTGAGCTTGTTCCACCAGCCGAGATAAGGTCTGGTTTCTCCAACCCATACTTCATCGCGCCCAAAAAGAGCAGTGGGTCGAGCCCAATCCTGGATCTGCGCATCTTGAACCAGTATCTGCAGGTCTACGTATTTGGACCATCCAACTCTCACGTTCTCCTGAGAGCCTGGCCTGGCTACATGCCCAAGGTTCCAACCACTCTTTTCAAGGACCAGGTAGTGAACCTTCTAGCATTGCCCCTGAAGGAGGCAGACCAAGCACTCTCGCTGCTGTGTCCCGTCCATGCACTGCGTGTGTACGTGGACCGCACTCAGAGCATGAGATTCTCTGAGCAGCTCTTTGACTGTTTTGGAGGTTGGCAGAGTTCCTCCAAGGCCCCCTTCACCTGACTCAGCAGAGGAGCCAGGTGCATGCCCATTATGCTGTTGGTATGCCCACTTGGTCAAACTCCGTTCTGGGGTACAGTGCCAGCTATGTGTGGTCCCCTCTCCAGATGACCCCATACACAGTATCAGCCATGATGAGTCCCCCTACATAGGCGAACCCGTGTTTTCCCTTCCAGCTAACCATCTTCCATATGTTGTGCTCCCCCTAACCAGGGCGAGAACATATGTGTCTCTGTCACAGGTCTCCCCTGTGCAGTGACCTGCTTGATTGGTGAGTACGACCTCCCAAACAATTTTCCCTATCGTCATAATTAGGATCAGGGTCGTTGGATGGATACGCTTTTGGCGGTGCTTGTATGTTTATGCTTCCCCTCTGACATAGATCACCCCAATTTGCGTAATGGGATCAGCTCCTGTGGCGCTTAGCATACCCCCCCCCCAGTTGATCAACTTGACATAAACTCATAGTGATTGACTGAGGGGGAACGTTTATGTCTCTCTCCCACAGGAGTTGAATCCTCTGCTGAGTGTGAGTGGGTTCGGCTCTTCAGCAAGTAGTCTAATGAGCTCCTCTCAAAGGCAGCCTTTTATACTCCTAATTATGGAGTGGCTACACCTGTGAGAGCTGTGCTCACCAATTTCATATGTATTGACCCATTTTTATACAAATCAGAGCGATTGGTTCTTCTAAGCGAATCCCCTAGTCAATCAACTTGGCATAAACGTCTCCATTTCCTCCTTTGGGGAACGACGGTTACGTAGGTAACCAAAACATTTTCATCTTAAAAACATTGCCAAACTATAACATATGCTAACAACATTTAATGCGGAAAGGCTTAATCATGATTTTATGACCTTTTGATTAGAACATTGTAATGGGTTTCTTTATGGTTGCCCTGTAAGCCTAATAAACAAACATCAGCAAATTTCAGCTGCTAGAGTGCTTACTAGAACTAAGAAATATGATCATATTTGTCCAGTTCTATCAGCATTGCATTAGCTCCCTGTTAAACATTGTATATTTTAAAATACATTTTGCATTCACTACTTACAAATTCCTGAGTGGCTTAGCTGCTGTATTACAGCCCCTCTCACATACGCCACATTCATTTAATTCTGAACAATTTATCATTCCTAGAATACCAAAATTGACTGTAGGTGGTAGATTCTTTTCATATCTGGCACATACAGTCTGGAACAGCCTTTCTAGCACAGTGTGAGAGGCAGAAACACTCGGTCAGTTTAAATTTTGATTAAAGACACATCTCTTTATACTAGCATACATGTAGCATAATGAGCCTTGATAGGTTGCAAGGGGTGGACCCGTGGGGTAAAACGAGCACCCTATTTAAGGGCTTTAATTTTGGCAACCGTTAGTCGAGCTCTGTTGTCAGGAAGCTTTCCTTCCGCTGGCGTTTTCCCTTCCTCTTCCCACCTGCGCTTTGTTTGCGCGGCGAATGGTGGCGGCCGCATTATGGAATGATTAGAAACATGTGTGCTGAAGATCGCCAGTTCATCCATCAGTGGCGTTCAGGGTAACCATGCGGTTCGCGTGGAGTTCCGTTTTAAGTTTGTGTGAGTATTCCCTTCTCTTTGTGGCAAGTGGGGTACTGGATCGTTTTTAATATTGGTCTCTGTGTCATGTAAGAAAGGGGAAGAGACTTCATCGTCGCTGATTGGGGTCTTTCTGGAGGACACGCTGTGAGATCGCTGCTGTTTTCTGGGGGTCGATTCACCCCGCTGCTGTTTTCTGGGGGTCGATTCACCCCGCTGCTGTTTTCTGGGGGGCGCTTCACCCGGCTGCTGCGTGCTGGGGGTTGTTTCACCCGGCTGTGTGTACTGAGTTCTGCTGTTTGTGTGATCGTTGCTGTTGCTCATAAGCAGTGTTAACCATCTTTCTTCACTACCGACTGGATCATTCGTCTGCCACGATGCTGGGATGTGGCGAATTTGTGTTTGGAACAATCCATGTTCGATACTACGGTCAGGTTTACCATATTCAGTTATGATTGTATTCTTTTGTGTAAGTTATGAAGAGCTAGCTTATGTGTCTATTTATTATGTGTATTTTTATTTGATGGTTATGTTTTGTTTATTTCTTTCTTTTTATTTTATATTTGTTTCTGAGGGGACCATGCCTGGTGAGTCCTGAAGGTTAGCATGGTGTATGGTAGTTTATCTGTGTTTAATTCATACTGAGCCTCATAGATAGTGGGTCGATTAGAGTGCCATTTTGGCTGATCAGAGACCCAGTAACGATAGGAATTGTATACGGTATCGATAACCATTTGAGAATTTATTGTATTGAATGTGTGTTGAGATCTCCCCTCAGGGAGCATAATTGTCCTTTTCTCTTTTTATAGAGGCTGGGTTAGGTCTGCTGTGGAGTAGGAGAGGCCAGCTGCCTTTCCTCGGTGGTGAGCGTGGTTTTCCACTGGGTGCTGTGTGGAGTGGCGCACCGTCCTTGTAGTGTGAGTGCAGTGATTGTGGTGGGGTGGGATTGGAGTGAGTTTGGGGGTACTTCCCCCCTCCCCCGAATGGTAGCTGGCCTGTCCTGTCTCTACCGTGCTGAGCTCGAGTGGATCCTAGTGATTATATTTTTAATATTTTTATCATGTCATAATAAAGTGTACTCATTTTGTACTTTTCTAACCACGTCTCACTGGCCTTTGTTTTTGCTCTCAAATTGGCGAAGCTTACCTGTGAAGCTTTAATTAATGGGGTAATTCCCTGGCTCCCCACCAGGGTGGCGTAGTCGGATTAGTTAGGTGGGTCGGTGGTGGCATTGTGCCGCTCACTCTTCCCCCCTTTTTGGCCGCTAGTGTCGTACCTCCGATGAGGTGGGTGCCACATACACATAATACACAAATGCATAGCTTTGAACAAATTCACTTCAAGTTTATTTGTATAGCACTTTTGACAATAATTATTGTTTCAAAGCAGCTTTACAAAAAGTACACATTATTGCATTACAATCAAATTCGAAGTTGCACTACAATTCAAGTCATCTAAATGTTAGGCTGCATTAATCAGGGCAACTGAAGTCAGGTACACTTCCCAAAAAGACTTTTGAAAATTTTGAACTGCATCTGCTCTGATGTTAGCTTGTCTGTTTTACCTTATACCAAGGTTCACATAATCTTGGATCCAGCCTTTATCCAGAGCAGATGGTTGTTGTGGTAGTCCATGATTCAAGAGCACAAGTCTGATTTCTGCAAAGACTCCAGTGACAAACGACCCTGCAGTAATCCCATTGGCTAGTCTATACCTACTTGACCTACTTGGACCTGTACCTCCTCCATAAGGTATGCTTATTGTTCTCAAGCCCTCCAACATCTTAAAATGCAACTCTGCCTCTTTACCAGAAGAGAACTGGTTTTCCTGACTGAGCCTGATTGGTGGGGCTTTGGTTCCTTTCCACTGTTGTCTCTGGCTTGATGGTTGGAGCAGGTGGAGCTACTCTTCAGTCAATTTTCCTTCAGTAGGGACTTTTGTATTCAATATAACTTAGTTAAAACAGACATTTGTATTCAATTTAATTGACCCTGTTTTTTAAGTTACAAACCACAACTCAACTATCTGCCTGGTTTGCTAGAATGTTTCCATATTACAAAATACTGTTTATGGCTTTTTTATTCATCTATGCTTTGAGACAATCTTCATTGTAAAAGCACTATAGAAATAAAGATTACTTGATTTTACTGTTGATGTACCAGCTGGTCATCCTGGACCTCCAATAGATTTGGCAAATGTGAGAGGATGGTGTGCAGGAAGATGTTAGAAATGTGCAAATGGTCAAACACCTCACAAACTAAGTAAGCTTCTTCTTCTTTCTATTCCTTTATTCCCATGGTCACATCTGGGAGTAGATTTGTCACTGACCAACCTGTGTCTGATAGTAACACATGTATCCTTGTAGTAGTTGACAGATTTTTCGAGACCTGTGTCTGATGACCCTCAGGGGGCTTCCAAAAGTAATTGAAACAGCAGAGATTCTACTTGATCATATGTTCAGAAACTTTGGTCTTCCATAGAATATTGTGTCAGATCGAGGACCACAGTTCATCTAGAGTATGGAGATCCTTCTTTCCACTCATGGGTGTGACTGTCAGCCTATCATTTGGTTACCATACTCAAACCAATGGGCAAACTGAAAGAACTATACAGAAGATAGACTGTTACCTCTGTACCTTCTGCCATAGCCACCAGAACAGGTGGTATCTCACTCTATTCCATCCTCAGCTATCAGCCGCCACTGTTTCCGTAGTCAGGGGAACTGTTGGAAGTACCATCTATGATGCATTGGTCCTGGGAGAGTGACAGGGTCTGGGACTCAACTCACCAACATCTCTAGTGTGCGGTAAAATATCACCAACTTCAAACAGATGTCTGGAGAGCCCCTACTTTAGAGAGACAAACAGAAGGTTGGACTCTTCACCAGGCATCATCTGCCCCAGACTACCTTGTAAAAAGCTGAGTCCCAGATTTATAAACCCTGTCACCTATGAACTTAAGCCACTCTCCAAATACAGAATTCATCCTAACTTCCATGCCTCACACCTCAAACCCTATCACTCAACCACTTCTCCTGTTTCCACAGAGGCTGGACTTGTAGACGATCCCCCTCATCCAATTGTATTGGAGGACATAACTGTACATAATGTAAGGGAGATCCTGTGTTTCTAATGTCTATGGTAGTAACCCGGAGTATCTGGTTTACTGGGAAAACTGTCTGGGAGTATCTGGTTGACCCAAGGGAAAAATCATGGCTCTATCTAGAGTTGATATTCTTGACCGCAGGTGACAAAATTCCATTTCTTCTGACAGAATACACTGTTTAGTTCCAGTCCTGCTTCAACACACTTGCCTGTAGGTTTCAAACAAGCCTGAAGGACTCAATTAGTAAGATCAGGTGTGTTTAATTAGAGTTGGAATTAAACTGTGCAGAGCTGTGGCTCTCCAGGAACTGAGTTTGACACCCCTGAAGTAATCCATCTACATTGGCCAAGAGCCTGGTAAAAAAGACATTCTGTATCAGTGACTCCAGCATGTTGGTGAACTCCTGAATGCGGCGAAGTAATACACAAATAATTTTGATTATTGATTTGGTTTTGCGTAATTCACTGTTTGTCATCACCAAGACATTACAATACTCAACATAATCTAATAAAAAATAATAATTCTTCAAAACTACATTTGAATTTGCGGGAGTACCAGGTAGCTCCAATAAAGGGTTACATACATAGACACTTTGTGGCTTTAAAACTTTTTTATTTTCAAACTATTGTTTAAATTCAGTATCACAGTAATAGCACAGCTACCTACGGCCGAACAACAGTAGGGATGGTTTACAGCATATTGCACTGCTACTTGTGGGATATTGCTCATTTATTGTTATCATTCTTGAGGGTGTAACATTTGCTTGTGTGCTGAGTAAAATATTGGCCATCTCGTCTGCTGGATGGGGAAGAGAAGGATACTTCAGGACAGAAGAGGACTTCAAAGTGAACTAGGAAAACATGCCACTCGCAGGCCTGTAACATGTAGAGATCTCTACAGTTGACCACAACTGAGTCACGGCGCTTCCTGAGGAAAATGTGCTCCACGAGACAGGCTATTGAGGCACGCCTTGACTGCTGGCTGACAGCGCCGACAGACTTCGCTCGCTCTCACACACGCAGACACAAACAAACAAATAAACTAGCTACAGCACCAAAACATTTGCGTACATTATAGTTCCGCTGAGAATCAGGGGCCTTTGAAATATTTGCTCCGGCTATTATATACGGCTTGATTGCGCATTGTGAAATGGCGCCAAATGGTGATTCATTTAATATGAGTGATGGAAGATAAGTTTGTAATACAAAGCACCAAGTAGTTGACAACAAATAGACAGCCTGCTATTATGCTGCAGTGATTTATTACAGCGATACTAATCATAAATGGAACTGTTTGTGGTTATCTCCCCCCCAAAAAAGTTATTAATCTAAAGCAGGAATACTCCCTAAACAAAACAGTCTAAAAGGTAGCAGGGTTGACAGTTTTATGATGCACTCAAGGTCATGATACTGCAGTGTAAGGAAAGAGAATTCATTTTAATGTTGACATTTTTATAAATGCCGCAACCCTAGAGGATAAAGTGGTTTGAAGGATATATGAATGGATATCTATAAATGTGCACTTTTCAATTACCAGTCAATGACCAAACTCAATCTTGGTAACAGGGTTGACATGTTAAACACTTTGAAGACTTTTGACTTGTCTAATTATATGAAAGGACACAAATTGAATATGGAACTGTTTGTGGTTTAGGTTTTTTCACCCCAAAAAGTAATTTATCTATTATAAAGCAAAAATATTACCCAAATAATATTAAATTAAACCATACTAAAAGTTCATAGTTTTGTGGTTTAGTTTAATACACAAGGCCATGATGAGAGAATAAATCTATTACTGACAAGTATTTACATAATACATAAATTCATGCCAACATTTACAGCCTGCTATTCTGGTAAACAATATGTGAAAACTCACTATATATGTTTAAAAGAGTTACTGTACTGTAGTAAAGTGCATGCATTGTATTAAAGGTTCTTTTTACTTTAGTAACATGTTAAAAAAGTAACTGTAATCAGTTACAGTTACTCAAAAATTTAATTGAAATTAATGGGGTTAAAAAAGGTTTACAATCAAAAAGAGATGGTACAGTGGTCCCTCGTTTATGCGACAACACACTTTATACACTTTTCTCAGACAGGCATTAACATTTTCACACTTTTCTCTCTTGTTTAAACACTCTCAAAGCTCAAACTTTCGTAGAAAAAAACCTCCAGTATTGTAAAATGAAACCAAAGGTCAAAACCTGTTGTCTACGCTGTAAAAATATTTAAGCCAGTACAACAAAAAAAAACACAATCCTTATTTCCTTTCACTTTTTCTTGTTCACTCAACTTTCGTTTTCGGCTGCACTGACCTAAAATTATTTGTCAATACAAAAAATATTTAGTAGGGTTAACATAAGATTATTCGTTTTCTGGAGAGGTGAACTACTCTGTAACAAAACTTTTTAAGTTGTGCCAACTAAAGTTAAGTGAACAAAAAAAAAACATAATCCCTATTTCCTTTCGTTTTTCTCATGTACTCAACTTTTGAAAACATTAGTTGCACTGACCTAAAATGTCTAAAGTTGAGTAAACAAAAAAAACTCTTAATCCTTATTTCCTTTTGTTTTTTTCTTGTTTACTCAACTTTTTAAAACATCAGTTGCACTGACCTAAAATGTCTGAATTTGAGTGAACAAAAAAACTCTTTTGGAAATTGGTACTAAAAAATAATACATTATCAGAACAAACAAACATAGTTCAATTGAAAAAAAAAAAACTAAAACAGAGTCAAATGTTTACAAAACATATATTAGACACAGAATTAGAAACAGGACAGGAGGCAAAACAACAGTAACGGTAAACAAGACAAGGATCAAAACATGGCAGGACAAACAGGGTAAAATGCTTTGTAATGCTTCACATGGAAAAACAAGACTCAGCAAAGAGTCTGTGTGAATGAGGTGTCTTTATAGTCCTAGTAATCAGTCCATCATGAGCTTCCAGCTGTGTGTGTGTGTGTAATCAGGAGGAACCAGAAACTGATTCCTCCATTTGAATTAAGCTGTGGTCACACTAGACTTTTCTCCCCATAGACTTCTATTCATACGCACACGAATGCGTCAGACCGGAAACGCAAGGTCGTGCGACAAGTTTCGCAGTTCGCTGTGTTGCAAAGTTCAAGCTTGGTGAACTCTGACCTGCGAAATCACATCATGTGACTGCGTGAGACCAATCGAAGATCAAAACATGACCTCTGTGGACAGAAATTTAAAATATGGAAAAATTGCTAATAGAAAATGTCTAATCATCTTGTTTAATTCCGCCCCTTTTTGCAGCGCTGTACGACAGAATTTCGCATACTCAACCTCTAGTGTGACCGCAGCTTTATAGGTTGAGCATTTGATTTATCATTTAATTATTACAGAATTTTGTTCATGAGTTGTTCATGAAAACTAAATATCAAATACATTTGATTTCTCATTTGAGAATGCATTTTGATTTATTATTTGATCGTTTGAGCATTTGATTTATCATTTGGGTAGTTGTTTTAAAAGTTTGATTTATTATTTGATCTTTTTAGGCATTTGAATTTACATTTTAATTTTGTTAGGAAAAAACTTCCATATATACATAACAGTTAAATACAAATGAACAGTTCACATGCGCTAAGAGTTTCTTTTTGTAGAGCAAACTAGTTAAATGTGAGATGAAAATTCACATTAAAAGTCTTTTTTATACTAAAACATTAGTACACCCCCCCCCTAAAAAAAAAAAAGATAAATTACAAATGAATAGTAATTTCAAATTACGTTAGCATTATTGCCGTATTTTGTTGTTGTTGTTGTTGTTGTTGTTACTAATAATGACATTAATGTTATTATTGGTGTTACTATTATTTTTGTCGATGTTGTTAGGGTTAGAAATAATGCAACCCTTATTTTTTCAAGTGAGGAGGTCTGATAACTCAACTTAAAGTAACAAGTTGGCAGAAGCTTTTTTGGGTGAACTTGCAAAGTTTTGCTCACAAAACTAATCTTTTTAACTTAATGAAGAAAATTTTGATTTAGGTTAAGTAAACGTGTTAAATGTAGTTGTACAGGCATTTTTACAGATTTTTGCCAAACCAACAAAAAAAAAAAAAGTAATTTAAACTTTTTTCAAGATTTTTTACAGTGTTCCTGTTTTCTGGCGCAAACATTTATCGCTGTCAGCAAAAAGGTTCATAAAGCTTTTTAGCTGGTTAAGGTGGATAAGGTGGTTAGCACTGTTGCCTCACAGCAAGAAGGTCGCTGGTTCAAGTCAGTTGGCATTTCTGTGTGGAGTTTGCATGTTCTCCCCGTGTTCGTGTGGGTTTCTTCCGGGTGCTCCGGTTTCCCCCACAGTCCAAAGAAATGCACTATAGGTGAATTGGATTAACTAAATTGGCCATAGTGTATGAGTGTATGTGTGTGAAAGAGTGTGTATGGGTGTTTCCCAGTACTGGGTTGTGGCTGGAAGGGCATCCGCTGCATAAAACATATGCTGGAATAGTTGGCGGTTCATTCCACTGTGGTGACCTCTGATAAATTAGAGACTAAACAGAAGGAAAATGAATAAATGAATGGCAATCTTAAAGTAAAAAGTGGTGTTAAAGTTCAGTTTTGTGGTTGCCTTGCTTTAAAATTAAATTATTTAACTCTGCTTAGTTTAATGTTTGAAAATATCTAACAGTAAACATTCATTAACATTTTTGAAAATTAATCAAAAATGATTAATCACAAATATTAGTAATTATTAATTACCCCCCTCAATTTGTTCCAATCCCCTGAGACCTTTGTTCATCTTTGAAACACAAATTAAGACATTTGAAATGAAATCTGAGAGCTATCTGACCCTACATACACAGCAATGGTTCTGATGCTTTAGATGAATATTAGATTCAAGGAAACAAAATGACATTTTATATAGAAAGACTACTGTTGTTGTAATTGTATTATACATGTTTAAAATTGTATAAAGCAGTCTAAAAGGGAACAGGGTTGACAATATTTTAGTTTAATGATGTCATCTGAATTGTGTTAAATATCTTAAAGGACAATTTAACAATTTAATTTCCAGAAAAATCACTTTTCAGTTATCAGTTAATTGCTTAATGGAATCATGGTAGCATAGTTGACTGTTGTACATGTTTTGGCTTAGATGCCATTTTTACCCAAAAGTAAACTTAAATTCTCCCTAAAAGAGATTAAAAGATGATAGCCTAAAAGGTAACAAGGCTGGAGAAAACACAATGAGTGAAAAGCTATGTCCCAAAATGCAATTTGTAAGCGTTACTTAACAAAAAAAAAACACCTACTGATTGCTAAATACAGGAAACTGTTACTTAACAGATGTATTATACAGTTTTAATATACTTCCTGCAAGAAAAAAACTAAATAAACCATCCTATGGTGTGTTTTTTTGGTCTTTTCTGGTTTCACTGGTAAACCAGCGAGTCTCCAAACTTGAGAAGTGCCCAAACCTCTACAAAACCAAAATGTATAGCTCTTTTAGTGCACTGTATGGCAACAGTTATTCCGATTTATGTTTATTTTTATTCATTCCAAAGAGTTTAGCACTACATCTGAGAAGTAACGCCATACTTAAATAAGCCGTGACTTCAAACTTCATGAGGTCTCCTGAGCTATGAAAGAGCGACCTCTGAGCAATAAAACTGCCAAAATAGTTGATGACGAAAACTCTGGGAAGCAGTGTCAACAGTGATGATATGACAGATTATATCCCACAAGTTTAAGCCGTTGTGAGGGTGTGAAGCCGAATACAGCACACTGGTTGGAAATCTGTCACCATGTCGGCCTGACTGTCATGAAACAGCTTAAGGAAAGACTGAGTAGTGATGAGTGCTTTTTACTTCGCTAAAATGATATCCTTCTGTCCTGACAGGACCTTACAAGAGGAATAGACCAGGGCGCTGACGCCACTCAAAGTCCTCACATCCCATGTGATTTAACACTCTAATTATGGCCAATATTGTTTTGCTGGAGTGTTTTTTATCTTGACCGTTTCCCCGCTGAGGCTTGGCCCGTGTCCAGCCTGAAGTCACTCTACATGGAACCTGCACAGCTGCAAGACTAGCAAAATATTTGCTTTCTATGGTCTGGCGCTGACACAAAACCCAAAACTTTAGCAAAAGCAATGGCTCTGCCTGCTTACAAACTCTCTGCTAATACCCACAGATTGGCCTTCTGACAGCCCACTCTGGAAAAAAACATCCTCCTCTCTCTGGCTTCTCACGGGTAACACAAGATCTGAGCTCTGCCATGCCCCGGTGAACTTCCTCTGCCCCAAGCCTGCATGTCACTCGGACTCGACGAACCTCCTCTACCAGTAGATTTAAGGCGACATTCTCTCCTCCCACCCATGGAGAAGCACCCCATCCTGAAAACCACCAACACGCTGTTCTGTGGCGACTCTGCTGGGGGCAGAACAAACTGCTTGCCTCTTAATTAAAGGCCACAACAAAGCTGAAGATGAAGCAAGTAGTACTTACAGTGGCTATTTGTGATTTTGCTGGATGATGTGTCAGTGACTATTTGCTTTGTTTGGGAAAATAACATCCAGGTCATGGAAGAATGACAGGGAAACGTCATGCAACAGGAATGAGACGCAATTATTCAGTTGTTTGGGACCGTTTTGCACGCATTTAAGCAATTCAGCTTTAAGAAATGCATACTACTTTGTGATTAAATGATGCACCAGTTTCTTATTTTTTGTATTATTATGGAGGTCTCCAAAGTAAAGTAAATAAATAGATAAAATTCTAGGGCTGTCAAAGTTAATGTGTTAAATGAAGTTCCTAACGTAAGTTCGGGAGGAGCCTGATCAGTCACGTGGGTCAGTCAATTATCACGTGTGTATATAAGTAGCGGTCTTTGCACTGTTTCAGTTGACTTTTGTTCCGGCATCCCTCCACCTCCCAATCTTCTGCTGTGTATAAAAAAAAAAAAAAAAAAAAAAAAAAAAAAAAGGGGGGGGGGGGGGGGGGGGGGGGGAGGACTCATACTTGGAGCTCGAGTCAAGCCTCGAGCCTCCTTCAAAGACAGGAGGTTCGAGCTCTTTTAGGGGTTTGATAGCTCGGGCCCCCGCTTCAGGACAGCAACGCCAAAATCATTTACCATGTTGACGCAATTGATTAAGCAGGTGAACTCGTGAATTATGTATTAAGGCAAATACTGTTTAACACCATTAATTTTATTAACGTGCAATTAACACAGCACATTTTCTATTTAACCATGTCTGATGGTTCTGTCAGCAAAACAGTTATTTTCATATGCATTTATTGTTGATGAGAATTAAGTTATCATTGCAGCAAATCAAGTTTAAAATATCATTTAATGGTGAAGCATACAGCTTGAGGCAGAGAACAGGTAAAACTGCCCAAGCAATAGTGCTGGGGTCTCACCAAATGCTGAGCACCACGTCACTTGCTCTAGTTTACTCACAGGATGTTTTTCGCCTCATGCATTTTTTCCGTTCAAGTTATTTGAACTTCCATAATGCCAAATGCATGAAAGAACGGTATTCACATCAATTGCATCTTCATGAACATTAAGACTATTGTTGAAAGAAACAGTTTGCTGTATTAAAATTTTATACACGTTAAATTAAGCTAAATAGTATGTACATGATGACACAAAACATTATTTTTACTTCAGAAAAGCCAATAAATGTCCATGAAGCTACAAAAGAGCATTTTGTTAAACATTAAATGACATAAAAATATTTTTATTTTGACAGATTTACCTAAAGTTAGGCTTTTTTCTGTTTTGTTTATTGTCTGTCTGCTGGAAAATTAAAAATGTTGTGTGTTTAGAAATATGTATATTTTTAATTTGTACTTTTATAATTAATAAAAAACCAAAACAAAATTGTGAAAACATATTTTTACTGTTTAATTTATGCCATGGAGAAATAATAGACAAAAAGAAGAAACTTATTCAATATGCAGTCTTCAGCCAAGTGCTTTATTATGCGTTGGTCAAGATTTTCCATTTTGATTCATCCCTATAAATCAATGTTACGTTTCAGTTTTTATTGTGCATACCTAAGTCCATGCAGTTGTGCAGTTTAAAAATGCAACATTATATTAATTGAAGTTACATTTAGAACAGATGAAAATTTTGATTAAGTTGTGATTAATCACAAGTTAACAAATGGCAATCATACAATTCATCATGCAAAATTCACATCCAGATTCACAACCAAATTTGAAGATTTGTTTCCTGTACAGTGTTGTCAGATACCCCAGTTTCTTCTGCCACTTACTGCGTGTCAGAAACAAAACACCACAGTTTCAGCACCTCAGCAATTTTAGACACTGTAGGACTGTAACAATGCCTATAATTTAACCACATCAACTCAAGCCTGATGATGAAACACTGGAAGAACTAGATCAACCCCAAACGTGAGCAAAACCCCACAACCCCACACTTGAGCGAAACCTTTCTCAGTGTTAAGTTTAACAGTGAATAGAGAATAATAGTCTATCAAAAACGTTTTTGTTGAATTACCTTTGGAGAAATATTGGAGATTTGTTGAGTGCACACATGCTGAGTGAGCTCATGAACAATTTATGCAGATTTATTGTACTTGCACAATGTTTGTTTTTTTACTTTGATGATTACAGTGGGAGCTTTGTTTTATAACATTTGAAGAATAGTGGAAGTTACTTCCATAGTGTTTTTTACTTACTGTGTGTGGGATCTGTTGTCAACATTCTTTAACATATTAATCGTTCTTTGAATATTCTTCTAAAACTCATAAAGTTGAATTCATTTTTAATTTGGGGTGAACTATCGCTTTAAAAGAGGCTGCATTTAAAAGAGGCTGCTTTGATCAAAAATGCACACATGATCCATAATTTCTTATTATTTAAAAAATGATTCATATCATCAATGTTGAAAAGAGTTGTGCTGCTCCATATTTGTATGAAAATTTAGATGTTTCAGTTCAAAAGTAAAAAAAACCATTTTATTTAACATTTAAACCTTCTGTAACATAAAAGTCTACTTCTGTTATTTATTCATGTGTCCTTAGTACCAAGTTTGACTCCAAACCTTTGAATGATAGTGTCGTTTTTTCAGGAGCGTAGTGTTTTCTCTGTTATGAGTCATAACTTATGACAATATGTGTGTAGAATATCATAAATAAATATTTATCCAAAACACAAGTTCTGTAATTTTTGAAGACAAAAAAAAACAAAAAAACATACTAGCTTGAACCTAAAACAGAGACCGCTACGGTTTTCCGAAAACATTCCACCAAATAAACTCAGTGACTTAATTTAGAAGTTGCACAGGACAAAGTCCTGACCATGCTGTGGTCTTCTGTCTCAGTAAAATCCTCAATGATGCATCTAAAATCCAAAAAACAGTATCCCAGTTTATTCATAGTGTAATCAGTTCAGGAGCCAAGGGGAGGCCTTTGACCAGCAGACAGTCAGGCCTCTTTCACAACACCCAGTCCAGTGTTGCGAGCGATTGCGTAAAACCCAATTTAAAGCAATTGTGGTATTCCACCAGAGAAAGTCTCTAAAGACTCAAATGGTCCAACTCTACTGTACAAAGAAAACAATATTTTTCCACTGAACAGCCACCATTAATTTAAGACAACCCTTAAGTATAGTGCTATAACGGCTGTATATATCTTTCAGCAGTGGAACAAAAATGAACTATAGTGTCTGCAAACTTTATCTTAAAGTACATGAAGTAATAAAAGACAAAAGGGTTGAATAAACTCATAATAAAAAAGGCACTTTTGTCCTAGAAGGATTTAAACTCTTTTCAGGGAAATAGGTGCCCAAAATCCGTCAAACTGAAATAAATTGATCCATTTCATGCGTCATTCGGCACACCCACTCAAGCACTCGCTAGGGGTCAAACTGGCAAGTCAGATGTTTTATTTTCATACGGAGACCATGCAGCTCTGATCTGGTTGAACAGTGTGCTGCATCGGCAAGAATGACATTAATTGGGTGGAGACTTTGGTGGTATATAAACAGATATAGTTTCCAATGCAGCATATTCTAATGTTTAGAGATTAATCATGGCTTTGTTTGTTAGGTTGGTAGAAAATTTAAATCAACTATCAGCTGTTGTCATGGAGAACTTTTGTGTATTTAAATGTGGAAACAGCACTAAAATAAACAGTTTTTAGGCAGTACCAAAGAAAGACCTGATTACATGTATCCGGTTACCTTTAAAGCATGCCAGTGGTTTCTTTATATGGTTTAATGACTGGTGCAATTTTTTTTGAATGTGTGTGTGTGAATAGGGTTCAACCAGTGAATAGAGTACACCTTTTCACTACAAAGTTACAAAATTATTCAAGTATTTTGACATCATCATGGGTTCAAGTAAAATGTCTTAAAATGTCATCAAAAAGTTAAAGCTAAATAACTTTTGTGATGTGACAAATGAACATATGTCATGTCACAATAAAGCCATAAACAAGAAATATTACATCACAGGAGGATCCCTGCATACCCATATGAGGGTTGGTCAAGGTAAATAAATGAAGTTCAAATTTGTCAGATAGAATAACTTCATGATTTAAATGAAATGGAATTGAATTAATTCAGTACATTTTTACTTGCTGGTTCCACTACAAGGAACAAACATTAAACTAAACACTGCATTGACAAAAAGCATGTCCAATTTGGAAACATGTGTGATTTTCATCAATCATTAAGCATTAAAATTGCATAAATACAAAATTGCAAATAAACCATATGTTAGAATAAAATTACCTGTTAGAAAATAGTAATTAGTTATTACGTTTAAGCATACAAGCTGCATTTTAGCACTGCAAGATTATGATGGTCAACCATTCAATGAAAAGTTTATACAATAAAATATAGGACTTTTTATTTGCCAAAGCAATAGTAGAGATTTTTTTTTCAGGACACATGTTTGAAAACAATCATTATTGTTAAGCATTTAAGCTATATTTTACCTTGGCTAGATTATTATGGTCAAATCATTTACCAGAAATGCCATGCTGGTCCACCAGCTAAACCAGTACCAGACCAACTTGGACCCGCACGCCAATCCATTCCCCTTCACAATTGTCTTACTACCAGGGAGGTTTATATCTTTTCAGATAAATCGAGCCACCTCCATATATGTCTGATGCATGGTGCCACATGAGATTAGCGATGTCTGGACAAGAAGACGTTGTTGAAATCAATTAGAGAGTTTAGTTAACCATACCCAAACCATCAGAGAAGCCGCCAACTGAACTAACATGGGAGACTTTCATGGACTCCATCAGCAGGCACCAAAACCTGACCAGTGTTTAGCCTTGTGCCCTCCACACTGTGATTTGCTGAATCACAAAGGACTGGAAGACAGGACCACCGGTGTGATATAACCCAACTTCTGTTTAAATGCATATACTCTTGTTTACTCTTGCATAGTTAAGACTGAAACCTTAGTGACTTGCTTCTAGAATGCCCACTGGGAAAAAAAAATGTTTTAAGAATAGAGAGCTTCATCATGATCCTGGGGTCTTTCAGTGGCTCCTCTCAGATGTTTTCAATGTGATATGAGGACACAGCAAACCAAACCGGGACATAACAAACCAAGATCAAGTGTTGTCAATTCCACGGTGTCTGCTTCAGCGCTTTAGCTTGTGTGGTTACTTTTTCTGAAGTCGGCTAGAATAGTTCTCCCAAATTTTTGTCATCATTCACTTATCCTCATCTCATTCTGACCCCATATTATCTTATTTAGTTGGTGAAAAAAACGATGTGAAACAGAGATGCAGTGACGTTCTTGTCTATGTGATAAAAGTAAAGGGGAAATTTAAAGCTATGAAATCCAAATGAAAGTTTTTTTGTTGTTTTGTCTATCTGTAAGCTGTAGTAAATCTAAATATTTAACAAATCCCCCTCTTAGGAGACATGCATATTTTAAATATGCATTCTTTCTGTCACAGAAATACAAAATGTATCTATCTATCTACACCAGTGGTTTTCAACCACATTCCTTGAGCCCTCCCTGGACTGCACATTTTTCATGTTTCCTTTGTGTCACACGAGCATTTCAGGTCCTGTCCTGTATCCGAATTTGCCACCTATACCCTCAATCATTGTTTCCTACATTAATCCACTAACATAGTCCACTACTAAGGAGTAAATAAAAAAAACCTAAAAAAAAAACAAACAAGTGAATTCAAGCACTCGCACTGTTTAGATTTTGAACTTCTTACTCAGACCCTGTGATAGTTATTTAACTCTTGGAGAACTGTCTACCAGTGATGAAACAAAAAATATTAATTTCTGTATATAAATGTTACTTTAATTTAATACTAACTTATTTATAAATGTACACCGATAGGATTCCACTGTTCATTTGGCACACAATCTCACACAGTGCATTATTGGTATTCTCTGGTGTTTAGTGTACATACGTTGTATACTCGTTATCTTGGTGCATTGTGGGATTGATTGAGTGCACTTCAGAACATTCACTATGGCTGCGTTCGAAACCGCGTACTTCCCTACTATTAGGTATCCCTACTATTAGGTATGCAAAAAGCAGTAGGCAAGTAGGCATTGAGTATGTCTGACTCTCCAATATTCAAAAATAATTAATTACCTTAATTCTTGCGAGATTCGGCCGTGCGCATACTTAATTTGCATAGATATGTGCGTACTCACCTTCAACATAATAGGAGAAAACAGTGTACATGAAGTACATGAAGAAAGAAGTAAATTCGAAACTTCAGTAATCATGAAAGTGTAGGCGAGTCCATGGGAAAGCACTCAGCCCGAAGAAGAACAAAGAGGATACGGCATAATATTGAGGAAAAACTGGATGCGGACGTTTTGAAATGTAAGTCATTGGAAAGCCAAAAGACGCTTCCCTGAGTTAAATTGGATTTGTTGAGCTACTGTACAGTGAACTGTAGAATTTCTGAAGGTGTAAAGATGCTTTATAGTATAGTAACGTTATTTTATTTTGCTCAAAAACATAATTATGTGGAAACTTGAGTAAGCACATAATGTTACATTTCAAACGTGAATTTACATAAACAAAAAGACGATTATTAAATGTCTGACAAATATATGAGAAGTGTTGCAGATTAGCAAATTACGACATTAAACAGACACCTGAGTGAGTGATATGTTTGTGCTGATGTAGAATTCACTGTTGTCGACACTTTACATTAGCTAACGTTACATGTAATATCAATGAATCTAAATAAAAACATAATTCATTTGTTTATCTGTTCATTTGTATAGGTGATAAAATGAGGAATTTATTATTATTATTATTATTTTTGAACACAAAATGACATTGTGCTTTTAAAATGACTTCTTTATTATGTATTTTGTATGATCTGAAATGTCCTCAGACGGGTTCTGTGTGCAGTGTGCTGGAGAGGATGCTGTAGTGCCGTGGACGAGACCCTGCCAGATGTTGCTGTGGTCTTTTCATCTTCAGAAAGTTTTTCAGGCATGGACAGCTTCATGTCCCAATCCCGTTTCAGTCTGACTGCAGCAGTGAGGGATGTGATGATGATAGTGCTGATGATGATGGCAAACACAGATGAAGGCCTGCTGATCACAGGGATGGGTAGTATACATGTATTTCAAATACGTATTTTATATACAAAATAGTATTTTGTAATTTGTATTTGATAGAGTTTATGTAAATGGGTAAATATTTTGTATCAAAATACTTTAGTGTCGGGCGACGCGGTGGCGCAGTGTGTAACACGTTCGCCTCACAGCAAGAAGGTCGCTGGTTCGAGCCTCGGCTGGGTCAGTTGGCATTTCTGTGTGGAGTTTGCATGTTCTCCCCGTGTTCGCGTGGGTTTCCTCCAGGTGCTCCGGTTTCCCCCACAAGTCCAAAGACATGCGGTATAGGTGAATTGGGTAAGCTAAAATTGTCCGTAGTGTATGTGTGTGAATGAGTGTGTATGAATGTTTCCCAGTGATGGGTTGCAGCTGGAAGGGCATCCGCTGCGTAAAACATATGCTGGATAAGTTGGCGGTTCATCCCGCTGTGGCGACCCCAGATTAATAAAGGGACTAAGCCGAAAAGAAAATGAATGAATGAATACTTTAGTGTCTTGTATTGTGTATTTATAAAATACTGTAAAATACTTTGTTTAAAGTCTACATGATGACATAATAAAAATGCAGCCTCAGATTGGTGCTTTCTCAGTTGTTTGCCTAGGCTTGAGATCAGAACAGGAAATTGATTAAGCAGGTGGTCAATGCTAATATGTAATGGCAGTAGTGTACAATTTGGCAACAGCATCTTTGCTTCGGAAATGAGATGGAATAAAATATCTGTCATTAAGAACAGGATGAGGAGCTTCAGAACATCAGTGTCAGCCTCAGGGCTGCAGGTGGAAATGCAGAGGAACTTTAGAAATATAAAACACCTAATGAGGGTATACTGATGTTCACTAAGGGGGTAAACTGAGACTCCAGTTAAAGAAGAACTGAAAACATCTTGGCAGAATGAGTAAACTGCACAAATAATAGTAGTTTTAGATGGATTGCTGATGTAGATGCCAAGAAAATAAGACAAACAACATGCAAATAAGTCCTACAGTGGCGATTCCTACAATACTTCATTGGTTGTTTCAAATGCCAGTAGCTGATCTGCAGGTGCTCTTTATAGTTAATGAAGAGGAAAGATGTTAAAGTGGCACAATGCAGTATATGAGATATATGTTACACAGCAGCAGGATGTATATGAAGAGTTTATTTGCAAAAACAGATAGCTCCATTTTTTAGAGATATCATTACTAAACTGGAGATGTTAGTAGTTTTTAGAAATCATGTTTTTACATTAAGTTCGAAAGATTTCAATAGAAAATAAAATAGATTTATTAAAAAAAGATTATGTGAACAAAAAAATGAGGGTGGTATGGTGGCTCAGTAGTTAACACTGTCACCTCACAGCAATATGGTCGCTGGTTCGAGTCCTGGGTCAGTTGGCATTTCTGTGTGGAGTTTTCATGTTCTCCCCATGAGGTGTGGGTCTTCTCTGGGTGCTCTGGCTTCGCCCACAATCCAAAGACATGTGCTTTAAGTGAATTGAATAAACTAAATTGGCCATAGTGTATGAGTGTGTGTGTGAATGAGTGTGTATGGGTGTTTCATAGTACTGGGTTGCGGCTGGAAGGGCATCCGCTGTGTAAGAACATATGCTGGAATAGTTAATTCTGCTGTGGCGACCCCTCATAAATAATGAAAATGAATGAAAATTAAAATAACCTCTTCATATATCACCCTTTTAAAATATAAGACTGTTAAGAGATGGTGGCAATTTTACTGGCCATGCAATGGATGAAAACACAATAAAGAGATATAGTACTATGTTCCAACTCATCTG
Organism: Danio jaintianensis; assembly: GCA_903798115.1. Lineage (NCBI taxonomy): Eukaryota > Metazoa > Chordata > Actinopteri > Cypriniformes > Danionidae > Danio > Danio jaintianensis. The sequence continues at coordinate 1,696,783 of CAIGQV010016631.1, forward strand.
CTTTAGATGGTTTTTAACTAAACTTTTAGTGATTTTTTTTTACAGTTCATCCAGAGATCATCTTCAAGACAGGACTTTATGTATGAAATTTGTACAAAATGTATACTAAAGTGAGAGAAACAAAAGTTTATGAATACCTATTCATGTACAGTAGAGGTGAATGAGTTGGCAGAGAAGCTGACTTAAACTTGCTCTGAGAAATGCTGTTGCTGTCAATCATTGTTTACTTTACTAAGTCAGTTTCATTGTAAGAGGATTGATCGAATAGGCCTGTCGATAGAAGGTTTGTGAATAAATTTCATGCTCCCTTGTAAAAGTATTTTGCAGTATTTTCGAAATACAAAATACAGTATTTTATTTTGATACATTTTTGGCTGCTGTATTTTGTAGTTTATTTTGATACACATAAAATTGAGGTATTTTGTATTTTATTTTAAAATACATTTCAATGTATTGTTTGTCCATCCCTGATTGAGTACCTACTCATTGAGTATGCGGTTTCGAACACAGCCATTGGCTTCAAACATCACTACAAATGGCTGCTCCCTAATAAGTGGAATATTTGCGGGTATAGGGGAAAATTTTGGATACAGCCCTGGAGTCTCTGCTAATGAGCTGATGAGTTGAATCAGGTGTGTTTGACTAACAAGACATGCAAAACTTGCGTTATTGGGGAGGTCCAGGAATGTGGTTGAAAACCAAAGATCTCAACTATCCCAGCTAACAATTTTATGGTATGTTGTGTTTTCCAGTTTTTAGATTTAGAAGGTTTTCATGTCATTCATACTAAGTCATTACATTTATTTTCTCAGGACAATATTTAAGACATTAGATTATTACATTCACATTGTATTGCTACATAGTAAGATTTTTTCCCTAGCATTCCCAGCTTTAAGAACTTACTGTTGAGAGTTTTTAGAACATTTAAAATGTCAATTTTAACGTATACGTGATAACGTAACGTATACGTAATACGTTGTATTAACATTCTTGTTTGGTTCCAAGAATGTTATTAAAATATTTTTAGAACACTCCTGTATCATGTTAAATTAATTTGAATAACTTCAAGTGCTAACATTTACACAACTATAGATGTTCCCTGTTAGCTTGGATATAGTCGAAGGTTTTGTGACATTTGCCTTTAGATTGACTTTAAGAACATCCAAATCTTAATTTGTAGGGTTTATTATGGAGTTTGCGTTCCCTTTGCAACTATAACAGTTGCAGTTGGATGGGGATGTCTCAAAACCTTTGACTATAATAGTGTGTTTTTGTGTAGAACAACTTAATTTTTAAAAATCTAATAAATGATACAATGTCACAATTCATTAATCATGATCTGCACATTACATTTTTGTTAAGAAAAAAAACAACAGCATCAAAATAGTCACCTCTATAATGTTTGATGCAATTATCCATATGAAATTACATGGATGCAAAAAGATGCTGATTAAATCCATTAGAAATATTACCCAAATCACCAGAGGAGCCTTCAACTGAACAAATATCTGTCATTTTAACTTATTATTCATTGAACTGTTTACAATAAATATCACAACTGCACTTTTGCTACAGAAACAGCACTCATTGGATAAGCTGCTCATGTGCCTTTACTTACATGAAACAAATATAAGACAGAAAATCATACAGCCTCAAAATCTTGAATTTTAGGGCATGTAACTGCATTTAATAGAGTTCCCCAGCGGGAGGGGAACTACAATGCTATGTGGAAACTTCCACTATGGGGATTTCGTCAGAAAGCCAATCACTCTGAAGAGTAATTAAACGGGCCAATGAAATGCCAATGAGTTGGCGGTGTCAGCGTGCACAGCTGGCAGCAATCATAATCAGCTTGTGAATAAGAATGCTCGCTGTGCCACACAACCACACCTTTTCGCTTTCAGAAGCCTCACGCAACTGAGAGTATCGCTTAAAGATCTCCACGAGGAGAGAGAAAGAGTGGCTTCAGAACGAGCTGTTTCTCCCGGTCCCAGAGCGAGCTACAACGCAGGCAGCGGCGGTCGAGCTGGGTTCATTCTCCCGTCCCTGGGCGTTTCTCTGGTCCGGTTCTACAAGAGCGGTTTGTATAGTAAAGAAAGAGCAAATTTCCCTAAAAGAGCAACACGGTCGAGCAGCGCGTCTTTTTAAAGATGTCGTTCCGACCGTGCGTTTCTGGATGCGGTGGTTTCCTGTCCCCGGATGATGGGCACGAGCACTGCGTTGCATGTCTGGGGGTCCAGCATGTTAATTCAGTGCTCGCGGGCAGTTCATGCCATCACTGCGATGGCATGTCTGTGGCGCAGCTAAGATCGCGGAAGAAGAGCGAACCACCCCTGCTGTCCCCCGCAAGTCGGTTGGCACTCGGGCAGATCTGAGGGTTACAGTGGGAGTCAATCCGCCGCCCTCGGGCTCGCGGACCTCCCGCTCCTCAGCGCGCTCCATCCAAGCTTCAAGTGAGAGAAGCGCTCCATCCTCTCGGATGGTCGCCCTCTCACTCGATGACACCGAGGATCAGATGTCCATCGCGGCATCGGAGGGTGGGCTGTCATATTCTGCCGAGGATCCGGACCCGCTCCCTCCCTCCGGGGTAGTGAGCGAGGCGCCGGATCTAGAAGCAGATATGTTGGCCGTGCTTTCCCGGGCTGCTTCGGCGGTGGGTCTGGAGATGGTTTATCCCCCAGCCCCGCGGCCGGACCAACTAGATGGGTGCTACGTGGAGGCTAAGAGGAGGGCCAAGCCTTCTAAGCCTCCCGTCCCCTTCTTCCCGGAAGTGCACAGTGAGCTCACGCAGTCTTGGAGGGCACCTTTCTCTGCCCGATCTGCGTGCGCTTCCTCTCTCACCACCCTTGACGGTGGAGCAGCCAGGGGGTACGAGGCGATTCCCAGGTGGAGCGCGCCATTGCGGTCAATCTTTGCCCGCGTGGTGCCTCTTCCTGGCGTGGTCAGCCTCGTCTTCCGTCCAAAGCATGTAAGTTATCTGCGTCCCTCGGGAGCAGAGCTTACACTGCTGCGGGCCAGGCTGCTTCCGCCTTGCATGCTATGGCAACGTATCAGCGCTACCAAGCGCAGGCGTTGGCCCAGCTGCACGAGGGTGGTTCCGACCCAGGCTTGATGCACGAGCTCCGCACCGCAACCGACTATGCTCTGCGTACCACCAAGTCGGCTGCGCGTGCCCTGGGAAGGACGATGGCCACACTAGTGGTCCAGGAGCGCCACCTCTGGCTAAACCTGGCAGATATGCGTGACGTTGACAAGGTTCGCTTTCTTAACGCACCCATATCCCAGGCTGGCCTGTTCGGCGACACCGTTGGTGAGTTCACCCAGGAATTCACAGCGGTGAAAGAGCAGTCGAGTGCGATGGGTGAGGTCATCTATCGGCGGGCTCGTAAAACCGCTCCTCCCGCCGAACCATCCACCTCGGCTGCTCCTCGCATCAAGACCTGCTCCACTGCCTCTGCCCGCTCCACCGGCTAAACGGCAGCGTCGAGCACCTCGCAGGCGTTCAGCGCCCCCGCCCCAGGGCGCCGTTAAGTCCGGTAAACGGACTGCGAAGCGACCCTGAGACGGGCCATCCGGAGAAGAGGGGACTTGCTCTTTCCTCGGTGGAGGGCCGAGCGAACCAACATCAAACGGTGTTTTTCAACACCAGGCTGCTAGCCTCACGGCCGGCGGCCGCAAAATTTTCAATAAAAGAGCATTTTCCCCCTTCTCTGGATGTGACAGCCCGAACACTGCCAGTCTGGGACGCTATGCCTTCCAGCTCGCAGGATCGGTGCATCTCGCCACGGGCTCTGAGTGTGTTAGAGGACGGGCTCCCTTCTCTTGCACTCCAGCCCCCCCTTCCGGACTCTGGGACGAAGGTGAGTGTGAATCTCTTGCCTCCTGCTCTTCCTCGGGACCCTATGGCTCCCGGGGTGAGCTCTCCCATTCCGCGCTGCCCCACCGCTGGTATGTCAACGATCGTGCCGATGATGTCACTAGCGCGAGCTCTGTCAGCCTGGTTAGCGCTGCCCAGCCCGTCGCGGTGGCTCATTCGTACGATCAGACTCGGCTATGCGATTCAGTTCGCCAAACGGCCTCCCAAGTTCACGGGCGTGTATTTCACCAGGGTCAGCCCCGGGTCCGCCCCTGTCTTGCGCGAGGAGATTGCTGTCCTCCTGGCGAAGGATGCAATCGAGCCGGTCCCTCCAGCCGAGATGAGGAGCGGGTTTTACAGCCCCTACTTCATCGTACCCAAAAAGAGCGGTGGGTCACGGCCAATCCTAGATCTGCGCGTTTTGAACCGCTGCCTTCACAGGCTGCCGTTCAGAATGCTCACGCAGAGGCGCATCCTTCGGTGCGTCCGTCCTCAGGATTGGTTTGCAGCAATAGACCTGAAGGACGCGTATTTTCATGTCTCTATTCTTCCACGCCACCGGCAGTTTCTGCGGTTTGCGTTCGAGGGTCAGGCATGGCAATACAAAGTCCTCCCCTTCGGGCTCTCTCTGTCTCCGCGGGTTTTCACCAAACTCACGGAGGGTGCCCTGGCGCCTCTTCGGCTCGCGGGCATCCGCGTGCTCAATTATCTCGACGACTGGCTGATTTTAGCTCACTCGCGGGATCAATTGATTACGCACAGGGACAGGGTGCTCCGGCACCTCGACCTATTGGGGTTTCGGGTCAACCGAGAAAAGAGCAAGCTCGCCCCTGTGCAGAGCATCTCTTTTCTCGGGTTGGAGCTGGATTCGATCACCATGACGGCGCGCCTCTCCCGAGAGCGCGCCGAGCTGATGCTGACCTGTCTGAAAGAGTTCGGCAGGAAAACTGTGGTCCCACTGAAATTCTTTCAGAGGCTCCTGGGGCATATGGCATCTGCAGCCGCTGTCACGCCGCTCGGATTGCTCCATATGAGACCACTTCAGCATTGGCTTCACGATCGGGTCCCCAGACGCGCATGGCGAGCGGGCACGCACCGGGTGACAATCACTCCGCTGTGTCGCCGCACCTTCAGCCCTTGGACGGACCCTCTGTTTCTACAGGCTGGGGTGCCTCTAGAACAAGTGTCCAGGCATGTTGTCGTGTCGACAGATGCTTCCAGTACGGGCTGGGGAGCCATGTGTTGCGGGCATGCAGCTGCGGGTCCATGGAAAGGAGCCCGGTTGCATTGGCATATCAATTGCCTGGAGCTGTTGGCAGTGTATCTCGCTCTGCCCCGTTTTTTACCGGTGCTAGAGGAGAAACACGTGCTGGTCAGGACGGACAGCACGGCGGCGGTAGCGTATATCAACCGCATGGGGGGTATTCGCTCTCGCCGCATGTCTCAGCTCGCTCGCCGTCTGCTCCTCTGGAGTCATACGCGACTGAAATCGTTGCGTGCCATTCACATCCCCGGCGAGCTCAACCGTGCAGCCGATGCGCTCTCACGGCAGCTTCCTCGCCAGGGAGAATGGCGACTCCACCCCGAGTCTGTCCAGCTGATATGGGCGCACTTCGGAGAAGCCCAGGTCGACCTGTTTGCTTCCTCCGAGAGCACTCATTGCCAGTGGTTTTATTCCCTAACCGAGGCCTCCCTCGGTACGGACGCACTGGCTCACAGCTGGCCTCGGAGCATGCGCAAATATGCGTTCCCCCCAGTGAGCCTACTCGCACAATTATTGTGCAAGGTCAGGGAGGACGAGGAGCAGGTCTTGCTAGTTGCGCCCCTCTGGCCCAACCGGACCTGGATTTCAGAACTCTCTCTCCTCGCGACGGCCACTCCCTGGCGGATCCCTTTGAGGAAGGACCTTCTTTCTCAGGGACAGGGCACCATTTGGCACCCGCGTCCAGATCTCTGGAACCTCCACGTGTGGTCCATAGACGGAGCGCGGCAGACTTAGGTGACCTACCGGCTGCGGTGGTTAACACCATCACTCAGGCTAGAGCACCCTCTACGAGGCATGCCTACGCCCTGAAGTGGAGTCTATTCACTGAGTGGTGTGCTTCTCTCCGAGAAGACCCCCGGACTTGCCAGATGAGTGTTGTGCTTTCTTTTCTTCAGGATAGATTGGAGCGGAGGCTGTCACCCTCCACACTGAAGATTTACGTTGCCGCCATTTCCGCTCATCATGACGCGGTGGATGGCGGCACGGTGGGAAGGCATAACCTCATCATCCAGTTCCTCAGAGGTGCGAGGCGTATAAATCCTTCCCGCCCCCCTCTCATGCCCTCTTGGGATCTCTCTGTAGTGCTCACTAGCCTACGCGGAGATCCGTTCGAACCACTCGACTCAGTATCCTTGAGATTTCTGTCCTTAAAGACAGCTCTGCTGGTTGCGTTGGCATCGATCAAGAGGGTCGGGGATCTGGAGGCGTTTTCGGTCAGTGACTTGTGCCTGGAATTCGGGCCAGACTACTCTCACGTGATCCTGAGACCCCGGCCTGGTTACGTGCCCAAGGTTCCTACCACTCCCTTTAGAGACCAGGTAGTGAGCCTGCAGGCGCTGCCCACGGAGGAGGCAGACCCAGCCCTTTCCTTGCTGTGTCCCGTTCGCGCTTTGCGACTTTATGTGGACCGCACTCAGAGCTTTAGATCCTCTGAGCAGCTCTTTGTCTGTTACGGTGGTCGGCAGAAGGGAAGTGCCGTATCCAAACAGAGGTTGGCCCACTGGATAGTGGATGCCATCTCCCTCGCTTATCAGTGCCAGGGCGAGCCATGTCCCCCGGGGGTGAGAGCACACTCCACTAGGAGCGTCGCTTCCTCTTGGGCGTTAGCACGCGGCGCCTCTTTAACAGACATCTGTAGAGCTGCGGGCTGGGCGACACCTAATACATTTGCGAGATTTTATAATCTTCGAGTGGTACCGGTTTCCTCACGTGTGCTAGTTAACTCCGGTGAATGAGGAAACTGGGTTGGTGTTGTAACACGCTTGCTGCGCCTTTCTCTCTAACACAGAGATACGTGCACTTTTTTCACTCTGTTCAGTTGAGTTCCCCATTGGCGAACCCTACAGAGTTCCTCCGAGGCCCCCAGCATCTGACTCAGCGGAGGAGTCAGGTGCCTGGCCCATTGCGTAGTTGGCATGCCCACTTGGTCAGCCCGCGTTCTGGGTATAGGTGCCTGCTATGCGCGATCCCCTCTGGCGATCCCATATGCTTCACTCAGCCACGGTGTAGTTCCCCCCTCTCAGGCGGGCCCGTGTCTTCCCTCCCCGCTAACCATCCTTCATATGTGTTCTCCCCCTTTCAGGGTTAGTCCATATGTCTTCCTGCCACCAGGTCTCCCCATTGGGCAGCAGGTGGCCTCCGCAGCGTCCTCCCTATCGGGACTGCACGCTTCCCAACGTACTGTCGTAATTTAAAATTCCTAGAATCTTAACTAGGTGTATTTTTTACGACTCCCCAAAAAATATAAATAAGCCTTAAGTGCTTCACAGGTAAGTAAGGTAAGTTAGGGCCAGGGGGCACGTTGGTGGGCTGCGTCTCTGGTGATGATGGTGCGCTCACGCTGGAGCCTGGCAAACCTCTCACCAGCGACGTGGTAAGGTTCAATCACTGTGGCGTTTTCCATAGATTTCCCCATAGTGGAAGTTTCCACATAGCATTGTAGTTCCCCTCCCGCTGGGGAACGTAACGGTTACTAAAGTAACCCTCGTTCCCCGAGGGGGGGAACGGAAATGCTATGTTCCTTCGCCACAGGGATTGCGCCTTAGCTGACAGCTGTAGTTCGGCTTCTTCAGCTAGAAAAGGTGTGGTTGTGTGGCACAGCGAGCATTCTTATTCACAAGCTGATTATGATTGCTGCCAGCTGTGCACGCTGACACCGCCAACTCATTGGCATTTCATTGGCCCGTTTAATTACTCTTCAGAGTGATTGGCTTTCTGACGAAATCCCCATAGTGGAAGTTTCCACATAGCATTTCCGTTCCCCCCCTCGGGGAACGAGGGTTACTTTAGTAACCGTTACGTTCACCATGCAGTTATTTGTGGTCTTTTGCATCCTTGTTAGTGTGCTCACTACCACCCCTCCATTCAGGAATTGCTGGTTCAAATCTCACTGTGAGCAGGTCAGTAGAACCGCAAGTGTTGCACTGATGCTGTAACCCAGATAGGAGTGAGGTTTAGTGGGAAAGTGTAATGGAAACCAGTGAGTAAACCTCACTCTCTTGATCTTAAGTCACTGCAGAGGTAGTGCCAGAATGGTTAAAATCCCACACTGAATTAGTCTATAGAATTTGTGGGTTTACTTTGGTGCCCTGACCCGGATGGGACTGAGGTTGTCAAGTGATGAAGTTGTCTTTAGTGTCTTTGTTTGTGCACACTTCATGCACTGTAAAACAACTGGACATGAATTCAATGGTAAAACTCTGGCTAACACTTTACATCTACCTATTAACTAACAGCAAATTGCCTGCCTGTTATTGGCTGTTTATTTACTTAAGTACATATTCGGAATGATCTTATTCAACATCCCTAATCCTACCCAATACCTTAACCCAACTACTACCTTAATAATTATGATTAATAAGCAGCAAACTGGGGGTTTATTGACCTGAAGGTAATAGTTAAAGGTGCAGTAGGTGATTGGGTTCAGAAACATTTTTTGTTGTGCTGGTTGAAAGTCTCTTCACATTCCAATAGTAATGATTAAAATAAATGATCTAAATTTCTTTTTATATTTTGGGTATAAGAATAAAAAAATGTTAGTCCAATTAAATATTGTCAGTCCGACAATTCCCATAATTCTGATAAGTAGCCCAAACTGTCTGACAACTAATGTAGATTTGTACATCTGCGCATCCGTTCACGCAGATCCGTCATTAGCGCGTACACGCGTGCATGCGCACACGAGACCCATGATCACAGCAGTAAAATCAAATGCTGAATCAAAACTTTTAAAAATCCTGAATCAATATTGGAGTTACTTTTGCACGCTGGAGGAAGGATGACACCATGGCTGAAGTATTTCTTTTAGACAGGTAATGTCATGTTTTAAAAGTATTTTAGTCACGCAAAGCTGATGTAGATTGTGTTGTTACGAGTGGGTTTTATGCACAGAAGTGTTGTTCGGCCACTGAAATCTTCTGGAGAAAGATTGATGTGACTATTTTCAGTTTCATAAGGGACCTTGTACAGCATCAATAATGTAATTCCTGCACGCTGCCTGCCAACCACTAACTACATTTCTAACTGGCGATAGTGGCGAATGACATGAACTAGTGGGTTGTCTGCTGTCATCTTTAAGGTGCGCGCGTTCGTGTTTTAGGAGGCGTGGCTTTGGATGGCAGGGGAGGGACTGTGTTTCAAAGATATTATGCTAACCGGTTTCTATTTTGGCCGATCACCTACTGCATCTTTAATGGTTTGATTATAGCAAAAATTGTACCATAAAATAAAGTGTGACCAAAATCTGTAACCTGGTCAACCGTAAGTTTCATTAAAGGTGCCATATACTGTAAGTTAACTTGTTCTCTGGTATAATTTACAAACATGTCTGAAATTTCATTTACAGTTTCTATAATATCTAAATACAAAAATCTACATATCTACACTGATTTTACAGTGCAGAGTACAAATGCAGTGCTTACACTCACAACATGGTAGTTAGAATTGTTTCAGCAAAGAAATCTGCCAACTTTCTGGGCAGTTTCAGTGTCCTTTTACTGAATCAGATAAAACTACTGCATTGTAAAACGTGTTGACCAATGTCCACTGAAGCCTGAAAGTTTGAATGGTGCACAAATGTTGTTTATCAATAGAGAAGCCATCTGTGTAATCAATGTTTATTAGGCGATGGAAATGCTGTTTTAATATGCGTACGGTCTTGTAAAACAACAAGCTATTCCCAGGGGAAATTATATAATTACGTCCACACTCAGTGGTCAAAAAGACTAATTCCTGCCCTGACGTTCCATAATAAACAAGCTGCTGGGAGGAGAGGGATGTTCATTACGCATACACAGATGTTTTACTTTAATTCATAAAACATTCATTATTCATCTGTTGTGATGAAGAGCTGTCTGGTATTTAGACGTCTGCTTAATGACAGTGTAACATGTCTGTAAACAGTCCCATAACATCTGAATTACATCTGTCTATCACTCATTTTGAATTATAGGCAGAAGAGCATCCAGTTAACCTGAGAGTAAAGAGAGCCAATCACTCCCACAGTGGAAAGAATGACGGCTGGGTTGAAAGACACATGGTTAATGAATACCTCCTTCAAGCCTGAGTTGTGTGTGTGTGTGTGTGTGTGTGTGTGTGTGTGTGTGTGTGTGTGT